>BLSH010427593.1:1610-54072 GCA_018402905.1 Glandirana rugosa | reverse complement strand
ATTTTTTTTTTTTTACTATATGAAAGAATAACCCAAAATTCGGGGGGGGGGATGCATCGCATTTCTCATGGCCCTAAAATGCTTACAAAATAGAGTACAGCAGCCAAAGTACAGGGGTCATTACTTTGTAATACACAGAAATGCTTGCCGATTTTAGTGGTCAGGAGTTGGTGCCCCCTAAGGTGGTGGTCAGTGGTGAGTGCACCATTAAATGTTGGTAGTCAGTGGTGTGTTCTGCCAGAAATGGTGGTGATCATTGGTGAGATCCCCCCATAACATTTTTGGCCAGTGTACCCCTTTATGGTCCATATGCCCTTGTTATTCCGTTGCTGCTTAATGTTGGTCAGTGTGCTCCCCTTTCGCTTGTGGGAGCAGTTTAACTCACAGGATAACCGCTGAGGAAGAAGGGAAATGACTGGGAAAATAAAAAGGAGGAGGAGGAAGGGGCAGGCTCTCAGATATAAACACAAGCTGTGTTTACATTTGTGATCCTTGGTATTGTCCATCACAAAGATCTTGAGGCATTGAGCCACTTAGGATTGGTCTGTGCCTTTTGTCTGAAATGTGAGTCATCTAATAACCGTTTCATCACAAACTTAACAAACACAAAGATCGCCCAATGCCTTATTTCTGCAGTGCCATTTATAAATTAGACATCAACTCCCTGATGTTTTTAAACATCCCCTTCTTTAAAGCGTATGGATAGGAAACACTCACCTTGTGCTTGTCAGAATGCTGTGTTCTGCAACTGTTTGCACTGCTCTGCATGGATGCAAGGGAAGGTCTGATTTTTCTCAGACTGGAGGATACAGAAATGGATTGTGGTGTAACTAGCTTCTGTACTGGGGGAAATGAGGACTCCACCTAGGGTATATGAAAGACAATGGTTTTACAGAATGACATTTGCTGCTACAACAAGAAAAACTTAAGATGTGGCAAAAAAAAAAAAAAAAGATTTTTGTTTCAGTTTCACAGTAGAGGAAAAAAAATATATATATAACCAGGGTGCTCAAGTCATACATAAACCAGTCTGAAAAGTAATTTAAATCGGAAATCTTAACAAAACTGAAACAAATATGGAGCCAATGCCATAAAAAAAATACCATGCTTTCAGAAAGAGTGTTAATAGTTTATTTGTATCAATTAACTAAAATGGAAACAGCTAGCAATCGTGTTCTCCCAGCCGGGACAGCTCCCTGCGCAGCTCTGTAGGAGGGATTCGGTCTGTTTTTTCCTGCAATGAAATCCTTCCGTCTCTTTATATAATCCCAGACAGACTCGAAGTAGAGATCAGGGCTCTATGGGGGCCAAATCAATATTTTACGGACTCCTTATTCCTAAAGATAGTTAATGACATTGGCTGTATACAGTATCTCACAAGAGTACACCCCTCACATTTTTGTAAATATTTTATTCTATCTTTTCATGTGACAACACTGAAGAAATTACACTTTGCTACAATGTAAAGTAGTGAGTGTACAGCTTGTATAACAATGTAAATTTGCTGACCCCTCAAAATAACTCAACACAGCCATTATTGTCTAAACCGCTGGCAACAAAAGTGAGTACACCCCTAAGTGAAAATGTCCAAAATGGGCCCAATTAGGCATTTTCCCTCTCCACTCTCTCACACTGGTCACTGGAAGTTCAACATGACACCTCATGGCAAAGAACTCTGAGGATATAAAAAAAGAATTGTTGCTCTAAGTAAAAATGGCCTAGGTTATAAGAAGATTGCCAGGATCCTGAAACCGAGCTGCAGCACGGTGGGCCTCACCATGGTCAACCAATATAGTTGAGTGCACGTGCTCCGCGTCAAGTCCAGAGGTCATCTTTGGGAAATGGATGTAGTGCTGCCAGCATTGCTGCAGAGGTACAAGGGGTGGGGGGTCAGCCCGTCAGTGCTTAGACCATACGCTGCACCCAATTGGTCTGCATGGCTGTCGTCCCAGAAGGAAGCCTCTTCTAAAGATGATGCACAAGAAAGCCCACAAATAGTTTGCTGAAGACAAGCAAAGGACAGGGATTACTGAAACCATGTCCCGTGGTCTGACAAGACCAAGATAAACTTATTTGTTCAGATGGTGTCAAGCATGTGTGGCGGCAACCAGGTGAGGAGTGCAAAGACAAGTGTGTCTTGCCTACAGCCAAACATGGTGGTGGGAGTGCCATGGTCTGGGGCTGCATGAGTGCTGCCAGCACTGGGAGATACACTTCATTGAGGGAACCATGAATGCCAATTTGTACTGTGACATACTGAAGCAGTGCATGATCCCCTCCCATCAGAGACTGGGCCGAAGGGCATTGTTCAAACATAACCCCAAAGACACCTCCAAGACGACCACTCCCTTGCTAAAGAAGCTGAGGGTAAAGGTGATGGTCTGGCCAAGCATGTATCCAGACTTAAACCCCATTGAGCATCTGTGGGGCATTCTCAAACAGAAGGTGGAGGACAGCATGGTCTCCAACATCCACCAGCTCAGTGATGTCATCATGGAGGAGTGGAAGAGCACTCCAGTAGCAACCTGTGAAGCTCTGGTGAACTCTGTGCCCAAAAGGCAGGGCTGGAAAATGATGACCGCACAAAACATTGACACTTTGGGCCCAATTTGGACATTTTCACTTAGGGGTGTACTCACTTTTGTTGCCAGTGGTTTAGACATTAATGGCTGTGTGTTGAGTTATTTTGAGGGGATAGCAAATTTACACTGTTATACAAGCTATACACTCACTACTTTACATTGAAGCAAGTGTAATTTCTTCAGTGTTGTCACATGAAAAAGGGATTTTATTAAAACTTACCATAAAATCCTTTTCTCAGAGTTCACTGACAGACGCAGCTCTTCATGACTGAGGGGTTTTATGTTCGTCCTACTAGGAGTTAACTAGGCAGGGAAAAGAATCAGCTGGCCCCTCCCCTGGGGGCCGTCCTCTCTTCCTACATTAAACCCCCTCACAGAATAGCTCTTCAGTTCGTACACAAGCCGTACCAAAACAGAGCCCAGAGGGGTGGGTGCTGCGTCTGTCAGTGAACTCGGAGAAAAGGATTTTATGGTAAGTTTTAATAAAATCCCTTTTTCTCCTTACGTTCACTGACAGACGCAGCTCTTCATGACTTTGTGGGGACATCCCCAAGCTGTGTCAAAAAAGAGGGGTGGGTAAACGCAAACAACTGTACCCAACTGAACCTCTGAGGAGGTGCCAGACGCGCCTACACTGCCGCCTGCAGAACTTTGCGGCCAAAAGTAGCATCCGAAGATGCGAACACATCAACTTTATAAAACTTAGTAAAAGTGTGAACCGAGGCCCAAGTGGCCGCTTTGCACACCTGTGACACCGAGGCCTGGTGTCTGAAAGCCCAGGAAGTACTAACCGCCCGGGTAGAATGAGCCGTGACCGGAAAAGGGGGAACCTTGCCCCGAACAGAAAACGCATGGGTCAGTTTTTCTAATCCACTGAGAAATCATAGCCGAAGAGGCCGCCAGACCTTTGCGCGGTCCCTCTGGCACAACAAACAAAGCGCCAGCCTTACGAAAGGGAGCTGTAGCAGTCAAGTACACTCGTAAGGCCCTTACTACGTCCAAAGTATGCAACTCAAACTCCTTGCGGTGCGATGGACGAGGGCACAATGAAGGCAGAATAATATCTTCATTGATATGAGAAGAGACTACCTTCGGAAGAAAAGGAGGAAGGGGTCGCAAGACCGCCTTATCCTTATGCATTACCAAATAAGGAGACTTGCACGATAGTGCAGCCAATTCCGACACTCGTCTGGCAGAAGTAATTGTGACTAAGGCCACCTTCTGCGACAGAAGTTGTAAGGGAATCTCCCTGATTTTTTCATAAGGTGGTTTTTGAAGGACAGAACACACCAGATTCAGATCCCACGGAGCCATCGGGGATCTCACCCGAGGCGCCACATGTTGCACACCTTGTACAAAGGTACGAATCAGAGAGTGCGAAGCCAAAGGTCTTTGAAAAAGTATGGCTAAGGCAGAGATCTGGCCCTTAAGAGTACTCAAAGCCAACTGCTTATTCAGACCCTGCTGTAAAAAGGTCAGTACCCTGGAGACTACAAACGAGTGAGGGTTATAGCCCTCCACCTCCCACCAAGCAATGTAAGCCTTCCAGGTGCGGTGATAAATCTTGCGAGAGGTGCACTTGCGAGCTTTCAACAGAGTGGGGATCACGGAGTCGGCCACTCCTCTATCCCTTAACACCTGGGACTCAATAGCCAAGCCATCAAAGCCAGCGAGGGTAAAGCAGGGTGCAAGATGGGCCCTTGAGACAGGAGGTCGTCTCGCATCGGAAGCCGCCAGGGTACGTCTGCCACCATTTGCACCACGTCGGCGTACCAGGTGCGCAGAGGCCAATCCGGGGCCACCAGAATGGTCGGAATTCCTTCCATCACTATTCTGCGCACCAATCTCAGAAGCAGACGTATGGGAGGAAAAGCGTACAGGAGGCGATAACGGCTCCAGGGAGCCACCAGGGCATCCGTGGCCACTGCCAACGGATCCTTTGTCCTGGACACAAAGGTTCTCACCTTGTGATTGAACCTGGACACCATGAGATCCACATCCGGTGTCCCCCATTTATGACATATCTGATTGAACACCTCCGGGTGAAGGGACCACTCCCCCTGGTCCAGCTCCTGGCGACTGAGAAAGTCCGCCTGCCAGTTCTCCACACCTGGGATGTAAACCGCAGAGCTTGCCGGAATGTGAAGTTCCGCCCAACGCAGAATCAGAGCTGCCTCCGCAGCAGTCGCTGGGCTCCGAGTGCCGCCCTGATGATTCACATACGCCACCGCCGTGGCATTGTCCGATTGAATTAGAATCGGATGGCCTTGCAATCTCCTTGTCCAATGAGAAAGACACAGTCTGATCACTCTCAGCTCCAGCACGTTGATGGGTAGGCAGGCCTCCTGGGCCGACCAATGACCCTGAGCTGATAGTTGTTCCAGGACTCCGCCCCAGCCCGTCAGGCTGGCGTCCGTGGTGATTACCGTCCACTGAAGGGGCAGGAACGACTTCCCCCGAGTGAGGGCAGAGTCCCATTACCACCAGGCGAGGGACACCCTGGTCTGAGGGCCCAGCCGGATCGGAAGATCCAACGACCGGTGGGACTTGTCCCATTGAACCAGAATTGCTTGCTGGAGCAAACGAGTGTGACTCTGGGCAAAAGGTATCGCCTCGAACGACGAGACCATGAGCCCCAGCACCCTCATACAGAACCGCAAGGAAGACCGGCGGTGTGATAGGAGGGTGCGTACAGCCGACTGTAAGCTCTGTAGCTTCGTCGGAGGGAGAAACACCTTTGCTTGTTCTGTGTTCAGAATGAGACCCAGATACTCCAGACGGCAGGAAGGAGACACCGACGACTTCTGCAGGTTGAGTAACCAGCCGAAGTCCCGCAATGAGACCATTGCGATGTGCACATTCTCCTCCAGGGCAGAGACAGAGTCCGCTCGCAGGAGCAGATCGTCCAGGTACGCCACTATCGCAATGCCCCTCTGACGCAGCAACGCCAACACCGGGGCCAGTAACTTCGTGAACACCCGGGGCGCGGAGGTCAGGCCGAAGGGAAGAGCTACAAATTGAAAATGGCGATCCCCAAGAGCAAACCGCAGAAAACGCTGATGTCGTGGATGGATGGGTACATGGAGGCACGCATCCTTTATGCCAATGGCGCTAGGAATTCCCCCTGGTGCAGGGCGGCCACGACCGAACAAACAGACTCCATCTGGAACTTTCGTGCCCTGACAAACCTGTTTAGGGCCTTCAGGTCCAGGATGGGCCAAAAACCATCCCCTTTTTTTGGGCACCACAAAAAGATTCGAGTAAAAGCCTCGAAATCTCTCTCCTGGGGGAACCGGTACAATCACTCCCTGTTCGGAGAGAGCCTGCACCGCCCTGGAAAGGGCCAGCCTGCGCTCCAGCGGGAGGTTTAAATTTGATGGGAAGAACCTGTCTGGGGGTAGAGTAACAAACTATCCTGTACCCGGTGGACACCACCTCGCAGACCCAGCGGTCGGAAATGCGAGCCAGCCACCGATCTGCGAACCCCCGAAGACGTCCCCCCACCCGACACTCGGGTGGGGGCGCCCCATCAGGCTGAGGAAGACTTGTCTTCCGTCTTTCCTGGTTTGCGCTGCCACTGCCGGCATCTGGCCCCTGCAGCCACCTTACTGGAACGGGTTCCCTTGCTTGCCGCGCCTGATGCGCGAAAGCTTCTTCTGACCCGACGTAGAAGGCTCCTGTCTATGGCGAAACTCATGCCTGCGGGGCTCCGGGAGGAAAGTACTCTTGCCTCCCATGAAATCCTTAATGATTTCATCAAGGCGCGAGCCAAATAGGCGCCCACCCTGAAAAGGAAGATCAGCCAAACCTAGTTTGGAAGCGTGGTCACCCGACCAGGATCGCAGCCAAAGAGTTCTGCGAAGCCTAATGGCCAATATAGATATTCTAGACAGCAAGGGCAGAACATCCACAGCCACATCACAGAAGTGTTTAATCCCCTGGAGTAAAAACTCAGCCTTCTGCGGTGCCTCCATCAGGCGACCGCCTACCAGGTCCGTCTTAAGTTCCTCCATGCACTCAGAGAGATACTGCGCTGCCATGGCCGCAGCCAAAGCAGGTCGCACTGCGGCGCCCGCGTTCAAGAACAAGGACTTCAAAAGTGCCTCTGTTCTTCTATCAGCAGGATCCTTGAAGGAAGTGGTCCCCTCCATAGGAATGGTAGTCGCCTTGGTAAGGCGTGCAATAGGCGGATCCACCGCAGGAGATTACCATTTTTTAGGAAACTCTCCTCAAAAGGATAGCGTTCAGTAAAACGGCCAGTCAGTGAGGAGGAACGCCGGGGTTGCTGCCATTCACGATATAGGAAATGGTCAAAAAATTCAGTGTAAGGATAGGACTTGGGGGCCTGGAAGACCCGCACACATAGGCAGATCGCGATTCGCCCGCTTGATCCAGCTGCAACTTGGTGCGAATACCAGCGATAACTGTGGCGACCAGCACATTATCCTGGTCAGCCACTGGCTCTTGGTCCTCCTCAGTTACCATGTCACCACCCGTGTCCTCATCAGACAAGTCCCCCGGGGTCTCTAAGACCCTCGAAGCCACCTCAGACTCAGAATCTTCCCCTGAGGATAAAGGGGGGGCCGCTTCCTGGGGGCCCGCGGAGCGGCGTCCCCAAGTGGAAGAAATTCAGCGAGAACATCCCGCAGCTGGGTGAGAAAAGCCCCTTGGTCAGACTGCGTGGCTGCTGATGCCACCTCAGCAGGTTCAGCAGGGAGATCAGCCATTGCCAGGGATGGATGGATGGATGGGATGCCCCGCACACAGCCACACACCCACAGGATCAGAGGACAGCACCCCACCGCCACCAGCACCCAGAGGGAGCCCAGCTATACTTGCTGTTTCCACTGCCCGTTAGCGCCGATCGTTAAGAACTTCCTCTGTCACCGCCGTTTTCTGAGAGGAGAAGCTGCAGCCACGTGTAGAATGCAGAGCATGCAGTGAAGATGGCCACCAGGAAGCACTTGAGGCTGAAACACACCTCTCAGGCAACGTGCAGTACCGAATATGGCCGCTCCTAGCGCTAGAGGGAAAGCCCCATAGACTGGGAATGTCCGCGGCTACGGCAAAATGGCGGCGGTCCGCCGCAAAATGGCGGCCGAAGGACCGCATGGTGATGCTGGATGAGAAGGCCGAACGA
Source organism: Glandirana rugosa (assembly GCA_018402905.1). NCBI lineage: Eukaryota > Metazoa > Chordata > Amphibia > Anura > Ranidae > Glandirana > Glandirana rugosa. Next base: position 46,350 of record BLSH010427593.1, on the reverse strand, counting down.
ACGCACAGAGCTGGGGAGGGGGGTGGGGGGCCAGGTGTGGCAGGGGGCAAGATTAAAGGCTGATCCCCACCGGTGGCTACCCCGGACAATCTACTGGAGCAGTGGAAAAACCGCATTTGCGGACGTCGGGCCCTCTTCACTCCCCGTGTGGGGAGGAAGGCAGGGCGCTCACTTACCAGTCCGACGCCACGGTAGCCACCCGAATGCAGACTTTCCGCCCTCGACGGGGGGTATGCTGCAGGCCCAGAGTCACCCTGCCGAACGAATCGGGAAGGGGACCAATGTGGGGGATCTCGCCCCGGGCTACCCACACGGAACGGGTAAGATGCGGCGGGTCCCTGTGTTGGGGCCGGCTTCGCATCAGGTTGGCCAGGTCGGGGAAAGTACAGAGCACCAGGACCCTCGATGCCCAGACCAGCTTCTTGATAGCAGATCATCTTGATGCAGCAAAAAAAAGAAAACAAAATAATAAAAAAAAAGGTCACAATAGGACCGCAGTTCCCCATAGGGAAGCCAGGTCAACTCCTTGCGAACTAGGCATTGAAACTGAAGAGCTATTCTGTGAGGGGGTTTAATGTTTGAAGAGGACGGCCCCCAGGGGAGGGGCCAGCTGATTCTTTTCCCTGCCTAGTTAACTTCTAGTAGGACGAACATAAAACCCCACAAAGTCATTAAGAGCTGCGTCTGTCAGTGAACGTAAGGAGAAATAGGATTTTTTTCGTCATACTTACCTGTAAAATACTTTTGAGTACATCAAGGGACACAGAGTGAGGCTATTATTCCTTACTTACTGGGTTATACTTCATCTCCAGGTGAATGGACACTGGTAGACCAAAGGTCTTTAGACAAGAAGTGATCCCCTACATAACCACTCCCATACAGGAAGTACTTCAGTTTTGTAGCAAGCACTTAATCCTCAAAAAAGGGGAGGGACCTCTGTCCCGTGAAGTACTAAAAAAAAAAAAGGATTTTTCAGGTAAGCGTGAAGGAATGTAGTGAATATAATAATAATAATCAGAAAATGCCTATTTCTTATGTGCATACATGTTTCTATGCAACTCCTTACTTATATAGTATACAGCTTAGCTTTGCTTCAGAATTAAGATGGAGTCTACATCCTGGTGACTACACCCCAGAAGAGACTGGAGGTATGAGGAAGTAGAGTGAACAAACGACAATCAAGCATCCCAAGTTCCTGCATTATTCTTGCATTTCAGCATTTGCCTTCAAGACTGACTACATTTGCATAGTAGTGACGAATACTCTATTCTTTGTGTATAAAAGGTTGGGCACCGCCCAACAATAAACAGATAAGAAAGTGATTACACTGATGTCTGCTCAGTTCAATTACGCCCTTTCACTCTGCGTGCACGTATCTACACTTCATAATTAGGAGCAGCAGCAGACATCCAACCTGAACCCGATTGCGGTTCTGATCTATTACATAAGTATGACAAAAAAGTCCCATTTTCTTTTTCATACATCACGGACACAGAGTGAGGCTATTATTCCTTACTTACTAGGACATCCCAGAGCAATAGCCTTAAGGGGAGGGAGACACCCTGCCAAACAACAGCCATCAGACCTTATACGGCAGTCTGCAGTACACTGTGGCCAAAAGCCGAATCCTCGGCTGCTCGAACACTTGATAAAAGTTTGTGAACGTATGCACCGAAGACCAGGTAGCAGCCTTACACATCTGAGCCACAGTTACCTAATGGCAAAAAGCCCAGGAAGTTCCAACACCCCTGGTAGAATGAGCTCTTACCCTGAAGGGAGGAGCCTTGTGTTTCAGACCGTAGGCCTGAAAGACCAATTGACGGACCCAATTGGCAATGGAAGCTTTGGAAGCTGCCTGCCACTTCTTGGGTCCTTCTGGTAAAACTAAAAAAGGAGTCTGATTCTCGGATCTCAGCAGATCTAGACAAAAACTGACTGCTCGCACTACATCCTAGTGCAGTCGCCTCTTTCGCCGAAGGAGGCTGAGAGGAAAAAGGCAAAACAATGTCCTGATTCAAATGAAAGGCAAACACCACTTTTGGCAAAAAGGTTGGAACCAGTCGTAACACGACCCCGTCATGGTGAAGGATCAACGCCGACACCCTTCAAGCCAAGGTGAATGCCCATCAGGAAGGCTACCTTGCTTGACAGCAAGACTAATGGAATTTCCTTTATAGGTTGTTTCTGTAACACAGACAGCACCAAATTTAAAGCTGAGTTCCAACCATGTAAAAGTCAGTAGCTACAAATAAAGTGTAGCTGCTGACTTAATCAGCCACTCACCTGTCCCTGCTCCAGCGATGCAGTCGCCGGAGGGCTCGCTCTTCACCCCCTCCCCTCGGCACCCGGCTTTGGCTTCGAAGTCGTGCAGGCACTGCACCTTGTGACTGGCCGGTATATCTTCTGGGACCTGTGACGTGTCCCAGAAGATCGCCGAGGGGTGTACTTCCTTCCCTGAGCCGCGGCTCCAGGGGAGGAAGTGGACCTGGGACCCTGTGAAAACAGATCTCTGGTCACCCCCCAAAAAAATGGCATGCCAACTGTGGCATGTCGGGGGGGGGTCACCTTCCATTAAAGCGGAAGTTCCACTTTTGGGTTTTGGCTTTAAGTCCCAAGGACACATAGGTGACCTAATGGGGGGAAGCAAACGAGTTACTCTCTGCGTAAAGGTTCGGATCAGCGAATGGAAGGCTAAAGGCCTTGTGTAAGAATACTGGCAAGGCCGAAATCTGACCCCTTATTGTACTCAAGGCCAATATGATTTCCACAGCCGACTGTAGAAAAGAGAATTCTCCCAATCAATCATTTCCGAGGATGCAATTTTCTGGCTTCACACCAAGCAATACAAATCTTCCAGACCTTATAATAGATCTTCCTAGTGACCGCTTTTCTGGCATTCATTAGGGTAGACACCACCGGTCCAGAGATGCCACGATCCTTTAACACCCTGGCTTCAATAGCCATGCCGTCAAATTTAGAGACTGTAAATTGGGGTGCTATATAGCACCATGAGACAGTAGATGGGGGGGGGGGCCCCGGAGGCATCCATGGCCCATCTATTGCCAATCACACGATCTCTGGGAACCAGCCTTCTGGGCCAGGCTGGCTTCAAGACCTGGAGCTCGAAAGAGCTCAAAACATTCCCATCCAACTTGCAGACACTGGTTTAAAAAAAACAAAAAAAAAACTGAAGTACTTGCTGTATGAGAGGGGTTATATAGGGGATCACTTCCTGTCTAAAGACATTTGGTCTACCAGTGTCCATTCACCTGGAGGTGAAGTATAACCCAGTAAGTAAGGAATAATAGCCTCACTCAATTTTGTGAGATACTATATGCTTGGGGTCGTTGTCCTGCTACAGAATAAATTTGGGGCCAATCACACAATCCCGATGCATGATGGATAAGTATATGCCTGTACTTTCTCAGAAATGAGAACACCACTGATGCAGACCAAATCTCCAACTCCATTTGCGGAAATGCAGCCCCAAACTTTCAAGGAACTTCCACCATGCTTCACTGTTGCCTGCAGAAACTCATTGTATTGCTCTCCAGCCCTTTGGCTAACAAACTGCCTCTTGCTAAAGTCTAATCTTTAAAATTTTCGACTTCGCAGGCCAGTGTATGTTTTATTCACTTAGCCTTGATTCCTTATTGTCAGCAATTGTTCCACGAAGACTACTTTTGCCCAGACTTCTCCGGACAGTAACATGCATTTAAGCGCATTTGTCTTATGAAAATATGCAGCTTGCTGTACTTTCACTGCAATATTGTTAACTATGCTCATTAGCCAACACTGTTATTGGACAGCCCATGCAGTAGCAATATGTTCCGACTGCATCTGGTGTGAATGAGCCTTAAAGACCTTCGTAACTGATGTATGGACAAATTTTTTTTAACCACTTGCCAAGCCGTCATTTGACGGCAGCAGGTCGGCTCTCCTGCGCAAATCACCGTAGATCTGTCATGTCCCTGCCAGCCCAGCCCCCACATAGTTAGAACACGCTGAGGGAACAGTTAAACCCTTGATCACCCCCTAGAGTTTAACCCCGCCCCTGCCAGTGACATTTATACAGTAATCGGTGGTTATTTTTAGCTCAGATCGTGGTTGGGATGTCATTGGCCCCAAAAAAGCGTCAAAAGTGTCCAATCTGGCTACCGCAATATTGTAGTCCCGATAAAAATTGCAAATTGATGCCATTACTAGTAAAAAAAATAAATAAAATAAAAATGCCATTCAACTATTCCCCATTTTGTATACGCGATAACTTCTGCAACCCAATCAATATATGCCGATTACGTGTTTTTTTTTTTTAACCAAAAATATGAAGAATACATATCGGCCTAAACTGATAAATGTGTTATTTTTTTTTATTTTTTTTTGATATGTATTCTAAAAAAAAAAAAAAAAAAAATTGAATTTTTCTTCCAAATTGTCGCTCTTTGTTTATAGCGCAAAAAATAAAAACCACCAAAAGAAATCTCTATTTGTGGGGAAGAGAGGGCGTCAATTCTGTTTGGGTGCAGCTTCGCACGTCCATGCAATTGTCGGTTAAAGCAACACAGTGCTGTATCGAAAAAAAAAATGGCCTGGTCAGGAAGTGGGTAAATTCTTCCGGGGCTGATGTGGTTAAGCCAAACTATGGGCAAATAGGCTAAATACACAGATGAAATGCATATATGATTACAGTTTTATCTGCCAAAGGATTTGAGTTTGTTGATCCAGTTCAGAGATTGACACAGCTCTGCCACAAAGTACAGCCTAGTCTGGCACAGTTAAAGCTGAACTCTAGCCAAAATATTTGGACTGAAAAAATAAATTTGCACTAATGAAGTGTGCACCGAATGAAGGCTGCTGCATTCTGTATTACTTACTTTCATTCACCCCTCGAGTATAATGGGCATCGAATATCCTGTGTCAAGAATTACACTGCCGGCTGAAAAATCGCTCATCCATAGAGAAAGGGTCTTGTATTCGTGACGCAGAATACAAGGCGCTCCGACTGTAAAGGGGGAGATTGTCTTGCATCACACAGGAAAAAATACAAGACGTTTACTGAAGGGTCCCTCACTCAAACTTGTCCAGCTATCAAAAGTCTCAGAGCTGGATGCTCAGCACTATATACTGTTTGAGTGAGTGACTTCAGTTTTCACACACTTGATGCACAAGTTTACAGTGCACATGTTAAAATATTTTAGCCATGGTGCAGCTTTAAAAGCAGATCTTCTCACTAGTGTACATGTATAAGTGCCCTGCCTCCTTCCCCCTCCATTTTCGTCACAATTGGGTATGGATTGGTTTATTTTTTTATGTCCATTAATTTCCCCACACATGCGCAAAGATGGTCTATTACTGAAATCCTAAACTGTTGTGTCTTTGCATATGTGCAGGCAGTCTATTTTGAGTACAAAGATGTGATGAAGGGCTCTACCTGGATCCAAAGGTTGCGCAGAGCCTTTCAGCATATCTGTGCATGAAAGATAATAATGGCGCTGGAGAGAGGAGCCAGTACAGAGAGGACTGTAGACCCAATATTTACAAGTTTGAATCTTTGTGTGGACATTTGGCCAACATCCCGTGGACTTCAAAAGCAACAATGCACTCATACCTTCTTTCTTTTAGACAAACTTTCTCCTGAGTAACTTCTCTCTGGTGCCTGTAAAACAATAAAAGTTAAAATAAATCTAAACAGAAAAGTATAACCAATTTTTATTCATTATTGGATAGAGTGAAGTAGTATTGAAAAACTGTCAGGTTTTACTGCTGTCTGGTGCTCCATTAGATATTTTCCTTACTCACTGCCGTAGTGAAAACCTTTAAAAGCAGAAAGTGATGGAAACTCTCCAACAGCAAGAGAAAAGTAAGAAATACAAGTATTGCGCTAGTGAAATATGTATGTGAAATAGCAGCTACCACCGCAACCTCCCAAATTGCAAGCGTAATATTAGTAAAAAAGAGTGGAGCGCTAAAAATACGTGTACAAACTAAAAAATACACAAATCCTTAATCATGAGTCCATATTAAAGTGAAATTAAAAGGCAAAAAAAGAGTATAAAATAATGTGCATAGAGTCCTCAATTCCGAGTCCATATATTGTGAAACATTAAGGAGACTTGAATAGTATCTTCCACCATATATAATATGAAATCTTCAGTTTCACCTGAAGCACCCACGTGTACCATCCACCATCACCGTATAAAGATAGGGTACTCTTACCAGAATGTATATAAAAACACACTTGATCAAATCAATGGCATGGGAATAGACCACATCAAGAGGAACATGGATCCACATCCGACATCAATCACCACACAGATGTTGGTTCCACGTCTCCAATATATCCAGTGTCTTATAGGGCACCAACGGCTAGAACACCGACTTCAAGGTATAGACTCCAGAGATATTCACAGTGTACCTGGCCCGGTCCGATCCGATTGTGGAAGCAGGATTGAAGGATTTGCCTTTTAATTTCACTTTAATATGGACTCATGATTAAGGATTTGTGTATTTTTTAGTTTGTACACGTATTTTTAGCGATCCACTCTTTTTTACTAATAGCAAGAGAAAAGTAAAATTGAAATTTTTATTTGAATGTAAATTCCTCATCTTGGAGTACAATATATGAATTGTATTCACAGACCATGGGTTATATTCATGATACCTTCAGGCGATTAGACACTAGCAAAAAATACTTGCTAGGGCAGCTCATAACACACATATTACCCTGCTTGCTACAAGATGGGAGGGGCCTGTATTCTGTATAGTACTCCATGATGAGGAAATTTCAGGCAAGTCAAAATTCCTAGTATTTTAAATCGTACAATGCAGAATAACTTAAATTCACAGGTCATGTGACATTCCAAGAAAAACGAGGGGTGGGCAACAAAGCGCACAAAATTACCCACAAAAGCACAAGAGTTAAAGAACCTGAAAAGACTAAGATAATAGCTTGACGCACCTTGCAGCTAATGCTTATACCAGCAGAAACCTTAACATCCACCGGATAGACCTTAGGACAATGTGTAAACTGAGGACCAGTTGGCAGTCTTGCAAATCTGGGATACAGAAGCTTGAGGCTAAAGAAGCGGGAGACACCAACAACCCTGATATGAGTTGTGATGGGTCAACACAGGGCTCTGTGCGGAGGAGAGACTACTACTCATTAGTTCCTCCCATTAGCAGCACAATTTTCAGGTGTTACTCTTGCCCCCTCTACTGTGCCCACGCATCTTGGGTGTGTTGTCATTAGCACAGGTCCCCTGCACTAAAACAAGAAGTTGCCTGCAGTACATTGCAAAAGGGTCTGACCCACTCACTCCCTGCAGGAGTAGTGACATTACAGGTAAGATTAAGAAATCCAGAGAAAATCCTATAACCAGAAATACAGATTCATAGCTTAAGAGCTTCAACTACAGAAAGTTGTGGCTATGTACAAAGTGCATATAACCTAGGACTGTAGCTCATCAGCCCCTGAGGAGTAAGATCCTAAGAGTGCCAAAATTCATGTTGCTTGATCAATCAGGTATTGAGCTTTGCATTTTGCCTGACAATCCCAAAGCGGTTTATAAAAAAAAAAAAAAAAAAAAAAAGGTCACCCCACCACACCATTCAATTATTTACTTACCAATGGCGAAACAGAGGATACTGACGGTATTCTCTTCGCATCCTTAAATGAGAAATTAAAAAAATAAATGTTAACAAGCAGTAAGATGGTTTTCCCAAAATAAGATAGTAATACTTACTGTCAATTATTAGAGCTACAAAATTCTATTACAGTTAGGTTATATTGCTGCCTACAGGAGGCTGGGACACTGGCTAACAGATTTAAGCCAGTTCCCCATAAAAGCCCTCCTCTTCTCAGTGTACCTAAGTTTTGCAAGAAAGCACTACACATCATTCTTTGTTCCTCAAAGGAATACAAGAACGATTTTATAATAAAAATCAAACACCTTCTCTTTATCATCTGTGGAGGGACAGAGGAATTCTATTACAGCCAGGATGTCCAAATGAGGGGTGTGGCACAGCCACTGATAGGATCAACAAATCTGCCGCACAGACTACATTTATCTGAAAGCGGACCATGCGCCATTGAAGAGGATACCAGGGTACAACGATATTCAACATCAAAAGTACCGACGTGCAAAAGCAGCGGGCGGTCCAGAAGTGGTAAAAGTCCCGGATGTGGCAATACATTACACAAAATCATTTCCAGAGTAAAAAGGCATAACCACATCCCCAGTTAAACTGCAAAAAAACATTCGGGACTTCTTCGCTTAAGGAGCTCGTTTAGATGCAACTCAGAGGCCAGAAACCCTGACCCTGAAAAGGAGCCTGAAGGTGCCAGAGCCTACAAGAAGAAAGGCCAGGGGAGGAGCTTCCTAAAACACAACACTGGAAGGGGACCTCTTTAGAGAGGGCCTAAGCTGAACCCCTTCACCCATTGGTAAAGCAAAACAACCAGAAGGTAGACCCAGGAGAAGCCATCTCCAAAGCAAGGCCCAATCAGAAAAAGCTGTAGCCAATTCTTTTCAAACTTGTGGGTCAGGAGATACCTTGAAAAAGTGGGATAGGACCGATAGGGAGCCAATACCACAATGGAATCAACAGTACCCAAATACAGAAAACTCCCCTTAAAAAGGAAGGGTGCATGTTTAAAGGGCCACCCCTCTGGAAGGTAAATTCCTGTCAAGGAAAGAACCAAATGTCAAAAAAAGCAGGGGATTCAAACCCTGGAAACTTCCTTGGTAATAACCCTACTCAGAAGACCAATTAGGAACAGATTGAAAAAAAGTTAAATCTCAGAGGTTTAGCTTGATTGCTAGAAAGGGTGACGTAAGCATCCAAAACACACGGGAGGTATGCTGCTCAGGCACGCAGATGGATTGACAGCCCCCCCCCCCCAAATTGAAATGGGGGTGCACTTTCATGAATTAAGATTACCTTGAAGATGCCTGGATGCAAGCCCTCCAGTTTAAGTTAATCAGATGCTGTAATTGAATATGGAGAATAATGGGGTTCCTCTAACCTTTCCACAAACACGCATCAGGACAAAAGTGTGTCCCAGCTACCAGTGATGGTGGTTATAACCATGTCGAGAGACCATCAGAAGAAAGGTGTCACTCGAAGAGCAAAAGAATCCAATGTTCCTTTGGGAAATCATTGGTGCTCCAAGCAAGCAGCCAGAAAGACGTTATCTATACAGACTTAAGTCTCATGCGAGACACAATTTTGAGGTTTGCAACAAGCCATCACAACTGAAGCACAATGCACCACACATTTGTTTAAATTGCAATAACCACGTTACATTTGAAATAAAGTAATGGACTTTAGGCCCAAAATGAGGCAAGCCTGTAAAGTGGTTGTAAACCCGAAGAAAAAAAAATGTAATTCAGCCTTCTACCTGGTCAAGTAGAGGATGTCAAGTCATTTGTGCCCAGTCTTGACACAAAGTTAATCCAGCACTGAGCAATCCTCTTCCCTTTTTCTGCTGGGTTAAAAGCAAACACCAAAATAAATGTGTTGCCACATCCCCCGCTGCTGTGACTGACATCTGCTCTCAAGCACATGCATGAGAGACATCAGAGGGAGTGCATATGACTCCAGCTTAAGATAGCTCCTCCTTTCTTATCAAGCTCATTGATCGGGCCGTGAGGGCTCTCTGCCTGTGAGGACTGCCATGCGTGCACTTTTCATTGTCTGGCCGTGAGGTTATGCCTGGCGAGGGAGGAGTGTAGAGATGGGCAAGGAGTCATGTGACATTATGAGAGTTTTGAGGGGCTCCTACAGTCGAAGGGAGTAAAATTTTTAAGGTAATAAAACATGCATGACATTTCTGTGGGCACATTACCATTGTGTCTTTGGTTTATAAAGGGTGATCGGTGAGTTTACATCCACTTTAATACTAACAGTTAACTTTGTCCACCTGAAACCCTCAGCACTTGCTAAGTCACTGTTGGCAGGCAGTGGAAAATGACCAGGGAAAAAGATCCATGAAGCGCTTCAAGAGCAGGAGCAGCTGGGGGCTGATGCTTCCTCCAGACTGAAAGACAGGAAAGAGGGCACAGCGTAGCAAGAATTTAACTTATCAACAATGATGTTCAGGCTTGATTCAAAGCCTTAATCCTTCGTGTGAATCCAGTGGTGGCAGAAAATTTAAAAATGACAGCCAACAGTGTGGTAGTTACTAGTGCCTAAGCCTCACCTGCCTTACTCAGTCTTCAGAAACAGGGTCAAACCTGGAGCGATACCTTGGATCTGGACCTTGAAATAACTTGTAACTATATATCCACTCTGGTCTGGAAAGCGCCACAATGCAGAGTCCAGTGCTTGTACATAACATTCCAGGCTAGCCTCACATGTCTAGTCCCGTGGTACCCAGGTATGGCTTCCAAAGCGACTGCTAATGAGCCGCTTAACCAAATAACTGCTACATAGAGACCAGCTCAAGGGGCAGCTCAGCAAAGAATCTTAAAGTCATGGAGATATAAAAACATCAGCAGTGAAGAAAACATCTTCAATAAAGTCACAAAGGATAGAAGACTGGTAAAACTATCAGACCCCCTAGAACCCTAGTTAAAGGGGGGGGGGGGGGCACAGAAGTACACTAGGCAAAAGGAGAGGTTAAAAAGAAGTAGCTTATGAGTCTGTCAGCATCCCAACCTCCTGTAGGGGCAGTATAACCATATAAATCAATAGAATTCCTGTGTCCTTCATTAGACAATAGGAAAAAAAATAATACATTTTGACTTCCAGATATTACAGGACACGGGCTGTGTATTCATAGACCCTGGGTTATACGTTTATAACCGCTGGTGAAATGGAGACTGGCAAAGCTGTTCTGGACAGGCTTCCAGAGCACCTCCCATATAGTCCCTAACCCACTCCTCGAGTCCTTAGTTTTGTAGCAAGCAATGTGGAGTAACCCAAGAATAGAAGGGAGGGTAGCCCATGTCCTGTTCTCTACTCCAATATATGGAATTTACAGGTAAGTCACAATTGCTCTCATCTCAGACAGTACAGCACACAGGCTTAGTATTTATAGACCCTGGGTTGTTCCCAAGCAATGCATATGAAGGATCGGCAACAACTAGGCAAGTAAACTGCCAAAAACACCCACTGACCTAGTGGAATGGGTACGTAAAAGTGCAGGAGAACTATAAACTCTAGTGATGAGTTGTCATATCCATCAAGTGAAGGTAGACTTGACAGCAGGATGTGCCTTTGCATGGTCCTGAGGGTAGCATGAATAGAGGGTAAATTGTCGTGATGGAAGATAGCAATTTCCTTTGGGTGCTTTGAAGCAGGGCAGAAAAATAAGAGACGTTGGAAGACTGAAGAAATGAATGATGGAAGAAAAACTGATCTTGGGCACAAAACTACCTTGTCTTTGTGAAAAATGATGAATGGCGCCTTAAAAAGAGCAACCAGCTCAGACACACGTCTGACAGATGTGATCACAACCAAAAGGCCACTTTGCAGGAAAGGTCATCTAAAGATTACCTTGATGGGTTCCACAAGGCAGAGAACAAAGTTTTGGTCCCAAGAAAGCCCAGGGTGCTGCAAGGGAAGCCAGATACAAGATACACTTTGAAAAAAGGTTTTGACTAGGGAGAGCAAGGCTAGAGGTTTTTTCTAAAAGCATATAAAGGCAAAAACATGTCCTTTCATAGTGCTTAAGGCCAAATTCTGATCAAGTCCTGATTGTAGAGAGAACAGAATGAAAGGCACAGGTTAATCTCCAATTGAAATGCTGGTGTTCACACCAGGTAAAAAGGAATTCCAGTTACAATAATAGATCTTTCTGGAAGTGGCGTTCTCTTCTATCAAGGTACGAACAAAAGACAGAATTCTCTATCTCTTAAGTCCCTGGCTTCAACAGCAATGCTTTTTAAACCTAGTGAACAGGAAGCAAGATGGAAGAGAGGCCCCCCCAAGACAAAAGGTCTGGCCTGTTAGGAAGAGGTCAGGGGTGGTATCCTAGTAGTCTGAGTACATATGTGCAACAGGTTCTTCTGGGCTAGTTTGGTGCGATGAGAATAAGTTTTCCCCTCTTGCTCTTTTTGAGCAGACAATGTAGAATTCACATTGGATGGAAGGAATATATTAGGCTGAACTGTGACCAGGGCAATATCAAAGCATGTCATGCCAGCGCTAGAAGGTCCTTTGTCCTGGCCAGAGGTAGCCGGTTACTGAATCTGGAGGTCAGGATATGCACATCTGGGGACCCCCATTCTCTGACCGGGAGTTGTAAGGGTGAAGGCTAAGGTAATCCACCTTCCAGTTCTCCACTTAGGATGAAGCCAGAAGAGATTGCTGGATAGCGAGTCCATGAGATGATCCAGCTGGATTTTTTTCAGTGCTGCATAACTCCTGGTGCCCCCCTGGTGATTGATTTAGACCATAGCTCTGGCATTGTCTGATGGCATGCTGAATGTTTGTCCTTGAAGAACAGGGATCCATGTTGCAGAGCCATCCTTGTTGCTCTGGACTCCAGGATGTTCCTGACTTGGTATCCCCCAATGACCATTTTCCATTGGACTTTTCCCTTTCACTGTGAGGGACAGGAACACTTCCCTGCCCACCCTGAAAGGCTGGCATTGGTTATTACTTTCTAGTGACAAGGAAGGAAAAGTCTTCCACATTAGGAATGGGATGGAAAATATAGGTAAGCGAAGAGTGATTTCTCCATAAGACAGAAAAGGTCCATAATCTTAGGACACTAGCAAAAAAATGAGAACTCACAGAGTGTGGTAGGGTTATAGAGAGGACACTTGGGGAAAATTTCCTCAAAAGCTTAATAGTGTCCAATCACCTATAAGTACCGCCGATAACCCTGGGTCTATGAATACTTAGGCTGTGTCTTGCACTGTACCGATTATGGGTTTTGCCTTCCCCTTATGTTTACTCCAGATTACCATCTCTATCCTACTCCTCTCAAATATATTTTTAACCTAGCTCTTCTCTATTCCCAACTGAGCCCTGTGGGACAAATTTATTAAAAACATGGGGGATGTTGTAGGAAAGGCATTCCATCAAACAGAACATCTTTTACGATCAGTTTAATGAAAATGGTTAATATGGTTATAATGCACTAAACATGCCTTACAACTTTAAATTTGGCTAAGTGTTTAACACATTATTATAATCTCCATGAGAGAAGAAAAAAAAAAAATGAGGGTACTCACAGCCAATGGGCTTGACATTTTCTCCAAGGATTGCAATATGCGGCGTGCAGCCAGACTTGTCACGCCATATGTAACATGGGCAGGCTTTGCCACTACTTGTTTTTTCACTGGCACCTACAAACAGAATTTAAATTATACAAAAAGCTCTTTTGAACACCTGAATTTTTTTTTAAATGATTATTATTATAGTCCACATCTATCTACAGGAAAAAGAAGATCTGTGCAGAGACATGCATATTTTACTGGGTTAGCAAGCATTTTTAATAAAGAGGAAAAAGCCACCTGCGCCAAAAACGCAATAAGCATCTACCTTAACCACTTGCCGACCGGAGTCTGAAAGCGACAAGGTGGCTTGTTATCGCAAACTGCCGTCATATGATGGCGCTGCGATAACTAGTACTGTGAGCGCCCGCCGCCGAAGGCGCGCTTACTGTGCCCGAGGGGGGGGGGGGGGGGGCGGAGGTCAGGAAGCGGGTAGGGTGGACTCGATCGCAACCGGCTACCCGCAATGGCCCCCCTGCAGTGGGAGTACGGAGGTTCCTGTATGTGGGGGGGTTAACCCCTTCACTGTCACTGGCATTTACACATTAATCAGCGCACTTTTATAACACTGATCGCTGTATAAATGCCAATGGTCCCTAAAAAAAGTGACAAAATGGTCGGACATGTCCGCCCCAATGTCGCAGTACTGCTAAAAATCGCAGATCGCCGCAATTACTATTAAAAAAATAGGATTTTTGACTTGCCATAAAATACTTTTCTCTTTCGTTCATTGACAGACGCAGCCTCTTAATCTTGACATGTGGGGGATGCACATTTTACCAGGAGTAGACTAGGCAGAACATAGTTCAGACAAAAAGCAAGCTAGCCCCTCCCAGGGGGCAGTCCTCACTCTGCATAACCCCCCCTCAGCCCTGCTAGTACTTCAGTTCGTAACAAGCAGTACAAACTCAGAGGGGTGGGTGCTGCGCATGTCAATGAACTCAGATAAAAGGATTTTACGGTAAGCCAAAAAATTCTATTTTCTCTTTCGTTCATTGACAGATGCAGCCTCTTAATCTTGACATGTGGGGACGTCCCAAAGCAGTATCAAACAAAGAGGGGTGGGCAACAACAACAACTGTACCCAACGGAAACTCTCCGGGAGGCACCAGACGCGCCTGCACCGCCGCCTGCAAAACTTTGCGGCCAAAAGGCAGCATCCGCAGATGCCGACACATCAACTTTGTAAAACTTGGCAAAGGTGTGCACAGAAGTCCAAGTGGCAGCCTTGCACACCTGAGACACTGACGCTTGGTGTTGGAAAGCTCAGAAGTGCTAATGGCCCTGGTGGAATGAGCCGTGACCGGAAAAGGGGTTCTTGACCCCGAACCTCATACGCACGGGTCACAGTCTGTCTGATCCAACGCGAGATAGTGGCCGACGAGGCCGCCAGCCCTTTGCGCGGTCCATCCGCCACCACGAACAGCGTGTCCGACCTCCGGAAGGAGGCTGTGGTCGACAAATACACGCGCAAAGCCCTAACCACATCCAAGGAGTGCAATGCAACCTCCCTAGGATGTGATGGGCGCGGACACAAGGAAGGAAGCACAATGTCCTCATTAATGTGAAAAGAGGAAACCACCTTCGGTAGAAACGAAGGAGAAGGGTGCAGCACCGCCTTGTCCCTATGCAGGACCAAGTAGGGAGACTTACAAGACAACGCCGCCAACTCAGACACCCGCCTGGTGTGTGTGATGGCCACCAAGAAGGCCACCTTTTGCAAAAGCAACTGCAAAGAAATGTCTCTGATCTTCTCATATGGCGGCTTCTGCAGTACTGACAGTACCAGGTTCAGATCCCACGGCGCTAGGGGCGACCGCACCTGAGGGGCCACGACATACCCCCTGTACAAATGTACGGATCAAGGAGTGTGTCGCTAACGGACGCTGAAAAAGAATAGATAGGGCAGAAATCTGGCCCTTGAGGGTACTCAACGCCAGTTTCCGATCCAGGCCTTGCTGAAGAAAGGCCAGCACACGAGCCACTGAGAAGGAACGGGGGTTCCACCCCCCCAGCCTTGCACCAAGCAATACAAGCCTTCCAGGTGGGGTGATAAATCTTACGTGACGTGGACTTGCGTGCCTTAAACATGGTGGGGATCACTGACTCAGAGACCCCCCTATCCCTCAGTACCTGGGATTCAATAGCCAGGCAGTCAAAGCCAGCGGGTGTAAAGTAGGGTGCAAGATGGGCACCTGCGCCAGCAGATCTTCGCGTAGCGGAAGCAGTCAGGGAACATCCGTTACCATCGGTACCACGCCGGCGTACCAAGGACGCCGCGGCCATCCGGAGCCACCAGGATGGCCGGAAACCCCTCCACTTCTATCCTGCGCAACAGGCGCGGAAGAAGCCTGAGAGGAGTGAAGGCGTAAAGGAGCCGGTACCAAGACCATGGAGCCACAAGGGCGTCTAAGGTGTCCACCAACGGATCCCTTGTTCTGCACACAAAGGTTCGCACCTTGCGATTGAACCGGGACGCCAGCAGGTCCACGTCTGGCAGATCTGACGGAACACTTCTGGATGCGGGGACCACTCTCCTTTATCCAGAGTCTGATGGCTGAGAAAGTCCGCCTGCCAATTCTCTACGCTCGGAATGTACACGGCAGAGATGGCCAGCACATGAGATGGCCAGCACGGCTGCTGCCACGCTTTGTGCCGCCTTGGTTTACATACGCCACCGCTGTGGCGTTGTCCGACTGCACCCGAACCGGTCTACCGTGCAACCTCTGACAAATGGTAGAGGCAGAGCCTGATCGCCCGCAGTTCCAGCACATTGATCGGAAGGCGGGACTCCGAGGACCAAATCGGCCCTGGGCAGACGGCTGCCCCAGGACCCCCAGCCCGCTAGGCTGGCGTCGGTCGTGACAATCCACCATTCCAGGGGAAGGAACGACTTTCCCAGAATCAACGCCGTGGCCCGCAGCCATCAGGCGAGAGCCCCCCTGGTCTGGTGATCCAACCTGATCAGCCGATCCAGAGACAAAGGAGACTTTTCCCACTGCAGCAGCTGGGTGTGACTCTGGGCATATGGTACCGCCTCGAAGGCCGACACCATGAGCCCCAACACCCGCATGCAGAAACGTAAGGAAGACCACCGTCATGACAGCAAAGCCTGTACCGCAGATTGCAGTGTGAGCAACTTGGCTGGAGGCAAGAACACCCTCGCCTGCTCTGTGTCCAGAATCAGGCCCAGATATTCTAGGTGGCGCGACGGGGCCAGCGTCGACTACTGAAGGTTGATCAACAAGCCGAATTCCCGCAGGGAGGCCAAGGTGATCGAGACGTTGTCCTCCAAGACAGGAGCCGACTCTGCCCTCAGGAGCAGTCTAGATATGCCACCACCGCAATGCCCCTCTGCTTCAGCAGAGCCAGCACCGGAGCCGACAGCTTGGTGGAGACTCGCGGAACGGAGGCTAGGCCGAAGGGGAGAGCCACAAACTGGTAGTGGAGGTCCCCCACCGCGAAGCACAGGAAACGCTGATGCCGAACACAATTGGGAATGTGGAGGTACGCGTCCCTGATGTCCAAGGAAGCCAGGAAATCCCCATGGCGCAGTGTGGCCATGACAGAACGGACTAACATCCTGAATTTGCACACCTTCACAAAGTGATTGAGCGCCTTTAGGTCCAGAACCGGTCTGACTCCATCCTTCTTTGGAACCACAAAGAGGTTGGAATAAAACCTGCTGAACCGTTCCGCAGGAGGTACCGGGACAATCACATCCCTGCTCGAACAGAGCCTGGACAGCCCCCAACAGAGCTTGCTGACGCCCCGGAGGGAGTCTCAGATTTGAGGGGAAGAACCTGTCCGGGGACAGGGTACAGAACTCTATCTTGTACCCGGACAACACCACCTCCCGCACCCAGAGATCTGAGATGTGGGCGGTCCACCGGTCCGCGAACCCCAGAAGACGACCCCCCCACCCGAGCGTCGGGTGGGGGCAACCCATCATGCAGAGGCGGGCTTCTCCTCAGTCTTCACAGACTTGCGCTGCCAGGGACGCTTCTGGTTCCCTGCGGCAGCGTTGCCGGACCGATTACATCGTCTTGCGGACGGCAGCCACCAGGGAGCCCACCTACGTCTCTTCCCGCGATACGGTGGCCCCCTGCTCCTCCTCACCGTCAGAAGGGTCAAATTCCCCATCTGACAGATCCACGGGGGTCCCTGTGATCACATAATCCCCTTCCGGCTCTGAATCCTCCTCAGAGGATGGGGTGGACGCTTCTTTGCCACCCCCCCCTACCACGGACCGGTTCCACCCGGGCGAGAAACTCCAGAATTTAAGTCAATTTGTCCAGTGGGACTACAGGTCCCAGCGCCACCGGAGCCTCTGCGGAGACTTCCGCAACAGACATGCCCGGTTCAGCCGCCATTGCGCTACTCCCCGGACACTAGCGAGGCCTACAGGCCGCACACCCACCACAGGCCACCCCTCAGTTGCCCCCGCACAGCGGTCCGGAAATGCACAGGAGGACTCGCACTGCACCACCAGCACCCCAGGGAGAAGCCAGCTATACTTGCTGAAGTCTGCCACTCTGCCGCCGCCGCTGAGAGCTCCCCCACACATTTTGACCGCGCCGTCCAGAATGAGGAAGCGGCGCCAAAGCACATGCTATTTACCCATAGACAGACCAACCAAAAATGACTGACGAGCGAACACTAGAGGCCAAAAGCCACCACAAAATGGACGCGACTCCAGAAAAATGGCAGGCGGCCGCCGCATGGCCAGGAGACCCAGAACAGCAGCAACTGAGGCGGAAAAGCGGCGGGATGCAGCGGCCAGGGGGGAGAGGGACGATCCGAACCACCCACGCCCGGATGGGGGGGGGGCGTACTGACCCTTCCAGACGGGCGCAGCGGGTAGCCCGAGACAGACCTGCCACCCCTACAGGCGGGGAGGGGGTTGCAGCCGTGCAACACCTCGACGCGAGCCGCAGCCCGGTCACTCAGTGCGCTGGCGGGACGTTTAACCCGCCAGCCGCCCTGCACGGAATGGGGCCTGATGTGGCCGACCCCGCAGGCAGCTAAGGGACGGCTCGCATCCGTCGGCCGTGCTGGGGAGACTACCTGGACCTAAAGATCTCCAGCCTGTCACCCAGCCGGCTGCTTGATTGTATTCTTCATCAGGTAGCTTGAGAAAAACAAAAAAATTGGGGAACCGCAGATCCCAGCAGGGAGCCAGGTCCACTGTTTGCACTAGGCAGAATAAAACTGAAGTACTAGCAGGGCGGAGGGGGTTATGCAGAGTGAGGACTGCCCCCTGGGAGGGGCTAGCTTGCCTTTTGTCTGAACTATGTTCTGCCTAGTCTACTCCTGGTAAAAGGTGCATACCCTACATGTCCAGATTAAGAGGCTGAGTCTGTCAATGAACGAAAAAGAAAATAAAAATTAAAAACCCCAGCAATGAATCATCCTTAAACGCGGCAACTTTTGCACAAACCAATCAAATGCCGATTTCGATTTTAACCAAAAATATGAGGAAGAATACAAATTGGCCAAAACCTATTTTTTTTATATTTTTTTGAGTTTGTACTTTAGCAAAAAGAAAGAAATATTGATTTGCAAAATTGTTGCTCTTTTTTTTATTTATAGCGGTGATCAGAAATGACACAGAAGGGATCAGATACCACCAAAAGAAAGCTCTATTTGTGGGAAAAAAGGACGCAAATTTTGTTTGGGTACAACGTCGCACGACCGCGCAATTGTCAGTTAAAGCGACGCAGTGCCGAATCACAAAAAGTGCTCTGGTCCTAAAGTGTGAAATCCTTCTGGGGCTGAAGTGGTTAACTTGTGTGAACAATAAAAATATACAATAAATCTAAGAAACACTAATATATATATCTGAAACTTATTAAGTGCTATAAACCTACTGCCAATTATTGTCTAACAAATACACAAATGATTTACTACTTTATGTGCCAATAAAAATGCGACAAACCAAAACTTTAACAGAGAACATTCCACAGTTTCAGGTGCCATTTGCCAAATGTAAACTTAAAAATGGGACCGACCCCCCATAGTGCCAAGGATCTCCAAATTATGGCCCTCCAGTTGTTTAGGAACTCCAATTCCAATCATGCCTAGTCATGACTGTGAATGTCAGTTTTACAAAGCCTCATGGGACATGTAATTCTGCAACAGCGGGAGGGCCATAGTTTGGAGATCCTTGTCCCACATGATCTTAATTCAGCATTTTCACGATTCATGTAAAAAAAACACAACAATATTAAATAGCTCAGTGCTGAAAGACAGATAAAAAAAAAATTGTATCTTCTTATCTGTCCTTCTGTTTATTCATTTACAGATCAAAGGGATTAAAGTGTTAGTAAACCCTAAAAGCTGTTTTTACCTACAGGTAAGCCTATAATAAGGCTTACCTGTAGGTAAAAAGAATATCCCCTAAACCTGCATGGTTTAGGAGATATTCGCCCTGCATGCAGCCGCTGACATTAGCGGCACATGCGCTCTGACGATCTGGCCGCGGAGGCCGGCAACTCAGAGCTGGCTGCCGGAGCGAAGAGCTCCCGCACGCATGCGCGGGAGTGACATCACGCGGCTCCGGCCACACACAGCGCCGGAGCCGCGTACCCGGAAGACAGAAGAGGACAAACATGTCAGCGTCCTTAGCACTGACAGACTCGGGCATCGGGGGCCTCGTTCTAAGGTAAGTATTTCATAATATGTTAGTATGCAATGCATACTAACATATTATGCTATTGTCTTGCAGGATTTTTTTTTATTTTTTATTTTTGTCAGCGGGTTTACTACCGCTTTAACTTTGGTCTGCAAATGAAGTCAATTTAAAAGAACCTTGACAAGCAAAAATATAATTTATATTTTTTTTGTTTTTTATTAAATTGTTCCTCTGTTTAAACCTTTATGAACCATTAAAGCGGATGTAAACCCTCCATATAGCCAGTGAAGCAACAGCTTCAGGTGATACACAGGGATGAAACAAATCTCCCTACATACGTTTTATTTCCATATCTTCTGTATTCACCTTGATACATTGTTTAGCAAAAATGCACAGTGTTAGAATTTTATCTTCCTGCTTCCCCTCTAGGAGGGGATTATTGCTATACACTGTGTGACAGCTGATTGGAGGAAAGGCACACAACCCTTCTTCACACATGCAGAGGTTGCCCGTGTATAGTTTAGCAGTGTGCTAATTTATAGCGACCTCCACAGACACACACTTCTATCTCCGGGTCTCGGAGAGCTTGTCTGAGCTACGGGACAAGGCTTTGACTCTTCATAAGAAAACTCTGCAGATATATGTGCCCAGCTCAAATTTCATGGATCAGGTTTTCATCCACTTTAATTTACTCTAATCAGCCTCATTAACTTATTCTCCTACATTTAATTACTATTTTCCTGATGATTTATTAAAATTGTTTTTTTTTTATTTACTTCTATTTTATTAACTATTCATAGTTGAAATTTTTGTTCATTAATATTTTTACACCTTTAACATATAATTACACGTTTCATATTGAAAAAAAGTGCAAAATTAAAAAAAAAAAAAAAAAAAAAAAAAAAGTATTTCATGTGTAAAATAACTTTTCAATGCTTTGTACCACTGCTGACAGCTGAAGTGTAAACAAATAAGGTGTGCTAGGTATCAGTATTTGGTATCGCTGAGTACTAAATAAAAAAAAATAAAAACAATCCTACTATAACTTAATGGTAATTTTTCTTTTTTTTTTTTATTTCTTTACACATTACATAATTTTTCATTGTTTAAATTTGACTGAAGCAAAGAGTATTAGCTCTCATTTTATTGCATGATGGAAGACAAGAGTATTATGTCTTATTTGATTGCCATCTTGTTTGATAACCTAATGTTCAGGGGTTGTAAATCTTTAGAGGAAGTAAACCCATATGGGGTTTACTTCCTCTACATGCCCCTGTAATGTAGAAGCATAATGGGCTACTATGCATTGAATCGTAGCTCATTATGTGCCACTTACCTGCAAACGAAGCCTGCGATGTCCAGCGCTGTCCCTTGTGCTGGCCGCGTCCATCTTCAGCCCCTCTTCCTTCCTGGGCCACAACTACAGCGCCGTGACTGGCCGGAGTCGCATGACGTTGGCACAGCAAATACACTGCATATATCCTGAACCATGCAGGTTTGTTTAGGAGATATGCAGGGCACCTACAGGTAAGCTTTATCATAGGCTTACCTGTAGGTTAAAGTGGTTGTCACGAGTGGACAACCACTTTAAAATAAAGTCCTTCAGAATCGTGAGAGAATCGCAATCTTTATTCTAAGCAAATAAATTGTGATTCATTTTATCCAGAATCATGCGGCAGTACTTAGAAGCAAGTAGGTACATTTCACTATTTACAATGTTCTACTAATCCTATACGAATTCGTAATTTGTACACTACTGTACTGTGTGAATCATCTGGATTGACCGCAGTCCCTGAGTTTGACTAAACAAAACATACTTATTCTGAAATACTGCCGACATACACATACAATAGTCAAGGGTGCATTTCAGCTGTTGTGCGCACTATGTTCACAAAATACATCAGATCAGCACAACAAGCAGACAACAGGTGTATACCTGATCTCATGTCATACTGAATCATTTGGGAAACTAAAAACAAACCCTTAGGACACATTTATGCTAGCATTTGCTCTCTGATGAGCGATCCAAGTTCAAATTCACCCACCCTTCAGTGAACATTTGACAGGCAGTGAGGTGGTGGTATATTGCCTCCTCATTGCCTGCTGTAACCCCACGATAGCACACTGAAACCACGTGCACACAGTTGTAGTGCGTCTCCATTATTATGTTGAATGGGACACATTGAGTGGGGAATACTGCCTGCTGAATGCCACACGGGGTGTAATTCCTGCTGGGTCTGCAAAGGAAAGCATTGCAGCCATGGCATGTGTACAGCTCCAGTTGCAGCCTTTGCACCAAAAGGGGGAGCTATTGGGAAGCTCAACTGTGTGGTTTTACCACCACCCAAAACACTAGCGTAAACAAGCCCTTAGCACAGAATTTAAGACAGCCACACAAGAGATGCCGATCATTTTAAAAGCATCTCCCCATTTGCCACCCACACATCAGTGGAAATGCACCTGCTGAGGAACAAGATGCAAGCAATTAAGAAGCCTGTAGACTTAAGTCTCCATTCACAATGGTGCAGTTTGTAATCATCATCGGATTAGCTTTAAGTGGGAAGCCGAATTTAGAGCAATGAAAGCCTGACACCGCCCCAGCTATTCACGCGTAATCGCTCATGCAACAATTACCTGTGGACAAGTGGCCCTGGACACAGACTGATTGACATCTCCATCTTGTGGCCACAACGTGATATTTTCTGCATTCACACATTGAAAAAGCAGAGAGTATAGCCTGAGAACATTCAACGCTGTCCCATTTGCAAAAACTTGCAGTTTTAATGAATGGACAGCTCTGCAATATTTTTTTTTAACACACCACAAAGTGTATAAAGTCAACTCCAGCAATGACAGCAAAACATAAAAGCTACATTTACCCGATATGGAGTGCTGCGAGCCCTGGATTGACAAGCTGCAGCTGCACCTCCATAAGTTGTCTTGCCTGGATAAAAGGGGGAATCTCCAAGTCGACTTGAATTCTGGTTAAGAAATTAGAGGTAAAAGATGAAACAGACAGTTCACAAACATAAAAAGATATACAAAACTCAAATTGACAGTACTACAGTAAAAAAGATAATGAAAGCCAGTTTTCAGAACCGAAATGTCTTTATGGAAAGTATAACAGTTTTAGGCTGGGGATCTGCAGGTTTATTCCTTTATAAAAGGAAACCTAGATTAGGTTTTGTCGATTTTTTCTTTACTATGCTACAACTAAAAGTGGAACTTTACCCATAACATCTTGATAAAAAATAATTGTTCTTTAGCAAGGAACACACATTCCACATTAATTATACCACCATAATTAGTGTGTGCTGTAAATTGCCTCTAGCAATGTTTCGGTTTCTTCTTGCTAGAGGCTGCCATTTTGTTAAAGCCCAAAACCCAAGCTGTAAAAGCAGAACTAAACACATTGATTTGCCATTTTCAAAAAAACTGTTTGATTTGATGGTGTCCTCAAACTGTCAAAACATCAAATGGCTGGTGTCAAATGTTCATATGTGCAGCACTATGGCAGTTGCAGTTCAAACAGAAGCAGCTTCCTTGGCTGTAAAGGATAGGAGGCTTTAATTCCACTTTAAGACTGTCAGCAGATCTGCCTCTACAAACTCAGCAGTGCCTAAAAATGGATAACTAAGTATGTGTAGAGCAGGGTGAGCTAGTGTATTATTGGATTTTAAACAGCATAGGGACTTTTTATTTATATGTTTTACATAGCTATACATGCAAAAGGGGCCAGCCTGAATTCATCTAGCAGGACTTAATTTTCTGACTAAAGTTCCACTTTAAAAAAATAATTTAGTCAAATAAAATGGATTTATTGCACATGAACATTATGTGGTCATGTAGTAATACATTCTAATGGCTAGAATCATGTTCAATAGAATGCATTAACACCAGAAGAGGGAACGCGCATTAATATGCATGCAAAAAAGTGGCTTTTTACTGTTTCTGATGCTGCAAACCCCTGTAGGGGAAAAAAGCATGCAAGCTTTGTGTGAATGAGGACAAATTCACATACAAAAAAGTAATAGAAGTGCAATTTCAAATCAGATGCTACCTTTACTTTGCGGTTTGTTTTTCTACCTCATAATGCTGGGAATCTTTTAAAATATAAAAGGTATTAGTAAAAAAAAAAAAAAAAAAAAAAAATTTGCCAAAAAACAGAACAAAGTGGATAGGTCAACATACAAATCCGGTAAAAAAAAAAAAAAAAAAAAAAAAAAAAAAAAAAAAAAAAAAACTTTCCACTCCCCTGCTCCATTCATAAAAGCTGTACTATCACTTCCTGCAATATAAAGTGGTCTGAATGGAGGCGGCAGACCTTTCATTCATCCACCCATCCTACGTTCATACAGCGCTTTTCACTGCAAGAAGCAATAGTACAGCTTTTACAAATGTAGCAAAGGGAAGAAAGGGGAAGCACTTTTGATGAGTGCATGTGAAAAGTTCAGTGACTTGTATTAATCCCACCTCCCCGCAGTATTACAAGATGACATGGTACAGGGTCAATAGCTGTAGCCAATCACAGCAATTATATATTAGTAAATAAGGAGTCATGAATGGAAGCCATTCATTACAGGTAAACCAATTGCTATTACAATGATCACTGTGCAAGCAATCAGTGTAAAAGGGGAAAAAAAAATATCCTGCCGCACTTTATAGAGTAGTACAGTGTCACTATAGTGTGAGTGTGAGTGTGTGTATTCAATTTTTTTTTTCTTACACTACATATACTGTGACTAGTGTTCCTGACCACCGCCGCAGCCATGACATCAGTTGAGGGGTAGCAAAACTGTGGCTCAATTGCTTCCAGTGTGATAATGAAAATGGCAGGTCCTTTTTAAAAAGACATCAAAGATCCATTAGACCCTAATGTCACCTCTTTACCATACTGAAGCTGATAAAGCACATATTGTGAAGAGAAGGGGGGTGTGCCTTTCCACCAATCAGCAGTCATTGCTGTATTCCAATGACCCACTCCCAGAGGTAACCAGGAAGAGAAAAATGAAACAAAATGAGGAAAAGTGGTCCAACTTCACCAGCACCACATCCCTTAGTAAGGTAAATGACATTAATAAGACCAAATAGAATTTGGGACTTATACGGTGCTAGTAACCCCCCCCCCCCCTCCGAAAAAATATATATCAAAAATTGATAAAATTAGTAAATTTTATTGATATACATTAAAATGTATAACTGTCCACAAGGGATCAGTCGACTGATTGACACCGGTAAATAAAACAGCATACACATTCCCCCATCTTGCAACATTCAAACTCCCACTGCATCAAAGATCTAGCAGTGTATGACCATAACAGTGGCCAACGAATGATGTTTGGGTGGGAGCACAAATAGATGGATGTTGCAGAGTCCTTCCCAATGCGTTTTGCCCTAATGGGCTTCCTCAGGGGAGTATGGAGACGTTGGGGTGTAGCGTGACTACAAAAATGAACAAAACAATCATAGTATATAGAAATGTATGCAGTACATTATACAGGTTAGTGTCAAATTTATTGATGCTAGTTTGTACCAACATAAATTTAACGTTTCTCAAACCTGGTAATAAAGGATGAAACAGATGACATGCTAGGTCATTATATTAG
This sequence comes from Glandirana rugosa, assembly GCA_018402905.1. Taxonomy (NCBI): domain Eukaryota; kingdom Metazoa; phylum Chordata; class Amphibia; order Anura; family Ranidae; genus Glandirana; species Glandirana rugosa. Next base: position 20,884 of record BLSH010427593.1, on the reverse strand, counting down.
GGAGCAGTATCAAGCCATAGCTGCTTTAAGGGCTGAGGGGATCCCAAAGAGGTACTTAATGGAGCCCTGAAATTAGGGTCACTTAGTATATTTATGGCAGGAAGTCACTGATCAGATGATGTGGTCCTATAAAATGAGAGGACTGATTCGTGCGGCCGCACACAACTGTGCACAAGCAAGGAGCACCTCTGGATTAAAAAACAAACAGAAAACAAGCCTGTTAACAGAAAATTGTTCCCAAGCCGGTCCCCAGTCAAAATTGTCTGAAAGGCTACCAAGGACATAATTTGTGCTATAATAAAACAAATATGGAAAAAGGTACCTTAGAGCAAATATGTGTATGGAGATCCTTGCAGACCATGGGTTACAGCCACCACTATTGAATAAGGGTGCAGAGCAAATGGCTCCAAGAAAAAAGCGTTCCCGTGGGGCCAAGGGCCCTAAAATAAAATGATAGAGAAGGGATGCAATGGATATGTACCCCATCATAAGCTTCTATGCACACCAGGGCATAGATATAGATCAAATGCCATACCAAGACAAAAACCATAGGGCGAGTAAGTAGTAATCACTTTATTGAGGAGAATCAATGATAACTGTACCTTAGGGAGGTACAGGAGAGGTATGCAAGACCATTATAGAAATAAATAATAAAGGGCATAACTAAAAAAAAAAAAAAAAAAAAAAAAAAAAAATTCAAAGTATGCGCGATAGTCGGCATAAGCTAGAGTGAGTTTACTAGCAAAGTGGCCGGTGCATGCTCAGTAGCACGTTCCTGCTTTTTGGCGCAAACTTTTCACTTTATACGAGCCCTCTGCACTGTTGCTCTGACAGGCAGATGGGACAGTGCATTTGAACAAATTAGAGCACTAGTACGGGATCGTTTGATGCGACACACCTTTACTATACCTCCCTAAGGTACGGTTATCATTGATTCCAATAGAGGGATTACTTACTCGCCCTATGGTTTTTGTCTTGGTATGGTATTTGATCTATATCTATGCCCTGGTGTGCATAGAAGCTTATGATGGGGTACATATTCATTGCATGCCTTCTCTATCTGTATTTTATTTTAGGGCCCTTGGACCCACAGGAACACTTTTTTCTTGGAGCCATTTGTTCTGCACCCTTATTCATTAGTGGTGGCTGTAACCCATGGTCGGCAAGGATCTTTATACACATATTGGCTCTAAAGGTGCCTTTTCCATATTTGTCTGATTTATTATAGCACAAAATTACAGCCTTAGTAGCCTTTCAGACCATTTTGACTGGGGACTGGCTTGGGAACAATTCCATTGGGACGCTCCTTGCTTGTGCACAGTTGTGTGCGGCTGCACGAATCAGTCCTCTTATTTTATAGCACCACATCGGATCAGTAGCTTCCTGCCATAAATAAACTAAGTGACCCTAATTTCAGGGCTCCATTAAGTACCTCTCTGGGATCCCCTCAGCTCTTAAAGGCGCTATGGCTTGATACTGCTCCCTAATATGACCTACCACATCATCTGCTTCATCCATTTTATTACCAGGTATGAGAAACGTTAAATTTATGTTGGTACAAGCTAACTAGTATAAATAAATTTGACACTAATCTGTATAATGTACTGCATATATTTCTATATACTATAGGATCGTTTTCTTTATTTTTGTAGTCACTATACACCCCAGCGTCTCCATACTCCCCTGAGGAAGCCCATTAGGGTGAAATGCGTTGGGAAGGACTCAGCAACATCCATCTATTTGTGCCCCCACCCAATCAACATTCGTTGGCCACTGTTATGGTCATACACTGCTAGATCTTTGATGCAGTGGGAGTTTGAATGTTGCAAGATGGGGAATGTATGATGTATTATTTACCTGTGTCAATCAGTCGACTGATCCCTTGTGGACAGTCTTGGATTTTAATGTAGATCAATAAAATTTACTAATAATTTTTATCAATTTGTTTTGATAAATATTTTTTCGGAGGGGGGAGTTACCAGCACCGTTAAAGTCACAAATTCTATTTGGTCTTTCAAATGTCAGGAAGAGAAAAGTGTTAACACAATCTGCCCTTTCAAATGGAGAGCAGATATGCAAGAAAACTTCTATAGGGGGATTTGTTTCATCTCTGTGTATAATCGGAGGCTGTTCACTTCACTGGGTATATGGAGGGTTTACATCCACTTTAAAGAGAAAGCATAAAAATAAAAGCAAAACAAAAAAAATATAAAATTAAAAACACCCCCGTCCACAGAAGCGAACGCATACATAAGACACGCCCACATATGTAAACTGCGTTCAAATAACATGTGAGGCATCGCCGTGTGCATGAGAGCAAGAGCAACAATTCTAGACAAAGACCTCCTCTAACTCTAAACTAGTAACCTGTATAAAAAAAAAGGCATTTGAAAAATTGCTACGCAAACACCACGTGACTTAACTCCACTAATTTAAACTTGTAAAAAAAAAAAAAAAGTTCAAGAAAAGACCCGGTATGGAAGTGGTTAAGCATATGAAGTTAGATATATTTGAAGCACAGAATAAAAAAAAAAAAAAAAAAAAAAAAAAAACTTCAATGAGATTTGAAAGAGAACATTGATCAAAATTAGAGAACACTTTCAAATAGAGTATCACAAAAAAGTGAGTACACCCTTCACATTTTTGTAAATATTTTATTATATCTTTTCACGTGACAACACTGAAGAAATGACACTTTGCTACAATGTAAAGTAGTGAGTGTACAGCTTGTATAACAGTGTAAATTTGCTGTCCCCTCAAAATAACTCACAGCCATTAATGTCTAAACTGCTGGCAACAAAAGTGAGTACACCCTAAGTGAAAATGTCTAAATTATCCCCAACTAGCCATTTTCCCTCCCTGGTATCATGCGACTTAGTGTTACAAGGTCTCAGGTGTGAATGGGGAGCAAGTGTGTTAAATTTGGTGTTAACGCTCACTCTCTCATACTGATCACTGGAAGCTCAACATGACACCTCATGGCAAAGAACTCTGAGGATCTGAAAAAAAGGATTGTTGCTCTAAGTCTACATAAAGATGGCCTAGACTATAAGAAGATTGCCAAGAGCCTGAAACCAAGCTGCAGCACGGTGGCAAAGACCATACAGCGTTTAAAAGGACAGGTGCCACTCAGAACAGGCCTCGCCATGGTCAACCAAGGAAGTTTAATGCATGTGCTCAGCGTCATATCCAGAAGTTGTCTTTGGGAAATAGACATTTGAGTGCTGCCAGCATTGCTGCAGAGGTTGAAGGGGTGGGGGGGTGTAAGCCTGTCAGTGCTCAGACCATGCACTGCACACTGCATCAAATATGTCTGCATGGCTGTAGTCCCAGAAGGTAGACTTCTAAAGATGATGCAAAAGAAAGCCAAACAGCTTGCTGAAGACAAGCAGACTAAGGACACGGATTACTGGAACCATGTCCTGTGGTCTGATGAGACCAAGATAAACTTATTTGGTTCAGATGGTGTCAAGCGTGTGTGGCAGCAACCAGGTGAGGAGTACAAAGACAAGTGTGTCTTGCCTACAGCCAAGCATGTGGTGGTGGGAGTGTCATGGTCTGGGGCAGCATGAGTGCTGCCGGCACTGGGGAGCTACAGTTCATTGAGGGAACCATGAATGCCAACAAGTACTGTGATATACTGAAGAAGAGCATTCATCCCTTTGGAGACTGGGCCGTAAGGGCAGTATTCCATTGGAATGGAATTACAGGAGACTAACAGCGGGTATGTGTCCTCTCTGTCATATTGGGCGCAAGTCTGACAGAGCCGTGCATGCTCTGAAACGCATCACCGCCCACCTCCCTGAACGGACGCCATCAGCCTTGTGCGTCCAAGAGGGAACCCGGAACACAGGCTGCACCCATCTCCTCTTCACACCAGCATATGACTGGAAGAAATGGACAGCTGCTGGATGGCTTGCCTAACACCCCCCCCGGTAAACAGAGCTAGGACGAGAGACTGGATACAAAACACACTACCTGTCTGAATACATCTGGAATCCTGTAAGTGTTTAACCCCTTGTGCGCCATATCGATTTGTCTATACTGCACTTAGAGGCGCTGGTTTTTTCTGCTCTAACCCTTCAGAGTAGAACAGAAAAAGAGCAGCGCCATCAGTATAAAAACATATTTATTAAAAGGACAAATGGCAACTCACAAGATATAAGCGTTGTCAGCGCATGTGTGGCATTATGTAGAGGTTTCATCCACTCCTTCAGGATGACGGGCTGCAGGCAGGCAACATTGGTGGCCGCTGGTACCGGCTGAGGTGGTAACTTCCAGAGACTCAGATGGGGCTCAGGAACCGCCGCTGACATCACTACTGGGTGCAGGGTGGAGTGGGAGGGGTTTGTGTTCGGCAAATTCAAGCTCCTTCCTAAGGCAAACTGAGGAAGGAGCATGAATGCTCCGAACGTGGGCACCTCCCACTCCACCCGGTAGGGACGTCAGCAGCGGTTCCTGAGCCCCATCTGAGTCTCTGGAAGTGCTGAAAGCCACCAGCTCACCCGGTACCAGAGGCCACCAGTGTTCCCTGCCTGCAGCCTGTCCTCCTGAAGGAGTGGATGAACCTCTACATAAAGCCTATTGCCACACATGCGATGACAACGCTTTTATCTTGTGAGTTGCTATTTGTCTTTTTAATAAAGGATGTTTTTATACTGCTGCACTTTTGGCGCTGCTCTTTTTCTGTTCTATGCCCGCACAGAGTTCCATCTGGCTCTTTTCAGAGCCTGCAGCCGTCTAAAGCCAGCATTTTACCTTCTGAGACCTCAATAGACACCTTGGACTTTCCACCCATGATCCACGGATGACACACTGATTCAGTGCCCCCCGCATTCTCTCCATCCAGCTCCCATGGAGCACAAGAGGCGACACGTTTGTCTTGTGTAATCCTCCAGAGTTACTGACTGCTCCCCTAACCAGAGGCAGTACTAGAAACTCACAAAAACCTATTACATGCTTGATATTACCTGCTATCCTATAAGTGTTTTTAACCCTGTGTGAGCAATTAAATCTTTTAACATACTGCACTTAGAGGCGCCTTTTTCTCCTTTTTCTCAATGTTTTTTTTAGGGACAAGTCATGGTTTGGGGGATGTTTTCTGCAGCAGAAGTTGTGCCTCTTATACAGCTACATAGAGTAAATGCAACGGTTTATCAGAACCTTCAACATGCGGTTCCTAACCTGCATTAATCACCCACTCAGCCAGCAATTTTCATGTATGACAATGCCCGCTGTCGCACAGCAAATCTGGTAAATCAGTTCCTTGAAGCAGAAATCCTTGAAATAATGAAATGGTTAGCCCAGAGTCCTGATCTAAACCAAATAACTTCTCGAAAATCCCTGGTGACAAAGTTATGGCCAAGAAACCCACTACATTCTCCGAACTGTGGAAGAGACTGGAAAAAGAGTGGAACAAAATCACACCAGAGCATTCTGAGAGACTAGCGATATCCTGCGGCCACAGATGTGCTGAAGTCACTCAAAGCAAGGGCCTGTACACTTTTTACTAACTGTTGATAGTTGTAACCTTCAGAAATTTTAGTTATCTTTCTCTGTGCTACAGTCATTGCTGTTCTCTAATTTTGATCATTGTGTTTTCTACAAAAAAGGGATTTTATTAAAACTTACCGTAAAATCCTTTTCTCCGAGTTCACTGACAGACGCAGCTCTCCATTACGCGTGGGGTTTTATGCTGGTCTCACTAGGAGTTAAACTAGGCAGGGAAAAGAAACAGCTGGCCCCTCCCATGGGGGCCGTCCTCTCTTCCCACATAAAACCCCCTCATAGCATAGCTCTTCAGTTCGTACACAAGCCGTACCAGAACAGAGCACCGAGGGGTGGGAGCTGCGTCTGTCAGTGAACTCAGAGAAAAGGATTTTACGGTAAGTTTTAATAAAATCCCTTTTTCTCCTATCGTTCACTGACAGCCACAGCTCTCCGTTACGTGTGGGGATGTCCCCAAGCTGTGTCAAAAAGAGGGATGGGTAAACACTAACAGTACCCAACTGAACCTCTAAGGAGGCCCCAGACGCGCCTACGCTGCCGCCTGCAAAACTTTGCGGCCCAAAGCAGTATCCGAAGATGCAAACACATCAACTTTATAAAACTTAGTGAAAGTGTGAACCGAGGCCCAAGTGGCCGCCTTGCACACCTGTGACACCGAGGCCTGGTGTCTGAAAGCCCAGGAAGTGCTAAGAGCCCGGGTAGAATGCGCTGTGACCGGAAAAGGGGAGACCTCACCCCGAACAGAATACGCATGGGTCACGGTTTTTCTAATCCAACAAGAAATCGTAGCCGACGAGGCCGCCAACCCTTTGCACGGACCCTCTGGCAGCACAAACAAAGCATCAGCTTTTCGAAAAAAAGCTGTAGCAGCCAAGTTCCCTCGTAATGCCCTCACTACGTCCAAAGCATGCAACTCAAACTCCTTTGGGTGCAATGGACGAGGGCACAATGAAGGAAGAACAATATCTTCATTAATGTGAAAGGAAGAGAACACCTTCGGAAGGAAGGAAGGAGAGGGTCGCAAGACCGCATTATCCTTATGCATGACTAAGTAGGGAGACTTGCACGATAGTGCTGTTAATTCAGACACCCGTCTGGCGGAAGTGATGGCAACTAAAAAGGCCACCTTCTGCGACAGCAATTGTAAGGAAATCTCCCTGATATTCTCATATGGCGGTTTCTGAAGAACAGAAAACACCAAATGCAGATACCACGGAGCCATCGGAGCCTTAACCCGAGGCGCCACGTGTCGCACACCCTGTACAAGGGTACGAATCAACGAGTGCGAAGCCAAAGGTCTCTGAAAGAGAATCGCAAGAGCCGACAACTGGCCCTTGAGGGTACTCAAAGCCAGTTTTTTTTTTTTTTTTTTTTTGTTCAGGCCCTGCTGCAAAAAAGTCAGGACCCTGGACACAACATAAGAGCGAGGGTTATGACCCTCCGCCTCGCACCAAGCTATATAAGCCTTCCAGGTGCGGAGATAAATCTTGCGAGTAGTACACTTGTGAGCTTTTAACAAAGTAGGGATCACGGAGTCGGCGAGTCCCCTATCTCTTAGCACCTGGGACTCAACAACCAAGCCGTAAAAGCCGGCGAGGGTAAAGCAGGGTGCAAGATGGGTCCCCGAGACAGAAAATAGTCTCGCAGCGGGAGCCGCCAAGGGGCATCTGCCACCATTTGCACCACATCAGTGTATCAAGTGCGCCGAGGCCAATCTGGAGCCACCAGGATTATTGGTATCCCCTCCGCCGGTATCCCCTCCGCCACTATCCTGCGTATCAATCGCAGCAGCAGTTTTATCTGAGGGAAAGTGTACAGAAGGCGGTAACTGCCCCAGGGGGCCACCAGAGCGTCCGTGGCCACTGCCAACGGATCCTTCGTTCTGGACACAAAGGTTTCCACCTTGTGAATGAACCGGGACGCCACGAGATCCACGTCCGGCATCCCCCCATCTGCTGCAAATTTGATTGAACACCTCCGGGTGGAAAGACCACTCTCCCTGGTCCAGCGTCTGGCGACTGAGAAAGTCCCCCTGCCAGTTCTCCACACCTGGAATGTAAACGGTGGAGATTGCCAGAACGTCACGTTCCGCCTAACGCAGTACCATAGCTGCCTCCGCCGTAGCTGCTGGACTCCTTGTGCCGCCCTGATGGTTCACATATGCCACTGCTGTGGCATTGTCCGACTGAATTCAAATCAGACGACCCTGCAATCTCATCCAGCAAAAAAAAAAAGCACAATCTGATTGCTCTCAGCACCAGTACACTGATGGGGAGGCGAGCCTCTTGTGCCGACCAACGGCCCTGGGCAGACAGCTGACCCAGGACCCCACCCCAGTCCAAAGGACTATCATCCGTGGTAATGATCACCCACTGAAGGGGCAGGAACGACGTCCCCTGAATCAACGGAACCATAGGTCAGAGACGCCCTGGTCTGAGAGCTCAGACGGATCAGAAGGTCCAAGGACCGAGGGGTCTGTCCCACCGAGCCAAAATTGCTTGTTGAAGGAGACGAGTGTGACTCTGGGCGTATGGTATCGCCTCGAAAGTCGAGACCATGAGCCCCAGCCCCCCACGTAAGGAAGATCGTCGGCGCGACAGGAACATTTTCACTGCCGACTGCAGTGACCACAACTTGGCTGGAGGAAGGAAAAACCTTTTGCCTGCTCTGAGTCCAGGAACAGGCCCAGATACTCCAGGCGAGGGCATAGAGACACAGTCAACTTCTGCAGGTTGAGCAACCAGCCGAAGTCCTGCAGCGAGGTCATTGTGATCCTCACCTTCTCTTCCCGAGCCAAGGCGGATTCCGCTCGCAGGAGCAGGTCGTCCAGGTAGGCTACTACCGCAATGCCTCTCTGTCGCAGTAACGCCATACCGGAGCCACCAGTTTTGTGAAAAAACTCAAGGTCTGAGATTAGACCGAAAGGGAGTGCCACGAATTGAAAATGGAGGTCTCCCACTGCAAAGCGAAAGAAACGCTGAAGCCGTGGACAAATATGTACATGGAGGTACACATCCCTGATGTCTAGAGACGCCAGAAATTCCCCCTGATGGAGGGCGGCTACAACCGAGTGGATAGATTCCATCCGGAATTTCCGCGCCCTAACATACCGGTTCAGGGCCTTCAGGTCCAGTACTGGCGAGATGTGAGTAAGAAACCTTGAAGCCTCTCGCTGGAGGCGCTGGCACGATCAACCCTTGGTTCCAGTGCTTGTACAGCCCCAAAGAGGGCCTCCCGGCGTGCCTGCGGGAGCCCTAAGTCGAAGGGAAGAACCTGAATGGTGGCAGAGTGTTGAACTCAGTAATGTCCACCATCCGAAGCCCGGGCGGAGGCAACCCATCAGGCTGAGGTGGTTAGTCCTCCGCCTTGTTGGTTTTGTGCTGCAACTGCCGGCACCCAGCCCCTGCAGCGACCTTATAGGAGCGGATCCCTTTACCCGCTACGCCCGGGGTGCGAAAAAACCTCTTCAGACCCGAGGTAGGGGGCCCTTGTCTACGGCGAAAACTCACGCCTCCGGGGCTCTGGGAGGAAGGCACTTACCTCCTGTGAAATCTTTAATGATCTCACCCAGCCGTGGACCGAACAGACGTCCACCCTGAAAGGGAAGGTCTGCGAGACCTTTTCTGGAAGCATGGTCACCGGACCAAAAACGCAACCAGAGTACCTGTCTGAGGATACAGCAACACCGCTACCCTGGATCACATAGGCCGTAAACCAACGGCCGCATCACCATGGTACTTGAGACCTCGGAGCAAAAAATCAGCCCTCTGCGGCGTATCCAGCAGGTGGCCGCAGTCCAGAAGATTCTGGAGCTCCGTCATGAGCTCAGACAGATATTGTGCCGCCATGGCGGACGTCAGGGCTGGCCGCAGAGCAGAGCCTGTCCCAGGAAGAGCGACCTTAACAGCGCCTCTGTCTTTGGCAGGAACCCCTTCCAGAGGACTGGTCGTTGTCTTATTAAAGCGATCATAGGCGGGACACCAAGGAGACTCCCATTTCTTTTCTTATTTAAAAAAGCTTTCCTCAAGGGATAGCAAGCAGTGAACCGTCGAGTCCCTTGGAGTGTGGGAGGAAACAGGAGCACCGGGAGGGAAACCACGCATGCACAGGGAGGACATGCAAACCTCAGGCAGGTCATGCTTAGGATCTGAGCCAGCAAGCATGATGATGCCAGGCACAAGTTCCACTGCGCTAAAAGGAATGCTGCTGACGCTGCCATTTACAACAAACAAGGCGATCAGGAAAAAGATCATATGGGTAAGCCTTGGGCGCCCTAGGGGGCCTGTAGGACCACACCACATGCGCAGAAATCAGCGATTCGCCATCCTGGCTCAATCGCATCGCAGTGCGATACCAATTATAATCACAGCTGCCGTCCCCTGATCCTCTTCTCCGTCCGAGGGACCTTCCGGATCAAAAAATCCTCCCTCGAAAAGCAAGGAGGGGGACGCTTCTTGGGGGGCCTGTTGGTGACATCCGCCCTGGGTAAAAATCACTAAAGACCGCCACAGCTGGTCCAGAAAAGCCCCTTGCACAGATTGCGCTCCTAGCATGTTCAGCTCCCTTAGGAACACATAGATGCATAGAAAAAGTTTAAAGGCACCCCCACACAGCCGCACACCACCACCCCACGCACCAGGGAACCCAGGAGGACTGCACCCGCCGCCCCCAGTACCGAACAGGAGAGCCCAGCTATACTTGCTATTTGTTGCCATAACCCTGAGGATCGTCAGAGAGCCGCACCGTCAGGAGCACACACCGTTCCAAAGTGAAAGTAAAAACTGTAGACACGTTTTTTGCATGAGCAGGGATTCTAATATGGCCGCCGTTGAACACTAGAGGCCGAAAAACACCTGCAGGGAACGTGCAGTACCGCAAATGGCTGCTCTGAGCGCTAGAGGGAAAGCCCCATAGGCCCAGAATGTCTGCGGCTAGGGCAAAATGGCGGCAGTCCGCCGCAAAATGGCAGCCGATCGCCGCATGGCGGCGAAAAACGACCAAACATCGCTAGACGATCGGGTGTGGTGCAGGGGGCTGAACAGGGCTCCACGCACCCCTACTGGCAGCTACCCAGAACTTTTTTTTTTTTTTAGGGTCGTTGGTCCCCCTTTCCGCCCCTAAAGGGGGGGGGGGTAGAGGAAGGAGCTCTCACTCACCACTCCGGACGACACCATGGGTAGCCCCCCCTTTTGCAGACCTTCCGCCCCTGCTTGGGCGGTATGCTGCAGGCCAGAAGTCGCCCTTCCCGAATCGCATCCAGGGCTGGCCGTAAGGGTGGATCAACCCAGGCCGCCCGCACGGAACGGGAACGATGTGGCGGGTCCACATACGGCGGGACTGGCTCACATTGGTCGACCAGGTCGGGGAAAGTACAGAGCCCATGGACTCTATGCCCCGACCGGCTTCTTGATAGCAGATCAAATTTCTTGATAGAAGACAAATAAAAATAAAAGTAAAAGAAAATTGAATAAAAAACTGTCACAAACAGGACCGCAATTCTCCTGAAGGGAAGCCAGGTCAACTCCTTGCAAACTAGGCATTTAGACTGAAGAGCCATGCTATGAGGGGGTTTTATGTGGGAAGAGAGGACGGCTCCCATGGGAGGGGCCAGCTGTTTCTTTTCCCTGCCTAGTTAACTCCTAGTGAGACCAGCATAAAACCCACACGTAATGGAGAGCTGCGTCTGTCAGTTTTTGTTTTTTTAAGTTCCTTGGTTATTTTGAAAAACAAAGTTCGGTTAGCATGGTATAGCCAGAAACAAAAATTCCATCACATGTTGAGCAATGAATATCACATTTCTGAAAAAAATTAAATATATATATATATACACACACACACGCAAATACAGATATACACATACATACACTTTAAATCCAAACCTTAACATTCGTTAACATTTTTCTCTGAACTACAGAACAACTCCCCCTGTGTTTGAAATAAGGAGAGGGCAAGTTTTCTATAAGCCTTTCCAAGGGTAACACTGCTGATAGAAAGATAAAAACGTGATTAGTGAGCGGTGTCACCCCAGGAAGTAGGTTACTTTTGGGTCTCACCAGTTGAGCATGAAAAGAAGGGGAAGCGAAGTAAAGACAAGACAAATGAAGCCACCACATCTGAGGATTGAGAAGGTGAAATGTATTACATTTATTGGGTCACCCCTCCAGAATGTTTTACACTTAAAAGGAGTAAAGCACTTACAGGTAAAAATGAGGAAAAAGCAGATGGATTAAATGCAGGTTTCTTAGAACTTAATGACGAGTTTTGTGAAACATTATGTGTTCGATCAGCTTCAGGAGACCACAATAACGGAACATTCCCAGTTTTTGTAACTGCAACATCTGCAGGAGAAAAGAAAAAAAAAAATGATTTTTGTATTTTCCATAAAATCTTTTTCTTGAAGTCCATCACAGGACACACCGATACAGGAGTTCTGGGTACATGCTGCTGCCTACAGGAGATGTAGACACTGGAAAACAGAAAGAAAAAAAAAAAAAAAAACACATTGAAGGCCAACTTCTGCATAACCCCACCTTTGGTCATCATGCCTCAGTTTTGTAAGCAAGCAGACTAGAAGACCAATAAACAGAGGGCAGGTCCCCTGTCCTCCAATGGACTTGAAGAAAAAGATTTCATGGCAAGTACAAAAAATCTTAATTTTCTTTATCATCCATTGAGAGACACAGGAATTCAGTGACTGACCGCCTCTAATATCACAGGGTCCGCACCAGCAGAACCTATGATCCAAGCAAAAGCAACATGTGGAACAACAACTATGTGAACTAGGACAATCAAGAATGGTCAACAAAGGGGAACACAAAGGTTTCCCAGCCTGAAAACAGATCCCTTAGGGAAAATTGGACAGCTGTCTCAAAGAGCAAAAATTCAACCAGTTCAAGAACAAATGAATGATCTATATAGAAACTGCTTGCCCATCTTCTTCATCTCCTCAAGTCCAGAATACCAGATACCAAGGTGCACAAGATCAAGCGAAGAAGCAGAAACGTAAAATGCTGCTAAATAGGATAGAGGGAGGAGTACTGTCGCAGTTAGGGCCAGTTCACACCACATGCAGTCCAGTACGTTTTTATTCTGCATCAAAACTGCATGGAAAGTAGGTTATATGGTTTCCAATGGCATAGTTCACACCAGTGCAGTCAGTTCCAGCTCCAGAAAAAAAAAAAAAAAAAAAAAAGTAGAATATGCTGCATTTTTCATGCACTGAACTGTACTGGAACGCGGTAAAACATCAAAAATGCACCGGAACACACCTACATGCACCAAAAACGCACTGGAATGCACATGTCCTAAGAAAAAAAAGGGGGAAAAAACTGCACTGGATTGCATCAAAAACGCACCGGAACGGACCGGAAACGCGTCAAAAACGTGCATGCAGAAAAGCATCCGGAATGCATCCAGACTGCGTTTCTATGGTGTGAACTGGCCCATATGGAAGTTTCTCCTCAGAGGGTGCAGATATTTCAGCAAGGAGCCAAGCTGGTCAGCCTTGCTTATTGGTAACTTACTGTTATCAGCACTACATAAAATCGGTAAGATTCCACCTAGTGGAAACTGGCTTGCCCTTAAGGAGAACTCTGGCCTTCTTGAATTTCTATTCAGGGAAGGTTGCCTAGAGCTGGCCATACACTAGTAGATTCTCAGTACATTTGATGGTTATGGTGTTAGAAAGCATTTCAAAATTTAATCTGAGAAATTACATTGATTCCAAAATGGAGTTAAAAAAAAAAAAACATAAAAATTGAAAAGTCATTTCAGAATTGCCACCTAATCATGGTTGGAAAAAATAAAATATGTTGCCCTTTAACCAGTTAGTCTATAAATGGCGGCTCGGTTGGATCTCCACCGGTGAGCCGCGATCGTCTATCAGAACAAAAACAGGGAACCGCTGATGTAAACAGCAGTTCCCTGCTCAGTCAGGCAGCATAACAGATCTACCAATCCCTGTCACTGGGATCAGTTAGATCTCTTATGCCCCTGGCAGCCCAGCCCCCTCACAGTTAGAACACTCCTAGGGAACAAATTTAAACCCTAGATCTCCCCCAGCAGGTTAACCCCTGCGCTGCCAATGACATTTTTACAGTAATCAGTGGATATTTAAATTTTTGATCGCTGTACCAATGTCATAGGTCCCAAAAGAGAATCAAAAATGTCCCACCTGTCCGCTGTAATATCACAGTCCCAAATAAAAATCGCAGATCGCCACCATTACTAGTAAAAATAAATAAATACAATTTAAAAAAACGCCAGAAAGGACTTCTCATGGTTTGTAAATGCAGCAACTTTTGCGCAAACAAATTAAATGCCAATTGCCAAAAATATGAGGATGTATATAAAATCGGCCAAAACTGATGAATAGATTAGTTTTTTTTTTTTAATATTTATCGACATGTATTTTAGCAAAAGTAAGAAAGAGTTTTTTTTTTTTTGTTTATAGCGGTGATCAGAAATGACGCAGAGGTGATCAAATACCACAAAAAGAAAGATCTATTTATGGGGAAAAAAACAACACAAATTTAGTTTGGGTACAACGTCGCAAGACCACGCAATTGTCAGTTAAAGCGACGCAGTGCCAAATCGCAAAAAGTGCTCCGGTCCGAACGTGGGAAATCCTTCCGGTCCTTAAGTGGTTAAAGGGTAAGCCCAATTTCGTGGGGGGAAAAAAATTGCAAAGAAAAAAAAAATATAGCATATACAATTGCGATACAAGTCATATTGTAATTGAATTTTATTAAAAATTACCTTTCCGTTTCTAATCTGTAGCCACTTCTATAAATGCAGTGCAATATGGCTATACCTGGAGTTGTTCTGTACACAGAATGTGTACTGACCACACCCAAGGAACATAATTTCCTGCTTGTGTGATTGGCTCGCCAATGTTCCCAGAAGTCTGCCTAAGATTTAAGATTTCAGGCATCCCCTGCAACAAAAATGTCGTTTTTGGTGAGATACTTCCAATAGGAACACGCCTAAAGGGATGCAGGCCCAGCAGATTTCTTCATTAGTACTCTGCAGCTGCACACCTGATTGACAATTAGGAAATCACTCCCATTAGACCTACTCAGCACAGAGGCACAGAGAAAAACAGGAATTTCTTCAGGATAACCAAAAAAAGGTAGGAATCTGCAACAAAGGTTGTTCTAATCCTTGTAATGTACATACATCACCCAGAGGGGAATGTTTTTTTTTCTCTCAAAAAAAAGTGGAGTTATGCTTTAGGTTAGGTTCACACTTGTCAGACAAATGGATCGACATTGTGAGCACAAGTCGCATGTGGTCACCAAATCAATGTTTCCTTATGAGAGAAGTCTTAACAGGTCCAACACAAGTCGGTTCGACTTTGAAAAAGGTTCCTGTACTACTTTGGTCATACTTCAGCCCATTGAAGATCACTGAAGTAGTCTCAAAGTCGGATCCTTGTTCTAACCTTCCAACTTGTGACATCTGACATGGTGATTACAGCAGCAGTAAAAGGAATTTAGCTCACACTGGGATTGCTTTGATTGGTGAAAGGACAAGTCTCTATCTCAAAGTCGGAGCAAAATCTTATCTTGTTCATTCAAGTCGGAAAGAAGTAGGACCAAAGTAGGACCGATGTTGCAGGGCAAAGTAGGATCAAAATTCTGACCGTTTTTGTGTCGGATAATGTGAACCCAGCCTTAAGGATCTCACTATTAGATGCAACACTCGAGAAGCTGTACATTGAGCTGGGCTGTGTCTGTCAGCATTACGCAGGCATTAGAGTGGGTCTACCCTCTCCCAGTGCAGTGTCTTCTCATTCCAGAGTCCAACCATTGCTACGCCTGGTGGCGTAGTGCTGACAGACAGCTTGAATCAATGAGCAGTTTCCCGACAAAAGCCCAGCACTGTGCTTACATCATGTGCTAGATAAATCAAGCCCTCTTTAAAGGATAAGTTCACCCTTCTCAACAGGTTACACCCGTATTTAGGGTGCAACATGTTGAGTATTCTTCACCTATTTCTTGTGACAGCAGGCAGCATGGGAGTAAGGAACGACACCTTCTCCCTGCACGCCCCGTCATAATTTAAAAACCGCATTCTGTGAATGATGAATGCCTACAAGCATCTTCAGCCACTGCAGCTGACGGTTTGTAGTTCTCAATGAACTGCAAGAGCGCTGGTGAGCGCTCTTAGTCCATTGAGTTTGTGACTTCGGTAACTAGCTGCCTGTATCCGAGGTATGGGTAGACAGCGTACTGACAGTCCATAAGAGCCAGACGTCTTACCTGCGATGGCTCCCAAGTAAAGAAAAAAAAAATGAAAAGCAATTTTTTTAACTGCAAAAAGTATGCATTTATTTAAAGATAAAATTATACCTTTAACTGCTTTGGGTCTAACCATTAAGAATAGAGATGGAGGTGGTGGAAATTCTAAAATGGCACTCTAAAAAAGGTACCAACTGTGAAGTAGCTCTCAGTGCTTCAGATTAGCTTCATCAAGTAAGCCTCAAGAGACAGGGTCACACTAGAGGCTGTTACAGCTCTGGACCCCGGGAAGGGCTTTACAGCCAATCAAGGCTTGGAAAGCACCAAAATATAGAACCCAGTGCAAGGAGGTTTGCATTCCAAGCTAGCTTCGCCACATTCAGTGGCCTACACAACTACTTCTTCAGAGACTGGGTTATACGAGAGGCTGAACCTAGAAAGAGCTCTACAGCTAACCCACACAGTTTGGTCTGGAAAGCATCATAACGCAGAGCCCTAGGAATGAAGGTCACAGTCCAGACTTAAGACTAGTGGGACAATCCTCCAATCTAGCTGGTTCCAAGTACACCCTTCAAAAGGCTTTGCTAGGTATAGAATGATGCATATATCTGCAGTGTATAGACTAGCTCAAGCAACATTTTTGAAGTCTTCAGCATCTTCGGACGCTAGTAAAAAATTGACGCATGGTGGTTAGAGGTGGAGTCATACGGGGGGTAGGCTTTCAATTTTTTTTTCTGTTTGCCAGTGTTCAAATCTCCTGTAGATAGCAGCTGATAACACAATTTTCAGAACCGAATGCCTGTTTCACCACATTGGATGATAAAAGAAAATATTGCAAGCTGCTTTCATAAAAACCAAAATGTTAGCCACCAAGAAAAAAAGTCATTAACTTAAGAGCAACCATAGATATGACAAAGTCAAGTTTCAGTTCAAAGGATAGGAAAACCTGTATTAAAACTGAAGTTTAATCTGCTTAATTTTCCTCCCTTACCCCTTCAATATTCTACTAAAATTAAATAAAAACAGTTATTACATACTTTATTTTAGACTTTGAGACATCACTGTCTATATGTTAAATGTAGGCAGATCATGGTGGGTAGAGGCCAGATGCGAACATAGTTATGCAAATATAGTGCCTTCATAGGTGGGTATAAGTCTGGGTTAGTGAACACTCCTATGTTGTATACCGCCCTAGGTAAAAATGGCAGAGCCAGGGGCAGTCAGGCAGGGGGGTGGCTACAGGATACTGCACCTTCCATCCCGAAAAGGAGGTGGGACTAATGGTGGCCATAAACAAAATGATCAAATAATCAAAATTTTCCCTGAATCAGATAATGTGACCGAATCTAAGAATTATTGATTTCAAGCAATCGATTGCATTAAAAATATTCTGATCTGGATGGAAAATCTGATAGTAGGAAAATATGATTGTAGGAAAGTAGATCGATATGAATATCGATTTATTCATGCTTTTCTGACCATTCAAAATGACTATTTTGGGGTGCAGTGATGTATGAAAAAAAGACAGATTAGGAAGTAATATTTAAACAAAGACTGTATTCAATACATTTTAGCAACAATATTTTATTTGCACGCAACATACAAACATTGTGAATACCATAAAATGTTTGTACATAGAAATAGCTTTTGTGAAAAAGTAAAAAAAAAAAATTCAAGAATGGCAGTGGATAATGCCTATTCCCTCATCTGTATAAAAAAAAAAAAAAAAAAAAAAAAAAAAAAAAAAAAAAAAAGCATTTTTGCACATGTAACATTATAAAATACCTTTATTAAAAGTTTATCAATTATACTACATAGGAATGGGTAGACTGGTTCTTAGTAGGCTGTTCCAAACTTGTTCTATTTGATTCATTTTGAGTAAGTGACCCAATCGCATTGAAGGATTTTAATTAGGCTTGTTTGCACCCAATAAACAGAGTTGCCACCCCCCCCTTTCGGTTTGCACCAGAGCTCCCAAACATGCAAAAAAGTTCTGAACCGAACCCTATTAAAAAGTCTATGGGACCCATACCTGAAAAATCAAATTCCCCACTTTGAAGGCTTATATGCAAGTTATTGGCAATAAAAAGCTCACCGTGCTTCCGTCGGAGCGTTGGCAGATGTGTTGTCCGAACGGTGTTGCTGTATATTAAATCCTTGTCAGTGATGCAGGCATTAGACCCCACACGTCTCCTCTGACCTAGTCACTGTATTAGTGGTTAAGTGGAGGTAAGGGGGTCTACAGCCGCTGTGGTCGACGGAAGTACGGTGAGACACTCATCCACGATTATCTACACCGGATTTGTGCTGCCATTGGTACCTTTTACTTTTTTTTTTTTAACCATTCATCTGTATACTCAATGATTGTGTTTAATATACAAGACCCAATACGCACTGAATAGAAATCATTTTACATGGCTCATCTCCCATAGGCATACAATCATCAATCCAATTGAAACAATATCAGGATTCAGCTGCTTATTGTGGGGATTCTTCCAGTTTATACTCCGATCCGGCTATTGCTAACTATCCCCAAGCATCCACTATATGGAATATTCCACCCCAGTAATTTGATATACCGGGTCACTAGGAGTACTCAATGGAAATATGGGCTAGTGCAATAATATGCATGGAAAAAAATTGGCAAAGTTTTCTCAAGTTACTTTGGCCGTTATTCCAGGTGGGCTTACATCTGTATTGCAGCCCCTAGATGTGTGTTTAAATAAACCTTTGAAAGACCGTGTGCGAAAGATGTGACATGAATGGATATCATCTGGTAAAGCTCGACTGACAAAAGTTGGAAATCTGAGGAAGCCAGACATAGAATCGATAGCACAGTGGGTCCGTGATGCATGGGAACAGATTCCAGGAGACCTGGTGCAATGCGCCTTCAAGAAATGTGGCATTAGTAATGCTATGGATGGCAGTGAAGACAGCGCTTTGTATGAGAACGACAGCAGTGATGGTGATGACTTCGAACTCAGTGATGACAATGTCTATGCTGATAACCTACATAGAAACATAGAAAAGTGACGGCAGAAAACGACTGAGTAGTCCATCGAGTCTGCCCCTTTTTATTTTTATTTTTTTTACATTAACCTTGCTGTCGGACTATGGATTTATGTTTATCCCAAGCATGTTTGAAGCCATTTACTGTTGACTGTCTCACAACCTCTGTTGGTAGTTTATTCCAATCATCAACCACCCTTTCAGTAAAATAATACTTTCTAAGATTAGTTTTGAACTTCCCCCCAGTTAGTTTGAGGTCATGTCCCCGTGTTCTTGATTTTGGTTTCATATTGAAAAGACTGCCCTCCTGAACCTTATTCACCCCCTTGAGGTATTTAAAGGTTTCAATCATGTCTCCCCTCTCCCTTCTTTCCTCCAGACTGTACATATTAAGTTCCTGAAGTCGCTCTTGATATGTTTTATCCCCCAGACCTTTCACCATTTTTGTTACCCGTCTCTGAACTCGTTCTATTTTATCAATATCTTTTTGTAAGTGAGGTCTCCAGAACTGGACTT
>BLSH010427592.1:1637589-1652420 GCA_018402905.1 Glandirana rugosa | reverse complement strand
TTTAAGAATTTTCTGTTTTTTGTCAGATGATATTCGCCCTGACACCCTTGAGGTGGCAGTATCCTGTCTACTCCCACATGGATTGGATCTGTTGTCTGGTATCTTGCACCAGTTTTATTTATTTATTTTTAAGGCAATTCGCCAACCATGGCTTCAGCTATAATACCCTTCTTGCTGTGACCGCGGGGAACACCGCTCTTGAAAAACATCAATTGACGTCTACTGACACAAACCTAAAAGGAAAAGAATGAATTTCAGCTCTTACAAAGCCGTTACCACCTTGTCTCTTCACTTCTTCCAGAAGGGCTTCTTTAAAGGGTTACTCCACTTTTCAATCTTCAGGGCTGTAATTTTGTGTAAAATGCAATGTGACTATCTGGAGGTGTTCTGTACCCAGAATGTGTACGGAACACCCCCCCACAACATCATTTCCTGTTTGTGTGACTGACTCACGGACATTCCCAGAAGTCTGCACCAATATAAAAGTCAGATTTTTGGCAACCACTGCAACAAAAAGGTAATTTTGGTAAGATACTCCCAATAGAAAAATCATGTCTAAAGGGATGCAGACCCTGCCAGCTTCCTCAGAGTCCGGCAGGTGCAGCAGCTGGTTGATAGTTATGAAACCACTCCCATTAGACCCACTCAGCACAGGGGCTGGTTATTGCTTGTCTGCTGCCACCTGCAAAAGCTACAGTATGTAGGAGCACTTCAGATCTAGATCTGATTTTCAGACTACAGCCTCCTTGAACATAACAGCAAGTTGACATGTCTTGCCAGCTACATTAATGATGCATCCCTCATTGAAGGAGACTGCAGCAGATTACCCGTTAGCTTTTTCAGAGTATACAGTTTTGAAAATCTGTTTATACGGGTCTTTTCCTCTGACCCCTCCATATTTCCTGGATTAACTGTTCCAGTTCAGTGAAGGGAATGAATACTTTCAACCTTGTGGAGAGTTTCCTCCACTTCACCCCAGGCAATTGCCTTACAAAAGGGCTCTATTGGGCAATCTTCAAAGCTTGTGGCCCCTTTAACACTTTCTTCCTCTGACAAGCTTTCCAATTTGGACACCACCTACAGGCTCTGGTTGGAAGTGCTAGGCAATTCAGCCACCAACTGGGGAGTACAGACTTCATGTATCAACTCCTTGGCCGATTCTTTAATCAAGGCAGCTACTTTCCAGACACCCCCTCATTTGTCAGTTGTCGCTTCCTCCAAGCGGACTTGACATACTAGCTTGTCAAACAATGACTCTCCACCACAAATGCAGCCACCATTAGGGCTGGTAAACTGTGAGGTTTGTAAACAGGGAGCAATAATAATGAGAGGTGAGATGATGACCTTGGTCAATGTTGCCTGGATGTCAGTGCCTAAATGGTGACTGTTCTGGCTTTTAGAAGGCTACCTTCATCTTGAGGTCCTTGCAGGGCTGTATCCTGCTTGTTCCAGGCAGATTTGACATACTAGCTTGGCAGGCAATGACTTTCTACCACAAATGCAGTACCTATTAGGTCTGGTAACTTGTGATGTTTGTAAATGGGGAGAAATGACAATTAAGGTGGTAAGACGGTGACCTTAATCAACATTGCCTGGATGTCTGTTCCTTAGATGGTGACTTGCCTTGACCTTTAGAAGGTTCCCTCCATCTTGAGGTCCTTACAGGGCTATAGATATTGGCTCTCTTTTTCTCAATCTTCACTACTTACCTAATCCCTTTACCTTAAGAGCAATGGGTGGTCTGACTGGACAGCGTTCCCCATAGAAACAGAGCAAGCAGCAGACTTAAATTACAAAACAGCATAGCACAGTGATCCCAGAGCGAGCATTGAGAAGGGGATAGGAAGAGCCCAGGTGAATGCCATAAAGAGTACACTGATCCCAGAGCAATACTGAGAAAGAGATAGGAAAAGTCCAGATGAATACCATACAAAGGAAAAACATACCTGCAAACAATGAGCACATAAGCATCCAGCATGTGTTGCCCAAAAATGTCATAAAACCATTTAAAACTGTCACATTTTGCCATTAGTGAGATCAGTGCCTGAGCATGCCCAGATCACCATCTTGGTGAAGTTCTAGCCAGGAAACTGGTCACAGAGACCGCATCACTTCCTGCCTCTCAAGCTGAGACTTGCACTGCTGCAGCCATCTTAGAAATGGCAAACGCCCACAAAACAGAGAAAAGAAGTTAAAAGCATATGGAAAGCAAAAGGAAACGCTGTCACTTACGTCAAAGCTTGTTTAAAGCTTTCTTTGAGAGGCCTGCACCACCAGCATCGGGCTCCAACCATATCGCTCATTTAGAGACTGTACAGGAATGACATCCACCCAGGGTTCCAACCATATAGCTCATTTAGAGACTGTACAGGAAGGACATCCACCCAGGAGAAGCTGAAATATGCCCCCCAGACCACCAGAATGGGGCTCCAACCATATAGCTCGTTTAGAGACTGTACAGGAAGGACTTCCAACCAAGAGGCTGAACTTGGCTGAGGCGACAAGCGGTAAGGGATACCTTGCGACTCCAGTCCTGATCAGGTGAGGAAAAAAAGGAGAATGCTGTGAGCCAGGTCTGTCTTTGATTTATAGTTAACCAGTCCTATCATGTTGTGGGGGCGGAGCCACAACCCATGTGTATGCTGCCATGATGCACCAGGAAAAACAATTATCACTAATTCAGCTGTAAATAAAATAGCCAAAAATAACTGTGTGGGCTAAAAAGAAGTCTTGATTCACTGGACAAAAATTTAGTATTTGGTGGAGAGCACTCTGAGAACATGAACCTTTGCTGCTCCAGCCCTTACACTGGACTTCTTATAATCTCAGCTATTAGAAACCGAGAAACAGAGAAGTGACGGCAGAAAAAGACTGGATTAGTCCATCGAGTCTGCCCCTTTTTATTTCTTTTTTTTTGTTTGTATTTTTTTTTCCCACATTAACCTTGTTGTCTGACTATAGATTTATGTTTATCCCAAGCATATTTGAAGCCATTTACTGTTGACTGTCTCACAACCTCTGTTGGTAGTTTATTCCAATCATCAACCACCCTTTCAGTAAAATAATACTGTCTAAGATTAGTTTTGAACTTCCCTCCAGTTAGTTTGAGGTCATGTCCCCGTGTTCTTGATTTTGGTTTCATATTGAAAAGACTGCCCTCCTGAACCTTATTCACCCCCTTGATGTATTCAAAAGGTTTCAATCATGTCTCCCCACTCCCTTCTTTCCTCCAGACTGTACATATTAAGTTCCTGAAGTCGCTCTTGATATGTTTTATCTCCCAGACCTTTCACCATTTTTGTTACCCGTCTCTGAACTCGTTCTATCAATATCTTTTTGTAAGTGAGGTCTCCAGAACTGGACACAGTATTCTAAGTGAGGTCTCACTAAAAATCTATATAGAGGAATCAGAACCTCCTTCCTCCTGCTGGTGGATCCCTCTACTAATACATCCCAGAAGTCTATTTGCTTTTCCCACTGCCTGGTCACACTGTTTGCTCATTTTGCAATCATCTGAAATAAGCACCTCCAAATCTTTTTCTTCTGTAGTGCTGGCTAACACTGTACCCCCAATGCTGTACTTTAAAGGGATTCTTTTTCCCTAGATGCATTATTTTACATTTAGAAATATTGAACTGCAGTCTCCACTGCTTTGACCAATCTTACAGCAATGCCAAATCATGTTCCATGTTACAGACACCTCCAGGGATAGCAACCCTATTACACACCTTTGTATCATCAGCAAAGAGACATACCTTGCCCAACAAACCTTTAGTTATATCACTTACATATAGGTTAAATAGAACAGGACCCAGTACAGAGCCTTGTGGTACCCAACTAGTGACTGGTCTCTGCTCTGAGTGAACCACACTCTGGGATCTATCCTTTAACCAACTGCATATCCACTGAACCACACAAAGGCTAAGTCCTAGCTTGTACAACTTTTGTATCAGATTATGTGGAACTGTATCAAATGCCTTGCTGAAATCAAGATACGCTACGCCCACAGCACCACCCTGGTCCAAAACATTGGTAATATAGTCAAAGAATTCAATCAGATTTGTCTGACACGATCTGCCCTCAGTAAAGCCATGCTGCTTTGGGTCCAGCAAGCTGTGTATTTTTAGGTGATCAATGATCCTTCTAGAAGAGATTCCATTACCTTGACTACAATTGATGTTAAACTCACTGGCCTGTAATTGCCAGCTTCTACCTTGCTGCCCTTCTTATGGATAGGTACAATATTAGCTATCCGCCAATCATGGGGAACTTCTCCTGTTAGAAGAGATTTATTTAAAAGATTTGTTAATGCTCCAACAACTATAATCACAAAAGTTCTCTTAGAACTCTGGGATGAATACCATCAGGGTATGTATGTATACACATTGCAGAAGTAACCTTACTCCCTCCCTCACAGACTTCATAAGCTCACTTCAAAAGAACCGGTCTCTCAGCTCAGATACATCAGAAACCACCACTGGGGTCGTGCAGGGCTGTAAACAACCAATTAAGTCACAGCCAGATGTCTGTTTTTGCTGTCCAGGCCTATCGTAAAACTAACCAGATCCATTAAGAATACAGAGCATGCCTAGCATGGTCCAAACTTACAGTACCGAAATCTCAAGGAGGGATCGGTCTTCCAGACCTCCGCAGATACTATCGGGCGACTCATCTTGCCAGAATAGTCGACTGGTCTATACACTCCTGCTGCAAGGGATGGGTGCTCCTGGAGAACCTGGTCTCACAAACGGATCTGAAGCTGACACCATGGCTGAACAAAAAACATATTACTAAGACGGTCCAGTCACACCCCCTCATAGGTGCGACCATTTTAACCACTTCCTTACTGAGCACTTAAACCCCCCTCCTGCCCGGACCAATTTTCAGTTTTCAGCGCTGTCGCTCTTTGAATGACAATTGCGCGGTCGTGCGACGTTGTACCCAAACAAAATTGGCACCCTTTTTTTCCCACAAATAGAGCTTTCTTTTGGTGGTATTTGATCGCCTCTGTGTCATTTCTGATTGCCGCTATAAACAAAAAAAGAGCAACAATTTTGAAAAAAAAAACAATATTTTTTTACTTTTTGCTATAATAAATATCCAAAAATAAAAAATAAAAAACAAATTTATTCATCAGTTTTGGCCGACATATATTCTTCTACATATTTTTGGTTAAAAAAAATCGCAATCGGCGTTTATTGATTGGGTTGCGCAAAAGTTATAGCGTCTACAAACTATGGACATTGATTTATGGCGTTTTTAATTTTTTTTTTTTTTTACTGGTAATGGCGGCGATCTGCGATTTATCGGTAATGCGATATCGGGGCGGACATGTCGGACGTTTTTGACACTTTTTTGGGACCAATGACATTTATACAGCGATCAGAAATTTAAATGTCCACTGATTACTGTGTAAATGGCATTGGCAGTGAAGGGGTTAACCTGCAGGGGGCAGTGAAGGGGTTAACTATGTTCCCTGGGTGTGTTCTTACTGTGGGGGGGCGGGGTTGACAGGGGCATAACAGATCTAACTGATCCCAGTGACAGGGATCAGTAGATCTGGCATGCCCCCCCTCACAGAACGGGGAACCGCCGTGTTTACTTCGGCGGTTCCCCGTTCCTCCTGTCTGTAAGGAGATCGCGGGTCTCCGGCGGACATCGGGTCCACCCGACCCGTGGGCACGCGTTCCTCCATATATGGACTGCCCCCTCCTCTGCCCAATACTGGACCGGAGTTCACGATCTTGTTAAACAAGTATCAGAACTACCCATGGAATTCACACCTGAACAATATTTACTACATCTGTCCAAAATACCCAAAAAAAAAGGTACTTCAAGTCAGTAGCGATGCATATGGTAAACGCTGCCAGGATGTGCATCCCCATGCATTGACGTTCAACATCCCCGCGTAAACTTTCAGAATGGATCCACTGTATGAACAGAGTAGCGGAAATCGAAGAACATGCATACAACAGGATAAAATCACCAAATTCACAAGAACCTGGGAAGCCTGAGTCACTTTTAGAAACTCCCAAACATACTTAGCTTTAGTGTAGGCTCTTCTACAAATGCATGATTACCCAGTTCTTTACTTAAGTGAATCCCTATTACAGCTATGACCTTTTGGGAGAGGGTCTCCGGACGTCGGAGAGGGCAGCTGGTGACAACCCTCACCCCCTCCCGATAGAAACCCAGACCCCTCCTTACCCTTCCCCCCCCTTTTTCCTCCCCTCTATCCTTAATCCTCTCACCCTGTAAGGTGCTTCCTCCTCTCTTGGGGGCATGTCGGCACCCCACACTCCCTTGCAGGACAGCCGGCTCCACTAGCCTAGGGGAGTCCCCCCTGTGTAGTCTCCACCTGCCTTTGTCCTAATCATTTGCTGGGACCTTGGGGCTATCCGAAAACGAACACCCATGAGCCGCTGTCTGAGGAAGACTTTCGAAAGGGTCATTAGCTATCTGAATGCATATATTGATTCACATTTAAACACTGTATTTTCTCAACTGCTTGAAGACTGTTAAAGCTTTTTGTAATGCTTGAAAGTGTCAATAAAACTTTTGTGGATGGAAAAAAAAAAACCAACAGAACACAGAGCATGCCAAAGGATGCTCAGAATCAATGAGGGTTGTAAAATGGCATTCAGAGTAGAAATGACCTTTCAGAGACCTCTACCCAACTCAAACTTAAGAAATCCACACATTCATAAATTCAGACAGGAACGTGACGTCTTAATGGAAAGTATATATTTGAATGCAGAATTTCATACTAAAATGACTGAGGCCTAGGCATGCCCATGTTCAGAAATACCAAAGGGAAGATAGCAGTCAGATGCCTCCTAGGTGGCAAGTTTATTTGAGCTACCATGTGTCTGGTATTCTCTGGACATGAAATTCCATGCTAAACCATAATTTCTCAGTTTCAGGAAATCAGCCTGTACATATTGGGAGATCTGAATAATCGTATAAAAACTGTGTGTAAGGGAGGGTCATTATACGAACATCCACCCCAGAGAGCGCACGGGCCATCCTATCCGTTTCTAGTGGTCAGGGGTATATGGCACCACCCCTTTGATCTCAGAGAAAAAGGGAAATGCCAAGACAGTTGTCAGTTCTCCTTTTACCATCAAACCAGGAATATCTGCAAGTTGAGAACAATTTCGACTCTTCGACCAAACTCTGTTCAACCCAAGGACATTGATGACAAGTATCTTTCTTCCTTAAATGCCATCTTATCTCTTTGTTGCTGTATTATGTCTTTATTGCTTTGAAATACCTCTCTGTAAATATTTTATTTGCACCAATTTTGACCTTTTATTAAACCTTATTTTGGAAAGTGTTAACCTTGTCGCCAAGCTCTTAATGCAAGCTATAACGAACCTGTTCCTTTAAGCGTGCCTACTGTTTAGGATAAATCTGAATATACCCGTCTGTGGTGACAGTGTGTGTTATAGGCGATTATTGTAAAATCTTAATTGGGAATGCTAGATTGGTGGAAGTCCTGACTCTTCCAAAAGTAAATAAAAGGTCAGTGGTGGCAGTGAAAAGGTGAATTGCTTAAGTTAGCCCGGTGACAATCGCTCTTAGGCTGCTGGCTCCTAGATGGTGGTCCCACAAGCTGGAAAATCTTTGTGCTGGATGCAGCTGAGAGTGGCATTGTTACGTTAGTGACAGCGTGGTGTGAGATTGGCCAGTCCTCTGTTACAAGTTAGTGAGGAGGGCAGGGACCGGATAACCACGTTCATCACAGGCATCACTGTAAAAGGAGCCGTAATGCTAAATATAGGACCTGCGACTCCCAAGGGGATTGAGCCTGGGTAGTAGGTGGTTGATCAATTATCGGTGCGGCCGATAGTCATTTTTTTTGAGTTCATCGGTTTAGAGCCGACGGTCGGCTTTCTTGTAATAACATCCGATGCGGCTAATCATCCGCTCGGCTATTACTACACCGCCTTCCACGGCTTGCCTGGACTCTTCCATCCCACCGAAAGGCCTGAGGAACCAGCTGGCACGCCTGTCTGTTGGCCGAGCAGAACAAAACCGATGATTTGTTCGGGTCTCGGATATAGTAACCTGGAAGTGAGGTCATCACTTCCCGGATTACTGGCACCCTAAAAGTCTCTGGTTTTAAAAAATAGAAAGTATTCAAAACCGCAGATGTTGGCATATTGAATACTTTCAAGCGCAGAGGGGTTTGGGGTCTTCTAGACCCCTATCCCTCCATAAAGAGTACCTGTCACTAGGCATGTTCACAATCCTTCTGACAGCAATAAAAGCGATTAAAAAAAGTTTGAATCTACAGAATATCGGCACTGATAGCGGCTATCGGCCTGAGGCGCAGCCAGAAAAAAAAAAAACAAAAAAAAAAAAAAAAAAACGGTATCGTACCAGCCATGAAAAAACGATATTGGTCGATCCCTGGGTAGGTCCAGGATAATGCAGCTGAGGAGGGAGCCCCAGACTGCACTCTCACCAGTCAGGTCCAGAGGGCATAAAGGATATACAGTTGTGCTCAAAAGCATACCCTGCCAGAAATCATGACATTTTGGCGTTAAAATATGACTGATCATGGCAAAAAACGTATTTAACCACTTCAATACCATGCACTTTCCCCCCTTCCCGGCCAGACCAATTTTCAGCCTTCAGCGCTGTCATATTTTAAAGGACAATTGCGTGGTCATGCCACACTGTACCAAATGAAATTTTTATAATTTTTTCCCATAAATAGAGCTGTTGATGGCATTTGATCACTTGAATGAACAAAAGAAATTTTGGGGGGGGAAAAAAAGTTTTTTTTTGTTTCTGTCACAAAACTTTTTAAATAAGTTTTCACTTCACTGACGGGCACTGCTGAGGCTACACAGGTGGGCACTGATGAGGCAGTACTGATAGAAAGCACCATTAGGGAAGCACTGGCATGCATCACATATGGACACAGTGCCATCCCTATAGTGCACTGTGTGCCCCTTACCTGGTGGTCTTGGGTTGGCGATCCTTGGGGGGGGGGCGCGGGGTGTTGGCTGCACTGAAACAATAAGTGCAGACCCCCCCGTCAGAAGAGCTGCTCTTCCTATTTACACTGTGATCAGTCGTGATTGGTCACGTGATTAAGAGCTTCCCACGGAGGCTCTTAACCGAGATCAGTAATGCAGTGTGTCAGTGACACACCACCGATCGCCGCGTATGTATGTGCACACACACACACACATACACACACACACACATACTTGAACACAAATGAGCTGCATGATCGAGTTGCCAGAAAGAAGACAGTTGTGGTATCTCCTTATCACACACAGTTATTTCAGTTTATTTTAAAAGCCCTAGTGACAGCATCCCTTGGAGGGATTTGGAACATTGTATATGTCATGCAGACTCACCAGACTGGATTCTAACAGGTTCTGGGGCAGCCCTGCCAAAAGGTTGGAGACTCTCATTATCTTCAAAATGGTCATTTTCAACATCATTCTGTGTTTCCACACGCTCCTCTGGTTCATTTGTTTGCCGAGTAATATCATGCGCCTCTTCCACGCTGTTGAAATATTTTTGTAACCACGTTGGAACTATGCTTTTTACTGTATCTTTAACTCGGCTAATGATACCCTGTGTAGGTTGGGAGAAAAAACAAAAATTAATATCTTTTCAGTTTGTGTATATCCATTACAAAATACAGGTTATATTCATATAATAAAATTGATGTTGCAATATTTTATGTCGCACTATTTGCGCAGCGGTCTTTCAAATGCAATTTTTTGGGATAAAACGCACTTATGAATTAAAAAAAAACAAAAAAAAAAAAAAAAACGTAAAGTTAACCCAATTTTTTTGAATAATGTGAAAGATAGATACCAAACATGTTATGCTTTAAAATTATGCACACTCGTGGAATGGCGACAAACGGTACTTAATGATCATCATAGGCAATTTTTTAACGGTTATCTTTTTAGGTTACAGAGGTCTAGTGCTAGAATCATTGCTCTCGCTCGAACAATCGTGGCAATACCTCATGTGTGGTTTGAACACTGTCTACATTGGCGGGTGCGACTTACGTATGCGCTCGCTTCTGCGCGCGAGCACAGAGGGCGCTTTAAATCCCCCCCCCCTCTTTTTTTTTTTTTGCACTGTCCCTTAAAATATATTTTTTGATCACTTTTATTGCGGTCACAAGGGAAAAAAACAACCCTTGTGACAGTAATGGGCAGTGGCAGGTACTCTTTATTGAGGGATCTGGGTTCTATAAGACCCAAAATCCCCCACTCTGTTTTGGATATGGTCATTTTTTTTTTTAAATCTGGCGCCTTTAAGGCTCGAGTAAACCGGAAGTGATGTCATGACATCGCTTCCGGGTTACTAGATCGGAGACCCGATCAAAGCTGATTGCGGCTTTGTTTGGGTCTCCGGCCAGCCGACGGGCGTGTCCTGGCTGATCGCTCGGGCCTGCCGATGGGACGGGAGAGCCCGGACAAACCGTGGAAGGCGGCGGGAAGGGACGTCCCCTCCAGCTGCTTGTAATGACAGCCGAGAAGCTGATTAGCCGCATCGGTTGCCATTACAAGAAAGTCAACTGTCGGCTCTTAAAAAAAAACCCCTTGAAGCTGAAGGCCACATATTTGCATTACGTCGGCATCAAGGGGTTAAAGCAGAAACTGATAAGATTCCGTTTATCATGAAATAAGGATGCGGATATTTTTTAAAATATCTGTCTCATGAAATGCTCCTTCAGCAAAAAAAAAAAAAAAAAAAAAAAAAAGGAATAAGGAATAAGTAGGATATTTCCTCTTACTTTGGAAATATTTTCTCATTTTCAGATTTGTCTCAGGGAAAGGAGAAAGCAGAGGTATTCTGTTTCAACCATTTTTAGCACAGAGAACAGTATATAAAGTAGCAATATCAAACACAGTAATGAACTGCCATCAAAGTCAGTATATACAGTGGGGAAAATAATTTGAACCCCTGCAGATTTTGTAAATTTGCCAACTTACAAAGAAATTAAGGGATTTAATTTTTATCATAGGTGTATTTGAAAGTGCAACTCCACTTTTGTGAGAAAAAAAAAATTCCCTTCTGGGTGATCTATGTACATTGCAAGGATTAAAACAAACTGTGTTGCAGATTCCTACCTTTTGTTATTCTAAAGAAATCCCCGTTTCTCTATGCCTCTGTGTGTCTAATGGGAGTGGTTTCATAATTATCAATCAGACGTGTTCCTACTGGAAGTATCATCAAAAATGACATTTTTGTTGCTGGGGATGCCTGATCTGCTCTCCTCACTGGCAGCCATCATGTGATCAGGAGCGCCAATCACAGAGCCATCCTACCAATCTGAAATGCAGTGTGTCCAGGGGGACACGAGCACATCAGGATATCCCAGCCACTCAGGACGAAAAGCCTACCCAGCCGTTGATATGCAGTGACCAGGTGGGAGGAGGTTAACATTACTTTAACCACTTCAGCCCCGGGAAGGCTATACCCACTTCCTGACCAGGCCATTTTTTTTTTTTTGCGATGCGGCACTGCGTCGCTTTAACTGATAATTGCGTGCTTGTGCGATGTTATACCCAAACAAAATTAAGGTGCTTTTTTGCCCCACAAATAAAGCTTTCTTTTGGTGGTATTTGATAAAGTCAAACACACTGAGTTTCACCGAATAATTGGAATAGGGATCACCCCCTCCTCAAGATGACTTGTAAACTCAATCAGGTGTAGCTAATCATCTTCTCAAAGGCACATAAAGCCATTTGACTTTCAATTGTGATCAGCTGTGGTCATTTTGATTAGCTCAGCATGAAAGGAGCTTTCCTGGACCATTTCAGTCCCTGGTAGTGCAACTGAAGCAAACAATCAACTATGGGTGGCAAGGCACTGTCACCAGGATCTACGGGATAAAGTTGGACAGGCACAAGTCAGGAGATTGATACAAAAAAAAAATTCAAAGACATGGAAGGTATTTGGTACAACACAGACCCCCCCCGTATCAGAACTCCGCTCCAAACTGGATGAAAGAGCCAGGAGGAAACTGGTCAGAGGCTACCACAGAGTGGATAAAAATCGATTTAAAAAAAAAAAAAAAAAAAAAGTTTTTTTTTTAACCCCTTACCGTTCGGGCTGTTGACAAATGACGGCCGGGCGGTGGCTTCATTGTCCTGACTGGACGTCTATTGACATCCTCAGGATAACCCGGGGGCATGCATTGCGGCGATTGGTGGTGCCGTGGGTCAGTCTGACCCACTGCATTATCGATCGAGGTAAAAGGTTTCCATCGGAAGCTTTTTAGCATGTGATTAGCCATGACCAATCACGACTGATCACAGTGTAAACAGGAAGAGCCGTTTATCGGCTTTTCCTCTACTCAGGTCTGCAAACCTTGGTAGTGGAGAGCTGATCGCCTGCTCTCCTGACGGGGGAGGGGGGGGGCTGCTTTGAACGTTTATCAGTGCAGCCCCACGCAGGATCGCCACACTGGACCACCAGGGAGCCCCCCTATTGGACAACACTAGGAGGCCGCCCATGGACCACCAGGAAGAAGATGATCTGGAGGCCGCCAAGGGACCACCAGGGAGCCCACACTAGACCATCAGGTAAGGGGCGTACAGTGCAATGTAGGGATGGCACTGTGCCCATATGTGATGCCTGCCAGTGCCATTCCCAACAGTGCTATATGCACCAGTGCCACATATCAGTGCCCGTCAGTGCTGCTTATCAGTGCCCATTGGTGCTGCTTATCAGTGCCCCATCAGTGCCACCTTATCAGTGCCCATCATTGTAGCCACATCAGTGCCCGCCAGTGAAGGAGAAAATGTACATGTACAGTTTTGTGACAGAAAAAACAAAAAAACAAACTTTCCCCCAAATTTTCTGGGTTTTTTTTTTTATTAGTAGCGCAAAAAATAAAAACCACAGGGGTGATCAAATACCACCAAAATAAAGCTCTATTTGTGGGAACGAAATGGTAAAAATTTTGATTGGGTACAGCTTTGCACGACCGGGCAATTTTCATTCAAAGCGCAACAGCACTGAAAGCTGAAAATTGGTCTGGGCGGGAAGTGTTTCAAGTGCCTGGTATTAAAGTGGTTAAAATCTGATTATTTTTTTCAAATCTATTTTTTATTTTTATCAAATTTATTTTAATAAAAATGCTTTTGGGGTACAAATATATCTAAAGATAGTTTTTGATAGTTTCATGCTCCATAACTAAGCATGAAATGGAGCTTAGTTATGTAGCACAAGGCTGTATATTCTGCAATATTTACATTTTTGGTAAACTCATTCAATGAATCCAAGCTCTGCGAGCTGAGATAACATGCACTGCATTCACGCAATGTTACAGGTAACAGTAGGTCGCTGCCGACACGGCACGCAGGAGGTCACTGATTGCGGTTTAGAAAGATCTCAAATCTACAGCAGGAGGAATATTTCTAATAGTGAATTACAGCAGAGTACAGCGTGTATCATTATGGGATGTGTGTACAGTGTATATAATACAGTCAGGTCCATAAATATTGGAACATAATCATCAGAGAGATAGCAAAAACATTAGCTGTGGCCAAATCAACTGTTTGGAAGAACGCACCAGTGAGCTCAGCAACACCAAAATACCCGGAAGACCATGGAAAAAAACTGTGGTGGATGACCAAAGAATTCTTTCCCTGGTGAAGAAAACACCCTTCACAACAACAGTTGGCCAGATCAAGAACACTCTCCAGGAGGTAGGTGTATGTGTGTCAAAGTCAACAATCAAGTGAAGACTTCACCAGTGAATACAGAGTAGAGCTGCACGATTAATCGTATGAAAAGCGCAATCTCGATCTACCCCCCCCTGCGATCTCAATTGGGCATTGCCGCGATTTTCAGTGCAGTTAAAAGGAGTCTGACTTGGGGGGCGAATCAGCACGATTTGACAGTGCCTGAAGTCTTTTGAAGTCAGAGCAGCTTGAGTCTCAGGGGAACAGCCAAGTCTGGGCATACAGCCAACTTCTGAGTCATCATTGAAGTAAAATTACTTTGTAAATCTTATCAAAGACATTGAACTCTGAATGAACTCCCCTTCTATAGTTGTTTGGTTTAACCATTTGAAGACTAAATCTTTCCTCACACTTGCTGTTTACAAATAAAAATCCATTATTTTGTGCTAGAAAATGACTTAAAACCCCCAAACATTATATATTTTTTTTTAGCAGAGCCCCTAGAGAATAAGATGGTGGTTGTTGCAATATTTTATGTCACACGCTGTTTGCGCAGAAGACTTTTAAACGCAATTTTTTTGGAAAAATTACCCCTTTCAAAAACCTACAGTCCTGTTAGCCCATTTTTTTGTATATTTAATATATTACGCCGCGAGAATCGTGAGAGAATCGTGATCTTTATTCTAAGCAAAAAAATTGCGATTCTCATTTTGGCCAGAATCGTGCAGCTCTAATACAGAGGGTTCACCACAAGATGTAAACCATTGGTGAGCCTCAAAAACAGGAAGGCCAGATTAGAGTTTGCCAAACATCTAAAAAAGCCTTCACAGTTCTGGAACAACATCCTATGGACAGATGAAACCAAGATCAACTTGTACCAAAGTGATGGGAAGAGAAGAGTATGGGGAAGGAAAGGAACTGCTCATGATCCAAAGCATACCACCTCATCAGTGAAGCATGGTGGTGGTAGTGTCATGGCATGTATGGCTGCCAATGGAACTGGTTCTCTTGTATTTATAAGGGAAAGAAGTGAAATGTTATGCAATGGCCAAGTTTTACTCTTAGCGTTAAAAAAACGAATCTTATTTCTAGTGCTAAGAGAGTGCTAAGAGCGCCGCATTATATAATTTATATGTTTTTTTACCCGATTGT
>BLSH010427592.1:1563610-1595935 GCA_018402905.1 Glandirana rugosa | reverse complement strand
ATCACAGAGCAGCTTTGTCGCCCTATGGGAAGGGAAGTCTTAGACAGGTAGCTATAAATTGCACAGGGCTCGGCAAACCCAGGTAGAGGGCAGGGAAGAGTGGAAACATGTCAGTTATCCCCTCCTTGTTGACCCAGAAATGACATGTGATGTAAAGGAAGTTTCTTTTCATTTGTAAAAAATGAACCACTTCAATACCGGGCCCTTTTACCCCCTTCCTGCCCAGGTCAATTTTCAACTTTCGGCGCTCTAACACTTTGAATGACAATTGCTTGGTCATGCAAAGCTGTACAAAAATGAAATTTTTATCATTTTTCACACAAAGAGCTCTCTTTTGGTGGTACTAAAACACATTACCATATAAAAAAAAAAAAAAAAAAAAAAAAAAAAAAAAAAAAAAAAAAAAAAAAAAAAAAAACACAGCAAGCATGTTATACTTACCAGCTCTGTGTAATGGTTTCATACAGAGAAGCGCCCATCTTTTCTTCTCAGGTTCCCCACTGGCACTCCTGACCCCCACCCCCTCCGCAGTGCCCCCAACAGCAAGCCGCTTGCTATGGGGGCACTGGTTAGTGCGCGTTCCCAAGCCCTGCTCTATGTATCCATAAGACACACAGAGCCGCGACTTGGCCCGCACACAACCTCTCCTCATTAGCTTGCTGTCTCAGCCAATGAGGAGAGGGAGTCCTGGGACAGCAGAGGCCCTCATGCACATTGCTGGATTGTGAGCAGGCTCGAGTATTAGGGGGAGCAGCACAGGTTTTTTAACCTTCATTCACAGAAAGAATGGTAAAGAAATTTCAGCCTTTACAACTACTTTAAAGTGTTACTAAACCCGGGACCCTGCATTCACTATAGCTGGTCTCCTACAGTACACAGAACATTGAAATGTAGTTATTTTAGTAAATATAAACTGCTAAATAGTAAAAAATGACAATAACTGAACCAGATACTCTTGCCAGTATCAGCGCCTTGGATAAACTAAAACGGTAAAACGCTTAGACATAAATGTAAATACACCACTAAAAAATTGTATAAGCCGCTACTTTAAATTAAATAATAATAAATCCACAGCATCATATGAAAATCAGTCCCAAAACGATGCAAGCAGCGCTAATGGATAAAATCAATGAATAAGACAGATAAATCCAACAGTCCACTGTA
This sequence comes from Glandirana rugosa, assembly GCA_018402905.1. NCBI lineage: Eukaryota > Metazoa > Chordata > Amphibia > Anura > Ranidae > Glandirana > Glandirana rugosa. The sequence continues at coordinate 1,594,771 of BLSH010427592.1, read as the reverse complement.
TGTGCAAATGATGAATGGGGTTTCACAGACTTGCTTCCGTCACCACACCACGTGAGAAATAAAGGGGAGGTTCAACCCCCCCCGAGTGAATAAACTTGCCAAATTACAAAGTAATGCACGCCTCAAGGATCAGTGTCACATCATCATAGAATGTTTCCACCACTGCCAGGAACTCCTTCCACGACAGAAAGATGAATGGTCACGTTTCCAAATGCCTTAAAAAAAACACGCTCACATGAGACTCTGACGAAGTGATGACGAAACGCGTCAGCACGTGACCACACGGCTGTCAATCTGCGCTGGCTTTTGGATCGCTCCTACCCGGGAACACTGCTACTCGATACGAGCGGTGAGACGGGGTGATTCTGATGCCGGGGAGTTTAATACAATGTCTGTTGATTCACTGCTATAGTGTAAGTGTACATCTGGAAGGGGGGAGTGTTTATGTCATTTGCTTTTAATAAACATCAATCGGATCATGCACTATGTGAGCGCGTTTTTTTAAGGCATTTGGAAACGTGACCATTCATCTTTCTGTCGTGGAAGGAGTTCCTGGCAGTGGTGGAAACATTCTATGATGATGTGACACTGATCCTTGAGGCGTGCATTACTTTGTAATTTGGTGAGTTTATTCACTCAGGGGGGGTTGAACCTCCCCTGTATTTCTCACGTGGTGTGGTGACGGAAGCAAGTCTGTGAAACCCCATTCATCATTTGCACATACAGTGGACTGTTGGATTTATCTGTCTTATTCATTGATTTATCCATTAGCGCTGCTTGCATCGTTTTGGGACTGATTTTCATATGATGCTGTGGATTTATAAACTGCTAAATACCTTTACTCTTCATCAGTATATATGAGATGGAGATATATATATATATATATATATATATATATATATACACATACACACACGCGCAAAAGCAGCAAGCATTCTACCTGACCAGCAGTATAAGCAGAAATTATATAGAAAAAGCGCTGCACTAAAAAAAGTAATGATTAATCAAATACTAAATCAATAATTGTGACCACTAAGTGCGAAATAATCATACCCCTGTGGATGTGATGGGAGCAGATGACCAGCACACATAAAAAATATATATATATATATATGAAAAATATCAGTAAAGTGCATGTGCTAAATAAAGTAAAGTCTCTAATAAAGTCCCAAAGATGAGAAATTCCAGAGTGATAATCCAGTGAAAGAAAGGGGTGAATCCAACTTCAATGATTCCACAGTGCCACCACAAACAGGTAATGTCAAGATGTACTGCTTACCAGAAAGGTTGGATTTGCATAGCCATACGGCCAGCAAAACAAATCGAGCTTGTATGGGACAAACCCAAATGATATCCACCACTGACTGGTCCCGATGGAGCCAGCACTCGTCACCTCAACCGATTCACTGAACCCACTTCGAGTAAACTGTCAGTTTTTCAGGTGGACCTGAACAGACTCTCCATGCACCTCTATGGAGCGATAGACGTCAGCGGTGACATGTCCGCTGACATCCGATCACCTAAATCCAGACGGATGGAAACGCTATTTTCCATCTGTCTGGCGGATCGGATGAAAGCGGACAGGCGGATCCGTTTTCATCCGATCCCCCATACAGGAGAGCAGGTATCTGACAGGTCCGCCCCTGCACAGTGAGCAGATGGACATGTCATCTCCCAGCTCAGCAGGGATCACTGGATCAATCCTCAGCTGAGCAAAGCGGAGTCCGTGAAAACAGGCATGCTGGTGTGAAAGGACCCTAAAAGTGATACAGCCTGCACCAAAACCAAAGTTCTAGACCGGCACATGGTTTCAGCATATGCTGCGCCACTTTTAGAATGCATGCGGGATGCTTTTGCTAAATCTGTGCCAGTCTCTGAGTTGCGGGGGAAAATATACTTACCTTACCGCTGTCTTGGAGGGCAATGTGACGCCCCTTCGGGCGAGATCCCGTGGAAGACAGAGCAGCCTGAATTTGGCATGAACGGGCTTCTTATGAGATCTGTGGGACCAGGAATCTCGTCGGAAGGGTAGTGACATCATGCGCTGCAATGAGGATGACAGCAGAAAGGTAAGCATATCTTTTTCCGTTACATGTGAGTACTAGGCACCATTTTTCAAAGATGGGGGTCAGTCCTGAAAACTGAGACATGGAACTGGTGAAAGTCAGCTGTTTCTTATGCCGAGTACCTGAAATGAAATGCAAACTGTCTGAGGTGCTTTATTGGAAGCAGACTAAGTTAGAGCGGAAGTGTCCTGAGCAGGGGGGGGGGGGGAATGCAGCACACGGGGCCGGCACAGGTCACATGGCCGGCAGGACACACACACATGCACACTATGCGCGCACACACACACCTGCTGGTTCTGCTGGCGGGTCTTGGTGTACGGGGTCCTTCCAGAGCTCAGGTGGTACCGCCGGCTCCGGATTTTACCTCCCGTGCCTAACCCTCCTCCTCCTCCGGCTGCCGCCATCCGGCCGACTCCTCCTCGGGTCACTCCGGCCCGAGGCTCTGCCGTCGCTCTGTACAGGTCCGTAGACAAGGCAGTCAGCAGAGGCGCTCTTCCCCGAGTCTGGAGAAGCGGGACAGTCTGGCCCTTAAGTCTGGCTCCCGCCGAACTCGCTGCTCGGTCTACCCACGAACACGGGCCCTCCACTCCGCTCGGTTTACCGCCTGCCTGGAACTGCGCTCGTGCAATTCCTGTGTGACGCAATGACGTCCCGGCGCGCACTGGCCGACGGGAAGCGTAGTTCGCTCGTTCGAACGGAGAAAGGAAAAGAAGTATGTGCGAGGCGTTCCACAGCGGTCCGTGACGTGAGGTTGCGTAATCGGCCGCGTGCGTGTTCAGCGCTGGGCTAGTGATTGGTGGATCGTGGAGGCGGGGCCTGAGAAAATGGGAATGGGCTGCGTGTATTGTGCAATTCCTCTTTTACGATTTACTGGAGGGAGTTTACTGCCAGACAGTGTGCTCTGCTAAGAACATTGGTGCAGTGTATACAGAGCACAGTTCACAAGATTACTCAAGGGGGCTGCTACAAACCTGGACAATTCCAATGAGAATATAAAGAAACATGTATGTTCCATGGAGAGATATGCACAGGTCACTGTGATTATCAATGCACACCTTCACACGCTTAGAACCAGTTACCTACTGGGCACTTTTACCCCCTTACCGGTCCCTGCCCAGGCCAGCTTTCAGTGCTGTCACACTTTGAATAACAATTGCACGGTCCTGCTACACTGCACTCAAATGAAATTGTTATCATTTTTTCACACAAATAAGAGCTTGCTTTTGGTGGTATTTAATCACCACTGGGTTTTTTATTTTTTGCTAAAAAAAAAAAAGACCAAAAATGTTGAAAAAAAATGCAAAACATTTGCATAATATGTTATAAAATTTTGCAAACAGGTACTTTTTCTCTTTCAGTGATGTGCATTGATAGGTGGCGCTGATGAGGCTGCACTGATGTGCATTGATAGGTGGCGCTGATGAGGCTGCACTGACGTGCATTGATAAGTGGCGCTGATGAGACTGCACTGATGTGCATTGATAGGTGGTGCTGATGAGGCTGCACTGATGTGCATTGATAGGTGGTGCTGATGAGACTGCACTGATGTGCATTGATAGGTGGTGCTGATGAGATTGCACTGATGTGCATTGATAGGTGGTGCTGATGAGGCTGCACTGATGTGCATTGATAGGTGGCGCTGATGAGACTGCACTGATGTGCATTGATAGGTGGCGCTGATGAGGCTGCACTGATGTGCATTGATAGGTGGCGCTCATGAGGCTGCACTGATGTGCATTGATAGGTGGCGCTGATGAGACTGCACTGATAGGTGGCTCTGATGAGGCTGCACCGATGTGCATTGATAGGTGGCGCTGATGAGGCTGCACTGATGTTCATTGATAGGTGGTGCTGATGAGGTTGCACTGATGTGCATTGATAGGTGGCTCTGATGAGGCTGCACTGATGTGCATTGATAGGTGGCATTGATGAGGCTGCACTGATGTGCATTGATAGGTGGCTCTGATGAGGCTGCACTGATGTGCATTGATAGGTGGCACTTATGAGGCTGCACTGATGTGCATTGATAGGTGGCGCTGATTAGGCTGCACTGATGTGCATTGATAGGTGGTGCTGATGAGTCTACACTGATGTGCATTGATAGGTGGCACTGATGAGGCTGCACTGATGCGCATTGATAGGTGGTGCTGATGAGTCTACACTCATGTGCATTGATAGGCGGCACTGATGAGGCTGCACTGATGTGCATTGATAGGTGACACTGATGAGGCTGCACTGATGTGCATTGATAGGTGACACTGATGTGCATTGATAGACTTCTCTGATGAGGCAGCATTAAAGTGGATGCAAACCCACCACTCACCCAGTATAAACTAATGGCACAGTATTAATGTATATATACATGCAAGCATCCAGCATGTATCCCTACCTTGCAAATGTCATTCCCTTCAGCAGTAGCAGCCCCACAAACTCTGGAATCAGTGGGTAGGTCTCTTTGCTGGAGCTCAGTGGGTGAAGTCGTGATGTCACAAGTCTTCCCATCCACCTCTACACTGTCCTACTCTCCTATTCCTGAGTTTTGAGAAACATCCTGTCAAAATTCATGAAAGTCACCACATAACTTCAGCATGCCCAATCATGCTGAGGTGTGGAGCAGCCAATCCTGGGAAAGCTGGAGAAGAAAGGAGGGGGGAGCATGAAGCTTCTTCTGCTCCATACATGAGATAAGGAAATGAGCTGTCAGTCACAACATGGGGGAAGAAACAGTCACATATTTCTCTGTGTCGTTTCTTTCCTACCAAAAAAAGATAAAATAATTGCTCAGAGCTGGATTAACTCTTCATGGCAAGACTGGGCACAGATGACATAACATCCTGTACTCTACTTGGCAGAAGTCTAAATTCAATTTTTTTGGGGGGGTTTACATACACTTTGTTGGGCAATGATAGGCTGCAATGTTGTGCACTGATAGGTGGCATGTAGCACTGATAGGTGACACTGGTGAGCACTGATTGGCAGCACTGGTAGGCACAGATTGGCAGCACTGTTGGGACTGCACTGATAATCAGGACATTGATAATCAGTGCCTGATCATCATTGTACATGTCCCTTTTAGACATGTCAGTTATTGGCTCTCTTCTCCGATCCTCATGATGACAGCATGAGAAAAGAAGTGCCAATCACTGGCATATGTTTACCTCTGTGTTCAGATGTGTCAGGACCATGTTGCTGCTTGGTTCACCTGCAGCTGGCAGTGTTGCTTTCAACACCAGAGGGTGTAGTTCTGGTGGCCACCAGCGGGTGTCTCCCAGCAGATGGAATTACTAATCATCAGGCTGCACCTGACATGATCTGCTGGGAGTATATAAGTCCGCCCTTCACAAAGGGTCAGGGCTTCAGTATTTTCCTGCAAGCCATATCCCTGCTTGAATCTGACATGCTTTGATCCCTGATCTGTGATCCTGACCCAGAGACCTGATCCCCGAACCTGTTTCCTGCACCCTTACTCTCCTTCTGCTCCCGGTAACCTGGCTCCCTGTTCCCCTTATCTGATGTCCTCCTGTTTGCTTACTGTATATGTGTGTTTTCTATACTTGTATTTAGTTAGGTGTTTTGGGTTTACAGTGTTCTTTCATCTTTTACTTGCTTGTTTATGTTTGGTGTTTGAAGTGTGTAATTTTCTTTAATAAATATATCTGTTTCACTAATTCCTGTGGTCCTGATTTCTGTAGGTTTAGCCAATTGATCTGGCTACCCTCACTGGATGCTTGCATCCCTGACATAATACTGAAGCCAAACTATCAGATCAGATGCACCTGGGGAAATTAGGTTTTGGCATTTGTTAAGTGGTGCAAGATGCATTCTGAGTAGGTTGTGTATTTTGCTCTGCTTATAGAAGACAACGGGGAATATTGCTGCCAAATCTTGAAAGAGCAGACTAGGGAACAATTGCTGGAATATCGCCGTCTGGCTCGTTCTCTGATGGATCAAGGCAGCTTTTTGTTTGAGGAAATTCAGCCCCTCATTCAGATCTGTGCGGAGTTGGCATTGTCTAGCATTCCTACTGGTGGTGTTGAATATAATCCGCCCTTCAATGTATCGCAGGTGGTGTCACTTGCCTGGCTGTTAGAGGATGATAAAAGCTATTTTTTGGAACATTACTCTGTGTATTCACAAAAAGCTCTGTTAGATTGTATCAATGCAGTACACTCTTTAGTTAGACAAGGAGAGTGTAAATTGACATTTGTTCAGTCTTTACTCCAAGCTTGGTCAGATCTGCCCGTCTCAGTATCTGTTGACATGCATCCATCCACTAGCCACCAGTTTGGGCAGAAATCCTTCTCTCCATTGACCATAGCAAACCCCCAGAAAATTTCCTCTGTAACTACTCCTCCCTTCCCATTTCCTCTCTGTACTGCTATCTCTCCTCCCGCCACTGCACCAACTACTTACAGTCCTGCATCCGCACACAGAATTACAGTGGCTAAACCTAAAAAGAAACGGAAATTTTTTCCAACCTGCACAATTATACCACTATCCAATCCTGCCACCTGGGTTCAGCCCATGGTGATTGGACCTTCGGCTTCTAACCAACCTGTCGCTATCCGGCCTGTCGCTATCCCACCTGGCTGTACTGGTTCTCTGTCCACCACCCAGTTTTGCCTTATGGACTCTTTGCAGGCTAATCAATTTGACCTCACTGATCCTGTTCTGCCTGGTGGTTCCATTTCTGATACCCAGCCTACTGTTCAAGTTTTTGCTGCCCAGCCTGCTGTTCCAGTGCCCACTGCCAAGCCTGCTGCCCAGCTTACTGATCCAGTACCCACTGCCCAGCCTGCTGTTCCAGTGCCCACTGCCATGCCTGCTGCCCAGACTGTTCCGGTACCTGCTACCATGCCTTCCGTCCAGCCTGCTGTTCCGGTGCCCGCTGCCGTGCCTGCCGCCCAGCCTACTGTTCAAATGTTTGCTGTCCGGCCTGATCCGGTGCCCGCTGTCCAGTCTGCTGATCCAGTGCCCACTGTCCAGTCTGCTGACCCAGTGCCCGCTGATGACCCGTTGCCTGATGACCCGGTGCCCACTGCCCAGCCTGACCCAGCATCTGCTGATTTGGTGCCTGATGACCCGGTGCCCGATGACTCAATGCCTGATGATCCTATGCCCGCTGATGACTCAGTGCCTGTTGCTCAGCCTGACCCTCTGCCCAGCCTGATGATCTGGTGCCCACTGATTACCCGGTGCCCGCTGCCAAGCCTGATCTGGTGCCCACTGACTAGGTGATGAATGACCCGGTGCCCGCTGCCCAGCCTGAAGACCTGGTGTCTGTTGATCTGGTGCCTGATTAACTGTTGCCCAACCTGATGACCCAGTGCCCGACGACCCAGTCTCTGATGATCCGATGTGCCTGATGACCCAGTGCCCACTGATCCAGTGCCTGATGACCCGGTGCCTACTGCCCAGTCTGATGACCCAGTGCCTGCTGATCCTGTGCCTGATGACCCTGTGCCTGCTGATCTAGTGCCTGATGACTCGGTGCTTGCTGATCTTGTGCCTGATGACCCGGTGCCCACTGATACTGTGCCCGCTGATCCTGTGTGTGTGTGATGGTCCAGTGCCTGATGACCTGGTACCTGCTGATCCAGTGCCTGATGACCCGGTACCCGCTGATCCAGTGCCCGATGACCTCATGCCTGCTGATCCAGTGCGTGCTGATCCCATGCCTGATGACCCTGAACCCGCTGATCCAATGCCTGCTGATCCGGTGCCTGTGGATGCTTGCCTGCCCGATGCCCAGCTTGCCACTGGTTTCCCCTGGCTTGATGCCCAGACTGACTTTGGTGCCCCTATGTTGCCTGCTTCTGCGAGTTTCATGCCCGCTGTCCAGCTGGCTGTTGGTGCTGGACTCAGACCTCAAGACCCTGGCAGTGGGGTGTGTGTTCTAGTGCCTGGCTTGGGTTACACGGCGCCCCGCAGGTTAGGAGACTCTGATCGGAGGGGTGAAATGGAGTCCGCAGACACGGAGGGGAAACTTTGCTGGACTTTCCTGCACCCACATGAACCACTCCTTAAGGGGGGGGGGGGGGGGTCTGGAGGCCACTCCTTAAGGGGGGGGGACCCCCACGACCCGTGTTGCTGCTTGGCTCACCTGCAGGTGGCAGTGTTGCTTTCAGCACCAGAGAGTGTAGTTCTGGTGGCCACCAGAGGGTGTCTCCCAGCAGATGGACTTACTAATCAGGCTGCAACTGACATGATCTGCTGGGAGTATATAAGTCCGCCCTTCACATAGGGTCAGAGCTTCAGTATTTCCCTGCAAGCCGTGTCCCTGTCTGAATCTGACCTGCTCTGATCTGTTCTGATCCCTGATCTGTGATCCTGACCCAGAGACCTGATCCCTGAACCTGTTTCCTGCACCCTTACTCTCCTTCTGCTCCCGGTAACCTCGCTCCCTGTTCCCCTTATCTGATGTCCCCAGTTGCTTACTGTATATGTGTGTTTTCTATACTTGTATTTAATTAGTTAGGTGTTTATTTTGGGTTTACTTTGTTTTCATCTTTTACTTGCTTGTTTGTTTGCTGGTGTTTGGTGTTGGAAGTGTGTCATTTTCTTTAATAAACATATGCGTTTCATTAATCCCTGTGGTCCTGATTTCTGTAGGTGTAGCCAATTGATCTGGTTACCCTCACTGAATGCTTGTGTTACGTACCTGACGGTGGAGTCTGTCTTGTGCAGGGAACAACCGCTCTTGCGCACCCGATTCAAGGACCCCTGGTAGTGTAGACAGAGGCCCGAGAGTGCGGGATGGCACGAGGGCTGGATGGTCACAGATGTTGTAGTGAGATTCCAGCAGGTCGTGCAAACAGGAGAATGGTCGTACAAGCAGGGTTGGCAACGTGCAGGCAGAAAGGTACAAAAAGGGTTAGGCAAGCGGATCGTCAAGTTCAGGCAAAGGTTCGTTAACGGGCGGGCAGCGGAGGTACAGAGGAGTAGACAAACGGATGGTCGTGGATAGCCGGGGTCGATGCAGGTAGCGGACAACAGGTCAAAGCAAGCCGGGTAGACAGGAAACAGGTGAAATCACAGGAACAGGTAGGGAGCTGAGGCTCACAGGTCTGGAACGCTGTAGAACAAGCAGCAACTTGGTGCAGTATGTCCAGGGTTTAAATAGGCACCATTTGGCGCCGTTTCCGGCGCGCGCGCGCGCACGGGCGCGCGCACGCGCACGGGAGCGCGCGAACGCGCACGGGAGCGCGCGAGCGCGCACGGATGCGCGCGCACCACCCGGAAACGGCCAGGAACACTGGCAAAGTCCTTTTTACTGACAGCTTGCATCCCTGACAAGATGCGATTGGACACAGCTGCAGGTGGGCGCAATCAAGGGACACCGCCATATGACGGCGTCCCAGAACTATATGACTGCACTATAGCCGTCATTCTGCTATATCACGGTCAACAAGTGGTTAAAGTGGAACTTTAGTCAGAAAATTAAGTCCTGCTAGATAAATTCAGGCTGGCCACTTTTGCAAGTTTAGCTATGTAAAACATTTAAAAATAAGTGTCTATACTGTTTAAAATATGGTAATACAGTCTCACTCTGCTCTGCACATGCTCAGTTGCTCTCCCCTCGTAGGTATTTTTAGGCACTGCTAAGTTTGTAGAGGCCAATCTGTTGACAGCCTTAAAGCAGAATTAAACCCTCCTATCCTTTACAGCCAAGGAAGCTGATTCTGTGTGATCTGTAACTGCCCATGCTGCACACTTGATCAGTTATGACACCAACCATTTCATGGTTTGACTTTGACAGTTTGGTTGAGGAAACAAACAAATGTGACAGTTAGCAATTTCGGCATTCCAGGAATGTAACTTTTTGAAATTGTTAAATCTATGGCTTTAGTTCCGCTTTATGATTCAATACTATTCAGGGGCTCTAGGCTTCAGCAAAATGGCAGCCTCCAGCAAGAAGAAACAGAAGCAATGCAGGAGGAAATTTACAGCACACACTCGTTTTGGTGGTATAATTATTAATGTGGAATGTACAGTATGTTCCTTGCTAAAGAACATTATTTTTTATCAAGTTGTTATGGATAAAGTTCCACTTTAAAGGCAGTTTTTTTAAAATAACAAACATGTCTTACTTAGCAGGCCCAATTCTCCTCTTCTCAGGTCCCTCACTGGTGCTCCTGGCCCCTTCCTCCTGCCAAGTGTCCCCATACTAAGCAGCTTGATATGGGGGCTCCCGAGCTACTGCTCTGTGTGTCCATTCAGCATGACTCAGCTCCAACCTGTTCTCTCCCTGGCTGTGCTTGACAGTAGCAGGAGCCAATGGCTCCTGCTGCTTTCTCAGCCAATGAAGAGAAAAAGACCCAGGAGAACTGCTGCTCTCGTGTACATAACTGGATCAAGATGGGCTGCACACCAATGTTTTTTTTTTTACCTTCATGCATAGGATGCATGAAGGTAAAAAACCTTGAGCCTTTACAACCACTTTAAAGAAGCACTTAACCCTCCTCTCCTTTACAACCAAGGAAGCTGCCCTTTTAGTCTCTGTTTGATCTACACTTGCCATGGTGTTGGACGTGATCAGTTATGACACCAGCTATTTGATGGCTGACAGTTCAGCTGAGAGCACAAGCAGCTGAGGCATTTATAATTCAAAGCATACCTTAAATGTAACTGTTGAAAACAGTTAAAGCAGGTAAAGCAGAGCTAAACCCATCGATTTAAAGTGTTACTAAACACACAACAGTAAAATCAGTCTCTATATGCAGTAAAGCATTCTTGCTATATTCACTGTGGAACCTAAGGGGTTAATCCTCTGTATTGTGTAAAAAGGTTGTTTGATCCTGCCCTTCTTCCACTGTCCCCAGTTATCTCCTGATAGTACAGAGCCTACAGGGGCAAATCTGCAGATGCTCAGTTTGGTTTGTTTTGCTAGAGCATTTTTATTCTGGGGGGGGGCGGGGGGTTGTGCATGTGATCAGCACAGAGCCAAATAGCACTGCCCAGACAGAGGGTCAGAGGTCAGGGCAATCTCATAGGGCAGTCAAAGGAGAGTGAAACTCCTCCTACAAGATTTAACCAGTGCTCGGCCAGATACTGAGAGAAGTCACAGACTGCTATATACTGCTGATTAGAAAAGGTATTTAGCAATTTATATTGACTAAAATAATTCTATTTCTGTGTACTGTGGGGGACCAGATATAGTGAATGCAGTGTCCTGGGTTTAGTAACACTTTTAACGGTTTCCCAAAGTAGTTACATTTAAAGCATGCTGTGCATAACTGTCCCATTTGCTTGTGCTCTCAATGAAACTGTCAGATGGCTGCGGTCATAAGTGATTACATGTCCAGCCCCATGGCAACTGCAGACCAAACAGAGGCTAGAAGGGCAGCTTCCTTGGCTGCAAAGGGGATGCTTTAGTTCCACTTTAACTTCCCAATCTTTTTTCGCCTATCCCAGTATTTCTGAGTTACCTTCAAGTTTAAAACACATACCTGCACAGCAAATCCAGTGTCGTCCCTCTGCAATCCGCTGCTCAGGTGACATAGCCTGGGTCTTGCATTGCCATTTGGTCCAGTTCAGCTGGCTGCCCCTTCTGGGTTCAGACAACCAGTTTCCTATGACGTGCCAGGCCCACCCTCTAGCCACTCTGTGTTTTTTGGTGTTTCTGAAGCCTCCTGGGAGATGTGACATGAGTATCTCAGGAGGTTGCAGGACCAGAGACATTATTATTATACAGGATTTATATAGCGTCAACAGTTTGCGCAGTGCTTTACAACGTTGGGGCAAAAAGTACAGTTACAATATGATACAATACAGGAGGAATCAGAGTGCCCTGTTCGTTAGAGCTTATGATCTAAAAAGGAGGGTCAAGTGATACCAAAGGTAATAGTTGTGGGGAATGAGCTGATGGAGAAAATAAAAGTACAGTTGTTAGGTCGAGGCAGGATAAGCTTCTCTGAAAAGGAGGGTTTTCAGGGATTGCCTAAAAATGGATAGAGTAAGAGGTAGTCGAACTGATTGGGGTAGGGAATTCCAAAGGATGGGAGAGGCTTGGGAGAAGACCTGGAGGTAAGCATGGGAGGTAATGACTAGAGAGCAGAAGGTCCTGGGAGGAATGAAGAGAACGATTATGTCACATACCTGGTGGTCGAGTCTGACTTAGGCTGGAGCAACCGCTCTTACAGCCCTGGTTCGAGAACCCCTGATAGTGTAGACAGGGAGCTCTGGAGCACAGGGGGGCACGAGGGCTGGACTTGGTCACTGATGGTAGATGAGAGTCCACTGGAAACTCGTGCAGGCAGAAGAGTAGTGATGCAGGCCGGGTCGGTAACTGGCTGGCGGTGCAGTACAGAAGGATCAGGCAGGCGAATAGTTGGGTACAAGCAGGGTCTGCAACGTGTGGGCAGCAGAGGTACAAGGGATCAGGCTGAAGAGTAGTCGTAGACAGGCCAGAGTCCAGAGGAAGCCGGGGTCATAGGTACAGGAAGTCTCTGAAGAGTAAACGCTGGGGTCACAGGTGCAGGAACGCTGTAGAACGGACAGCACTTGCTTCCTGGTGCTGTCTGCTTAAATGCCCGTTTTGGCGCCAATGTCAGCGCATACACGTGCACAGGCACACGCACAGAAGCACGCACATGCTACGTGCGCCGGCGCATAGGCATTCCAATGGCCACGTTTGATTCCTTACATTGCCCCCCCAAGGGGCAGCCTCCGGATGCCCAACCGGGCTCTCTTGGCCGGATTGATCCTCCAAAAGGTCTTGACTAGTTCCTTAGCGTGAAGATTGTTTTCCGGTTCCCAAGAGCTTTCCTCAGGCCCATATCCCTTCCACTTCACCAGGAACTGGGTAGTGCCCCCTCTCCTTCTGCAGTCAAGAATAGTCTCCACCTCGAATTCCTCCTCTCCGTCCACCAAGACTGGTTCTGGTGAAGCCGTTCTCCGCCCCAGAAAAGGATCCTTAGTCACTGGTTTGAGTAGGTTTACCTGAAATACGGGGTGAACCCGAAGTGAGGGAGGAAGGTCATGCTCGTAGGCCATGTTATTGATTTTCCTCTTAACTGGGAGAGGTCCGATGTACCTTGGTCCTAATTTTTAGGAAGGGCATGATAGCCTCAAGTTTTGTCGCCAGGCTGTAGGTCCAGTTCTCCTTATCTCCCCCTATCAAATGTCCTTTTGTTGCATTCCTGGGTCTGAGCAAGGGTCTCTTGCAGAAGTTTATTGTTCCTTTCCAGGAATTGGGTAATCTCCTGTACTGCGGGGACCGTACTTTCAGACAGCAGCCTGGGTAGGAATGTGGGATGGTAGCTGAGATTCGCCCAGAACAGAGATTGCTTGGTGGCAGAGTGGACCGAATTGTTGTAGGCAAAATCGGCTAGGGGCAGCAAGGCGGCCCAATCATCCTGGGAGTATGAGGAGTAGCAGCAGAGGTGCTGCTTGAGGGTCTGGTTGGTCCTCTCTGTTTGGCCATTCGACTGTTGGTGATAGGCCGATGAAAAGGCTAGTTCAATCCCTAAGGTAGAACACAGGGACCTCCAGACCAGGGACGTGAACTGCACCCCCTGATCAGACATGATATTGTTGGGGATGCCATGAAGATGAACGAATTCTTTGATGAAGATCTTCGTTGTCTCGGTTGCTGAGGGAGTGCCCTGCATAGGAATAAAGTGTGCCAAGCCAGCGCTGCCGATCAACATTGTTTGTTAGGCTTCCTGTATGTGTGGTTCCTGCCGTGTGTTCTTCATCTGATTTCGTTACCTACCTTGGCCTGTTCTTGACTATTCCTGTCTACTGATACCCCAACCTTGGCTTGTTCGTGACAATTCCTGTCTGCTTGTTACCGCGACCTTGGCGTTGTCACGTGCCCGGTGGGTGAGTCTGAACCCCTGGTAGAGTAGACAGGGAGCTCCAGAGCACAGAGGGGCACGAGGGCTGAGATGGCTGCAGTTGATGGTGTGCAGATTCCGTAGAAGCTCGTGCGAGGTAGAAGGTTGGTCGTACACGCCGGGTCGGTAACTGGCGGACAAATGCGGTACAGTGGGAGCAGGCAGGCAGATGGTCGGGTACAGGCAGGGTCGTCAATAGGCTAGCAGCAGAGGTAAACAAGGATCAGGCAGAAGAAGGGTCATAGACAAGCTGAGGGTCGGTGCAGGCAGAGTTTAAGCAGAGTGGGCAAGCTGGGTCACAGGTACAGGAAATCACAGGAAAGTAGTCACGGAACACTTCAGGAAACGCTGTAGATCAGACAGCACCTGCTACAGGGTGCACACTGTTTAAATAGAGCCGCCCCGCGTGGCCTCCTCCGGGAGTAGAAGAAAGCACAACAAAATGCACACAAATCCCCAGCACAGTCTTCTTCTAACATTGCCTCCCCCCAAGGGGCAGCCTCCAGATACCCAAACGGGCTCTTTTGTCCGGGAATCTTCTCCAGAAAGATTTAATCAGTTTCTGCGTGCACGTTTTCTTCAGGCTCCCATGAACTTTCTTCAGGCCCATAGCCCCTCCATTTCACCAGGTACTGGACGCCGCCACCTCTCCTCCTGCAGTCCAGGATGGATTCTACCTCAAACTCTTCCATCCCGTCAACCAGTACTGGTGCAGGTGGGCCTGCCAGTCTTAGATTGGTGGTAGATAGCCAGACCAGACTGCCCGGTTCCAGGTGCAACTCGCCGCGTCTTCTCTTATCATAAGTCTCCTTGATAGCGGCCTGTGTCTTTGCCATTGTTTCCTGTAGGAGCTTGTTGTTAGATGCAAAAAACTCCATCAGATTAGCCACGGCTGGCACCAGGTCTTCGGGACATGTGTTAGACAGGAAGGCCGGATGGAATCCATAGTTCGAGAAAAAAGAAGACTGTTGCGTAGCAGAGTGGGCAGAATTATTGTAAGTGAATTCGGCCAGGAGTAGGAGCATAATCCAGCCATCCTGCATGAATGAAGACAAGCAACGCAGGTATTGCTCCAGCGTGTGGTTGGTACGCTCTGTGTGGCTGTTCGTCTGGGGGTGATAAGATGAGGATAACGACAAGCCAATCTTCAGAGATCTACATAGGGCTCTCCAGACTTTGGAGGTAAACTGTGCTCCACGATCGGACACCACATCCGTCAGTATCCCGTGGAGTCTCACAATCTACTTAATGAAGACCTTAGCAGTCTCTGCAGCAGAGGGGGTGCCCTTCATGGGCAAGAAATGGGCCATTTTGGAGAATCTATCCACTACCACGAAGATGGTGGAGAACCCTTCCGAAGGGGGTAACTCTACTCTCTCTATCTCTAGGACCGCAGTTCGCAGGTTCTCAGGCACGAAGATCCTGTGATTGTGCCAGAGCAACCCGTCTTTTGACAGGAGGGGGGTTCCAAGATGGGGGTTTGCCCCCTTGGTGGCTTGGCGGATCCGTGTTAGCACATCTTCCTGAAGGGGTAAAAAGCTTCCGGATGGCAGAATGGTATCCTGTGGAACTGGGGCTCCAGGTGCATTGAACATGCGCGAAAGGGAGTTCGGCTTGGTGTTCTTCGATCCAGGCCTGTAGGTAATGTGAAAAACGAATCGGGCGAAGAACAGTGCTCAACTGGCTTGTCGGGGCTTCAGTCTCTTGGCGACCCTCAAATATTCCAGGTTTTTATGGTCTGTAAATGAGGATCGGGTGTGCTGCCCCCAACAAGAGGTACCGCCACTCCTCCAGTGCAGACTTAATGGCTAGGAGTTCACGATCTCCCACATCATAATTCTTCTCTGCAGGTGACAGTTTGCGAGAGAAGAACCCTACTGGATGTAGTAGCACTTTGGTACCCTGCCTCTGAGAGAGGATTGCCCCGACCTCAGATGCGTCGACCTCCAGGACATAAGGGAGAGCCGGATCTGGATGCTGCAAGATGGGCGCTGAGGTGAACAGTCCTTTGAGTTTTTCAAAAGCAGCTTGTGCCTCCGGAGTCCATTGAAAGGGGGTAACCTGTTTGGTTAGTTGCGTGATGGGTGCTATTATGGACTAGAACCCCCGAATGAACTTCCTGTAAAAATTTGCGAATCCAACGAATCGCTGGCTTTCTTTTTTATCAACCGGGACTGGCCAGTCCAAGACGGCGGACACTTTTTGAGGGTCCATCTTGATACCACCAACTGAAATTATAAGTCCCAGGAATTGTATACTGCACTGCTCGAACTCGCACTTTTCTGGCTTGGCATAAAGTCCGTGTTGACGGAGACGACCCAATACCTTTTTTACATGGTTGCGGAGAAGCTCTAAAGAAGGGGAAAAAAATCAGGATGACGTCCAGGTAGGCAATGACGAAGAGGTCGAGAAAGTCCCTGAAAATATCATTAATAAAGTGCTGGAACGTGGCAGGAGCGTTGCATAAGCCGAATGGCATCACCAAATACTCAAAGTGACTGAAGCGGGTGCGGAAAGCGGTCTTCCATTCGTCGCCTTCCCTGATTCGCACCAAGTTATAGGCCCCACGGAGGTCCAATTTGATGAAGATGGTGGCTGATCCCAAATGTTGGAAGAGTTCCGGTACCAGAGGGAGAGGGTAGTGGTTCTTAACTGTCACCTTGTTGTTGAGTTCCCGGTAGTCTATACAAGGGCGCAGCATGCCACCTTTCTTCTCCACGAAAAAGATACCTGCCCCGGCTGGGGAGGTGGATGGACGGATAAACCCCTTGCTGAGGTTCTCGTCTATGTAGGACTTGAGCGTGCTGAGCGTAAGCTCGGAGAGCGGATAGATCCTTCCAAAGGGGATCTCCGCACCGGGCAGGAGTTCGATGGGGCAGTCGTACGGTCTGTGGGAAAGGAGGACCTCCGCCCCCTTCTTGCTAAAGACATCCAGGAAGTCATGGTAAGCACTGGGGATGGCCTGGCCAAAATCAGGTCCTGGATCTGAGTCCATGTATAATAGGGCCGGCTCCGCAAGGTTCGTTGGGAAGCAATGCCTGTGGCAGTATTGGGATTGAAACTTGATGTCTCCTGACTGCCAATTGATATCCGGGTTGTGAGCCTGGAGCCAAGGTAAGCCGAGGATGACTGGGAAGAGGGGAGAGGCAATGGCGTCTAGAATGAGAAACTCCCGATGGCCCCCGACCGTGGTAGTGGTCAAAGGGACAGTCTCTTGGGTAACCAGGCCAGACTTAATAGTGGTGCCATCGGCCAGGTGCACTGCACAGTCTTCTAACAGGCATGCTTTCCTGTCTGTTCCTGTCTGCTCGTTGCCCTGACCCTTGGCTATCCTACTATTCCTTGTTGTCCTGCACTGCTGCTTCCTCGCTATCATCCTGTAGCCAGCCGCGAGCATGAGCTGGGAGATGACCTGGTGTCAGTTGCAGTCAAGTCCATCCTTACCATCAGAGGCTCTGGTGAAAACCTGCTAGCTCTTAGAATCCACACCCTGGGGAAACCTATGCTCAAGCTCCCTGTGTATTCTGTGTCAGTGCTCCAGTGGACCTGCTTTCCTGCACCACCCAGTGCTCCATTCACAGCAGTTAGCTAAGGGTCCATGACCTTAGCAGTGCGCCTCTAACCCTAGCGGTGCGCACCTGTTATCTGCCGTCAGGTGACCTGACACAAGGTTTTACATAGTTAGTCAGGTTGAAAAAAGACACAAGTCCATCCAGTTCAACCAAAAAAAGGTTTATTGATGTAGCTGGGGGCCGAGATGTGGATGGCTTTGTTGGTTATTGTTAGTATTTTGAATTTAATTCATTGGGTGAGTGGCAGCCGATAGAGGGATTGGCAGACGCTGGGCAGTTTATAAAGTGGATGAGTCTGACAGCAGCATTCATGATAGACTGAAGAGGGGATAGCCTATGTAAAGGTAATCCAATTAAGAAGGAGTTGCAGTAGTAGAGGCGAGAGATGGCCAGGCAGCGAATTAGAAGCTTTGTGGTGTCATTGGTTAGGAAGGGGTGTATTTTAGGAATGTTGTGGAGGTTGAGGTGGCAAGCTTTGTAAAGTAATTGGATGTGGGGCTGAAAGGAGAGTTCAGAGTCCAGAATAACACTGAGTAACCTGGCATGTGGGGGGACTGGTTGATGGTTGTGCTATGGATCTTGACAGAGAAGTCAGGAGATGGGGCACGTAGGGGAGGAAATATAATGATCTGCGTTTTGGACAGATTGAGTTTGAGGAAGTGGTGTGACATGCAGCCTACTATGTCTGTTAGTAAATAAGTGATGCATGTGGAGACTAATGGAATGAGCTGAGGAGAAGAGAGATAGATTTGGGTGTTGTCAGCGTAGAAATGATATTGAAAGTCATGGGAGACTATCAGCAGACCCAGGGAGGAGGTATAGAATAGGAGAGGTCCAAGAAGATAACTTTGGGGGGCCCCAACAGAGAAAGGAAGAGGAGAGGAGTAAGAAGGTATTGTAAGTTAGTTCAATGTCAGTGACACTGAAGCAGGGGAGGGCTAGCAGCCTTAAGCCTGGGGGGCACGTCCAGTCAAGTGGCCCATTGAACCAAAGAATCAGTTCACCATCCATGCCCACCTGGTTTTAGAACGGATATTGATGTTATAAAGCAAGACAAATATGATACAATGTGGTAACATAATTTAATGTTAATAGCAACAAAGGAGGTTTAACAAAAATAATGCATCAATGCAGCTCATCGGTGCCCACCAATGCAGCCTCATCAGTGCTTATCAGCTTAGCCTCATCAATGTCCATCAATGCAGCCTCACTAGTGCCCATCAATGCAGCCTCACCAGTGCCTATCAAATGCAACCTGATCAGTGCCCATCAATGCAGTCTCGCCAGTGCTCATCAGCACAGCCTGATCAGTGCCAATAATTGTAGCCTGATCAGTGCCTATCAATGCAGCCCGATTATTGCCCATCAATGCAGCCTCGCCAGTGCCCATCAGCACAGTCTGATCAGTGCAGCCAGATCAGTGCCCATCAATGCAGCCTCACCAGTGCCCATCCAATGCAGCCTGCAATGCAGAGAGGAGAGCTGCCAGAGATCCCCGCTTACCTGGAGTGGCGGCTGTCATATGAAGTCCCGCCTCCTATGATAGACATCACCAGTGTGCTGTCTATTATAGAAGCTGATCCAGAAGGTAGGACTTTGTAAGCGGGAGATCCCTGCTCTGTTTAATCCCCTGGCCCCTTCTTCCTTCCTCCACAAAAAGAAAAAAGTTTGAGAGGGCAGCGGCTGTCGGCCATCTTGAATGCAAGTTAGGGTGGCCTGGGGGGCAATTGCCACCCTGGCCCAGCCCTCCCCTGCACTGAAGGTGCGGTGGGATAGGCAGGATGAGAACCAACGCATAACACAATCACCGAGACCAAAGGAGTAACGATCTTTTTGAGGAGTAGGGGGTGGTCAACCATATCAAAGGCAGCTGAAAGGTCCAGAAGTTGGAGTACAGAATATTGTCCATTGGTTTTTGCTGGAAGTCATTTGTGAGTTTTAGGAGAGCAGTTTCTGTGGAGCGTTGAGGGCAAAATCCAGACTGAAGGGGATCAAGAAGGTTATTCCTAATGAGGTTGTCACTCAGTTGCTTGTAGACCTGGTGTTCAAGGAGTTTGTATGAAAAGGGGAGCAAGGAGATGGGGCATAGGTTAAGATTGGTGGGGTTAAAGAAAGGCTTTTTAAGTATGGGGGTGACTAGTGCATGTTTTAGAGAATTGGGGAAGATGCCAGAAGAGAGGTAGAGATTGAAGATGTGGGTTAGAGAGTGTAGGACAGAGTCAGAGGGTGACCCCAGTATTTGAGAGGGAACAGGGTCCAGGGAACAGGTGGGCATTAGAAATTAGTTTAGCAACCTGGTCTATAGTAACAGGGTTGAATAAGGGGAGTGTTCAGTGTACCCGTGGACATGGGGTGTTAAATGAGTGGAAGAAGAGTTGACGGAGACTGAATGAGGTGTTAATCACAGTGATAAAGTAGGTCTGCTTGGCAGTGTGGAGGCATGAATTGTATTTTTGGATTGCAGATTTATATTGGTTGAAGTCTTTATGAGCACAGACGCTCTGGGACATGTCATTCTGGCCTAGTGGACAAAGCCAGAGAGCAGTAATAAATAAAAAGCATGTGTGACTGCAAAAAGGGGGGGGGGGTGTTACACAGAACAAACTCCCTTTTGGGACTCCCTTTTGGGCTCCACTTTAACTTTCCCCAATAGCTCCCCTCTTTCAGAATCCTGGGGAGGGTGAAGCCCTGAGCTTCAGCTCACACACAAAAGGACATATGCACAGCTGCACAATCAGTTAGGACAGGCTCCCATCTGAAATGTGGATCTAGGAATCAAGGCTTCATCCCATCCAAAACTACAAAGCCACTAGGCTTAAGGAGCCAAACTTATGCAAATCTGAGAAAACAAAAAGCCTGTTTTCTCCACTACCGACACAAATCCTGCAGCTCCTCACCATGTGTAGGTGGTCATACTTCTCTTCTGGGGCACAGGAGTGTGTGATAGACCCAACCGGGACAGGGGCTTTTGGAGGAGACTGCAGGGTGGCCTCTGTAACAGTCCTGCGTGCTGGGCTAGCACATAGCTGTGTGTGTAGAAGCCATTTTGTCATGTCTGAGCTCACCTCAGCCATGTTGGTATGTGAAGGGCACACCACATTAACCTTGCCCCCACCTTTTTCTTTCAGTTATACAATCAACAAAACTTTTGACTGAACCCAGGTCCTTATCACTCCATTGCTCTGACCCACAGACATTTCCCCTTATCCAATCCACAATTTAAGACTGGAAACCCTAATAAAGCTGTCACCCTCCCAATCCAGAGAACCAACAGATACTTGTCGTAAATAGCTCAATCTACATAGAGTGCAGGTCGGTTAGTAGTAATAGTCTGAAACTTCAGCATGTTTTATAACTTCCAAAATAATAATAGCACAGCCGTAATATGGACCTCTGAAGATTTGTAACGTTTCAAGTCCAGACACCCCTATGTCATATCATATGGGGAACCACTGGTAACGCTTCTTCCTCCTAGATAACTTAGACATTGGAAACCTGTCATGTTTATATTTGTTGTGAAGCAAATTTACCGCTGGACCATAATATGGATGTTAGCAGTCTGTCAACAGTAGAGATGCAGAGATATGAATATTTATCACAAACTATACCTGGGACATGGTCATGAAATGCTGACGTCCCAGCGACCAACCCTCCGAAGCTCAATTGGTCAAGAGGCCATCTGTCAACACCCCTTTGATCCCAAAGAAAAGAGAGATGCCAAGGACAGTTTGACAGTTCTCTTTTTACCAAACCACGAACATCTGACAAGTGAGAACCATCATCAACCAAGCTCTGTTCAACCCAAGGACATTGCTTGCAAGTATCTTTCCTCCTTAATCCTACCTTATCTCTCTGTTGCTGTATATTGTCTTTATTGCGTTGAAACACCTTTCTTTTGTAAATATTTTATTTGCACCAATTGTGACCTTTTCCTTATTAAACACTATTTTGAAAAGTGTTAACCTTGTCCCTAAGCTCTCAATGCAAGGTATAACTGAACCTGTCCCTTTAAGAGTGCTACTGTCTAGAATAAGGCCTCTGGGCAGACCTGTCTGTGGTGATAGTGTGTGTTACAGATGATTATTCTAAAATCATAATTGGTATTGCTAAAGTTACAAGTCCCTCCTGCTCAGTCCAAAAGAGGAGGTGGTGGCAGTTAAAGGGTTAATTGCTTACATTAGCCCGGTGACAAGCACTCTCAGGCTGCTGACACAGATTGTGGTCCTGCAAGCTGGAAAATCTTTGTGCTGAATGCAGCTGAGAGAGGCATTGTTACGTTAGTGACAGAGCGGTGTGAGGTTGGCCAGTCCTTTGTAACGAGTTAGTGAGGAGGGCAGGGATCTCATACTCCCGTTCATCACAGCCTCTGTGTGAATTTAAAATAAAGGTCAGTTCCAGTTTGCATCTAAGCTAGTGTCCTCTAGTTCTTGGGTGCAGTTCTCAGCTATAATTCCTGGTTCCAGGGTGGAGGAAGCTGTATCTTGGCAGAGGCACCCAGGCAGGGTGCCAGGCATTCTTTTACAGAGTGCACTTGCTTTTGCACTCCTGTGACTTCTGTGTACCTCGGTTCACAAACTTATTGTGAAATTGCCAACTGCAGCAAATTTTCCCATAGGATTCAATGTAAATCAGGTTAATCTGATCTGAACTTTTTTTTGTATATATATATATATATATATATATATATATATATATATATATATTCAGTAAAATTATGAAATTTATGTACAAAAAAGGATTTTAAACATGTATTACATACAATCTTTTACATTAAGCTGACCTCTTTCATGTGTACATCTAAGAAGAAAGAAAAAAACTATAGCTCCTCTTAAATCCTTGTTTGAAACAATCTCAAACCAAAATTTAAATGATTCATCTAGGGGCCAGAAAACAGCACAGTGCATCCAGGAAAACATCATCTGAGGGCATAATAAAGTTGTAAAATTGAAAAAATTAACTGTTTTTCCATGATTCCCAATCAAGTGAGCCCACCCTCATGGTAATCAGGAGGCAGAAACCCCTATCTGAGTGGACTGGTTCTCCTAAGACTCTAATCTTGCACTGCTTTTCTCAATATGAATGTGTCAGAGCAGGGAAGATGGCCGTGGCTCGTGTTCATGAACCAAAGCGGAGTTCGTGAACCAAAGCAAATTTTTGTGAACTCTTCTGTTCGTGAACCGAGTTGTTCGTGAACAGAAGAGTTTGTGAATCGAGGTATCACTGTATGTTTGTTTTTTTGTATAACCCCAAAATTCTCCTTTACATTGTACAGGGTATAGAAAGTATTATAGATGTGTAGCGCTACCCCCGCAGGAGCCGCTTAAGCATGTTCAGTCCGTTACCCTGCCTCTCAACCACAAGAACAGTCTCAGCCCCTCTGGCACACTTGGCAATAGTGTAAGTGCAAAGATCAAGGAGAAACCACACACGTTGTGATAAAACACCAAACTTGTCTTTACTATAGTATTTCTGTGGATAGGTAACAAACATTGACAGTATATATGTTAAAGAATGCAATAGAAGAACAATAATGGAGGTTATGAGCGATATGGCTCAATAGTGCATTCAAGCTGCTATCAGGGGATTCAGAACCTCAGAATACCCCAAGAGAAGAGGCAAACACTTTAATAACAATGTATCACAATATGGAAATCTACACTTTCAAAGGCAGAATTATTATTGGTAAAACAATAACTATCACCTTTTGATCCAAAAACAGCACTTAATGTATGTCACTTTTCTTTAGACTAAATAAATGAAGGTACTGCCAATGTAAGAGGAACAGGAGAGTAATGACTATGATAAGAACAGCACAGTACTAGATAAAGAAGTAAAACGCTAGCAAACAGTAACTGTAGCACTATTCAACCTACTCTTATAGAGAGTTATTAGGTGAAATGCAGCTTTGGTAACTTCAACAAGGTAATATGCTTGTAAGTGGGGAGAGAAGTAGAAATAGTCCAGTATTGCAGTTTGACAATTCATTAGATCTTCAGCTAACTCTCTGTAATTGTATGCAAAATGTATTGGTTGATGGAACAAATAGCTGATCCAAAGGGATTAAATTAAGTCAATAAACAGCATTCTGATCGTAGAAGAAACTTCACAGTGATCACTGTGGAACTAAAAGCAGCAGCAAACTATTGGATAGCATGAATGTCTGTGTACAGTGTCCAAACTCAGTGTGTAGGTAGAACTTTGCATTAAATATAATAGTAATGTAGAGAAATAATGCTGTCTATACACAGTGTCTGTTAAACAGAGTTTTCACCGGCTCACCACACTGGAACAGGGGATGTGGATGATGATGTTGTAGATGTAGATGAAGAGGATGTTGATCTCCCCAGTATCTGGCTCAAGGGATGGTCTCCGGCTTCCACCGCTCCGCACCGCAGCTCACACGGACCTGACGCTTATACAGGGTGGATGGAACAGGAACTGCCTTCAGGATGGTGTAGGACAAGGTAATCACGCTGTCCGCTGGTGTCCCTCCAGGTGTCTAATGGATAAATCTGTAGAAGCTGGCTGCAACCACTCCAGTGTCCAGCAACAGATTCCCTGCACACAGATCCACCCCGGTCCCAAGAGAGTGACAGCAGGCCCAAGCCTCCATTCTTATAGTTTCCCCCAGGATGCTCTTCTCCTCCCAGAATTCTGTTCTTTATTCCCAGTGAGCTGGGAATCGTAGTTCTCCAGCAATTCAAAAGATGTGTCAATTGAGCTTTGGGACTACAATTCCCTGTATGCTTTGCTGGTAGGATGTGATGACACAGAATCTTAGATGACACTAGACTGCAACATTGCTACAGTGAGACTGTTTCCCTCTAGTGACTAGAGGGAAACAGTCTCACTGTAGCAATGTTGCAGAATTTCATCTGATACTGCAGGTAAGATAGCCAGTCCCCTGTTACAGATGTAACAACTGTAAACAGTGACAGCTACAGGCCAGAGGTATGAACACCACATATTCCCCCCATGATACAAAAGAATCTGTCTCAATATTGAAAAATACAGACACCAACAATGTAAAGAATTATATCACAAAACAGTACTATGCGTTTTTTTTACATCACATATTGCTTGGTCCACACAAGAGGCCTTCTGATTTTTTTTAACCAGTTGCTGACCGGCCACCTTCATTATGCAGCGACAGGTTGGCACTGCTGCGCGAATCACCGTAGCTGTACGGCGGCTCGCGCAGTTGCGGGCGGGAGCGCGCCGGTGCACTCTCACGCCCACTGCACACTGCGTGCGTGTACCTGTGGGTCAGGGGGACTTGATGTCTTCCGGCGATCCGTGATCGCCTGTTAAAGAGGCAGAACAGAGATCTGCCAATGTAAACAAGGTGGATCTTTGTTCTGTCAGAGGACATGTAACAGATCCACTGTTCCCAGTAATCGGGAACAGTTAGATCTGTCATGCCACTGCCAGCCCAGCCCCCCATACAGTTAGAACACACTGAGGGAACACACTTAACCCCTTGATTGCCCCCTACAGTTTAACCCCTTCCCTGCCAATGACATTTATACAGTAATCAGTGGCTATTTAAATTTCTGATCGCTGTATAAATGTCATTGGTCCCAAAAATGTGTCAAAAATGTCAGACATGTCCGTTGCAATATCGCAGTCCCAATAAAAATCGCAGATCACCGCCATTACAAGTAAAAAAAAAAAAATAGTAAAAAACGCCATAAATCAATTCCCACAGTTTGTAGACGCGATAACTTTTGCGCAAACCAATCAATATACGCCGATTACGATTTTTTTTCCCAAAAATATGTAGAAGAATATATATTGGCCAAAACTGATGAATAATTTAATTTTTTATTTTTTGGATATTTATTATAACAAAAAAGTAAAAAATATTGTTCTTTTTTCAAAATTGTCGCTCTTTGTTTGTTTATAGCACAAAAAATAAAAACCGCAGAGGTGAGCAAATACCACCAAAAGAAAGCTCTATTTGTGGGAAAAAAAATGAGAAAAATTTTGTTTGGGTACAACGTCGCATGACCGCGCAATTATCATTCAAAATGCGACAGTGCTGAAAGCCTAAAATTGGTCTCGGCAGGAGGGGGGTTTAAGTGCCTAGTAAGCAAGTGGTTAATGAGCATTAAAAAGGCTACCTCAAACGCCCTATATGCATTTACGGCGCAGTTGACATGCATTTTTGGCACATTAAAACTGAACCACAAACGCCTATTATTAACTGTAATGGACTACCAAGCCGCAACCGCATGCTGGCGCGGTTTGAGGCACGTTATCATAGACTTGAATGTAAGGAGTTGAAGTGCTTCAACTTATTTCAAACTCGACATGAGTTTTCAAATTTGAAGCAACGAGATGCTAACGCTTTATGTTTTGATAATGTGAACAGTACTGTGTACTGTCCATTGTATTTTTTGCATAGGGATTTGAGGGGAGTCTTTAACCCTCTTAAAGAACTGCTATTAATGCCAGTGTGAATTTAGCCTTATTCTGTTCACAGTACCAGAATTTGTATTGTCCTGCATATATGTTTACACATATAAGCTCTAATGCCTGGTACACATTCCTAGTTTTTGACAGCTCCAGTCAGAGCCGCTGTACTAACGATCCAATGTTAGTACAGCGATCTCCCCCGCTAAGCTGTTGTGTTCTGACACCCTGATTAGGACCTGATCGGGAGCAGGTCGGCTGCTGGTTTTCCAGCATGCTCACATAGAAGCAAAATGAATGGGAAGAGATTTTCCCTCCCATAACAGAGATAGGACTTTGAAGGGTGTGAGTTTGTCACTGAGGTGAGCACATGAACAGTATTAGTTATAACAAGTATTTTTATTGTACAAACACGACTAAAAACATCATAAAGAAGTATAAAAACATATAGCAGTGGACCCCTACATTTCTTAATGCTATTAATCCGTCAACTTTAGCTACTTGCTGGAGGTGTCGGGAGGGAAAGGCTGGCAGCCTTAGGCCTGGGGGGGCAAGTCCAGTCAAGTGGCCCATTGAACCACCGAATTAGCTCCCCCTCCATGCCCACCTGATTTTAGAACGGATATTGATGTTATGAAGCAAGACAAATATGATACAATGTAGTAACATAATTTAATGTTAATAGCAACAAAGGAGGTTTAACAAAAATAATGCATCAATGCAGCTCATCAGTGCCTATCAGCTTAGCCTCATCATTGCCCATCAATGCAGCCTCACCAGTGCCCATCAATGCCGCCTCACCAGTGCCTATCAAATGCAACCTGATCAGCGCCCATCATGCAGGCTCGCCAGTGCCCATCAGCACAGCTGGCCCTGGGTGCCCCCCCCCCTTTGCCTGCAGTTAGTTGGTGGCTGCGCCCCTGCTTCCTTCCTCCACAAGAAGAAAAAAGTGTGAGCGGGCAGCGGTCATCAGCCATTTTGAATGTAAGTTAGGGTGGCCTGGGGGGCAATTGCCACCCTGCCCCCTGGCCCAGCCCTCCCCTGGGTGTCGAGAAGGGACAGGGTCCCTGGTTCATATCTTTTGGTTCTGCCCAGAGATACAGGGCTACTGGATCAAGGTCCAGGATACAAATCTTCCCCTGGACCCCTTACAGAACCTACTGGGACTCCCATTTGAAAGAATCCCTAAAAGTTGCAAAAATCTAGCTACCCACATCCTAACAGCGGCCAGACAGTTAATACCCAGATTTTGGAAATCTGAAGACGCACCTACACAATCCCAGTTGCTATCCACGGTGATGGAAATAAGGGCCATGGAATATATGACAGCTCTAAATGAGGATACGATGACCTAATTTCATAAATCATGGAAAGCCTGGGACGACTCTCTTTATGGTCATCCTCAGATGCCCACTACTGACGTTACATGTACTCCTAATGATTTCTAATTAATGACTCTTATAGCAGGTCATTTACTGTTTGTATTCTGGTTCTTACCCTTTCCCCCCTTCCCCTGTTTTGTTTACCCTTCTTTTAAATGCTACGCAAGATAATTCTCTACAGGTTATGTTCATTCACTACGACTCCTTTCATTGATAATACCACTTATGATGTTTATAAGAGGTGCTCAACATACTCAGATGTACGCATATATTTGAATGACACTTACTGTGACTAAACTCTCCAAGGTTGTACTTCCGGGTTGTCCTCACATATGTATTATATCATTGGAAATGCATAACTTGTAATTGCTGCAACATTCAAATAAAAAAAAAAACATATAGCAGTGTGTGGACAATAACACAGAGCTAGAGTTGGCATATAGTATTTATTACCAGCAAAAGCATTGGTTAAGTTCATTGATACAGAGTAAACCAACACGTTTCGCAAAGCTGTACCTCTGATTCTTCAGGGCAACTCAGTATGTATCTAGTTATTGTTAGATTGAAAGAAAAACTTTATAATATCACAGCAATCTATATATGCATTCATCTTATTCAAAAAACAATGTTGCATGGAAAAGTTAGAAAAATGCTCACCAACTTCATCAAAATGTGGCAATATGTATCTCTATGTATGCGAGGACCCAGAACTAAGGATTGACCATATAGTCCATGGTGTCAGTACCCAGGACCAAGTCTGACAGACACTGAATCACACATAGGGGGACTCAAGCGGATTAGGCTCCCACGCCCGAAATACTATGGTATAAGAGATACGTATCAGAAAGCCAGACCAGCACGTGTCCACAATCTGTTCACTAGAGAGACCTAATTAGCAAGATAACATTCACAACCAGTTAATGAAACAGAGACATCTCAAACATACATAACATAGCCCAATATCTCCCACCTCCCATGGGACACAGAGGAACCCCACATACCTCAACCATGGAGCCACTCTCATACCTACATACTCCCCAAGATGACCATTCCACCGGGGCATATCCCTACTCTATCCTCCCCTATAATTGGATAATGCTCATATTAACCAAATCAGACATTTATCCAAGCTACTAGCATTCCAATCACAATACATCAACTTCATCCACAGTCACACACCTAGCTTAAATGGGAACATAGAGGGGGATCAGGTCATTTACATCCACCACAATTTAACAATAACTAGATACATACTGAGTTGCCCTGAAGAATCAGAGGTACAGCTTTGCGAAACGTGTTGGTTTACTCTGTATCATTGAACTTAATCAATGCTTTTGCTGGAAATAAGTACTATATGCTAACTCTAGCTCTGTGTTATTGTCCAGACACTGCTATATGCATTTATACTTCTATGTGATGTTTTTACTCATGTTTGTACAATAAAAATACTTGTTATAACTAATACTGTTCATGTGCTCACCTCAGTGACAACCTCATACCCTTCAAAGTCCTATCTCTGTCATGGGAGGGAAAATCCCCTCCCATTCATTTTGCTTCCATGTTGGTACAGTATCTGACAAAAGTAAGTATACCCCTGACATTTTTGTAAATATTTTATTATATATTTTCATGTGACAACACGGAAGAAATTACACTTTGTTACAATGTAAATTAGTGAGTGTACAGCTTGCATAACAGTGTAAATTTGCTGTCCCCTCAAAATAACTCAACACACAGCCATTAATGTCTAAACCGCTGGCAACAAAAGTGAGTACAGCCCTAAGTGAAAATGCCAAATTGGGCCTAATTGGCCATTTTCCCTCCCTGTGTCATGTGACTCATTAGTGTTACAAGGTATCAGGTGTGAATGGGCAGCAGGTGTGTTAAATTTGGTGTTATTGCTCTCACTCTCTCATACTGGTCACTGGAAGTTCAACATGGTACCTCATGGCAAAGAACTCTGAGGATTTGAAAAAAGAATTGTTGCTCTACATAAAGATGGCCTAGGCTATAAGAAGATTGTCAAGACCCTGAAACTGAGCTGCAGCACGGTGGCCAAGACCATACAGTGATTTAACAGGACAGGTTCCACTCAGAACAGGCCTCGCCATGGTCGACCAAAGGGTTTGAGTGCACATGCTCAGCCTCATATCCAGAGGTTACTTTCGGGAAATAGACGTATGAGTGCTGCCAGCATTGCTGCAGAGGTTGAAGGGGTGGGGGGGTCAGCCTGTCAGTGCTCAGACCATACGCCACACACTGCATCAAATTGGTCTGCATGGCTGTGGTCCCAGAAGGAAGCCTCTACTAAAGATGACGCACAAGAAAGCTTGCAAACAGACAAGCAGACTAAGGACATGGATTACTGGAACCATGTCCTGTGGTCTGATGAGACCAAGATAAACTTATTTGGTTTAGATGGGGTCAAGCATGTATGGTGGCAACCTGGTGAGGAGTACAAAGACAAGTGTGTCTTGCCTACAGTCAAGCATGGTGGTGGGAGTGTCTTGGTCTGGGGCTGCCGGCACTGGGGAGCTACAGTTCATTGAAGGAACCATGAATGCCAACATGTACTCTGACACAAACACACCTCCAATATGACCACTGCCTTGCTAAAGAAGCTGAGACGAGTAAAGGTGACGGACTGGCCAAGCATGTCTCCAGACCTATAGCATCTGTGGGGCATCCTCAAATGAAAGGAGGAGGAGCGCAAGGTCTCTGACATCCACCAGCTCTGTGATGTCGTAATGGAGGAGTGGAAGAGGACTCTAATGGCAACCTGCCAAGCTCTGGTGAACTCCATGCCCAAGAGAGTTAAGGCAGTGCTGGAAAATAATGGTGGCCACACAAAATATTGACACTTTGGGCCCAATTTGGACATTTTCCCTTAGGGGTGTACTCACTTTTGTTGCCATTGGTTTAGACATTAATGGCTGTGTGTTGAGTTATTTTGAGGGGACAGCAAATTTACACTGTTATACAAGCTGTACACTCACTACTTTACATTGTAGCACTGTGTGATTTCTTCAGTGTTTTCACATGAAAAAATAGAATAAAATATTTACAAAAATGTGAGGGGTGTACTCACTTTTGTGCGATACCGTATATTCAAAATGTAGATATAATGGTTTGTCCCTAGCACTGGTTAACTACAAACTAGCTTCCAGCATGCTTGTCTGTCAGAAGCCGGCCAAATGGTGAGCTTCTGTTGGACAGGGTGCCATACACACGGGCCAAATGTCAGCCGGTTTTTATTGAACCGGACGATGTCGCCCGACATCCGGCCCAAGTCTACAGGGCTTTAAATGCAGCAAGCAGTGTATCATCGGTGTTATCTGCTGCTGGGAGAGTATAGCAGATTGCTTGATTGTCTGCTCCCAGGCAGTGGATAAGTAATGGATAAGTTTCAAGCTGCAGGTAAGGCCACTGATTAGCAGCAGAAGTATGTAGCTCTCAGGCTGGGTTCACACTAGTCCGATTTTCGGACCGACATGAAGAGCACAAGTTGCATTACGTCACAAAAACAATGATTCCCTATGAGAGCCGTCTTAACTGGTCCGACTTGTGTTTTTCAAAGTTGGACCGACTTTGAAAAAGGTTCCTGTACGTCCGACTTTGATCCTACTTCAGCCCATTGAAAGGCATTGAAGTCGGATCAAAGTCGTATCAGTGTCTTCACTGATCCGACTTTGGCATGCGACTTGTGCTCTGGGGATCCATGAAGGGGAACTCCACACCATATTTTTAAAAAAAACTGGCTTGGGGTCCCCCTCCAGGAGCATACCAGGCCCTTTGGTCTGGTACGGATTTTAAGGGGAACCCCATGCCGAAAAAAACGGCGTGGGGTCCCCCCCAAAATCCATACCAGACCGTCCTTGGAAAAAGT
>BLSH010427592.1:1521147-1534533 GCA_018402905.1 Glandirana rugosa | reverse complement strand
CTTTATGGAAGACTGGCAAGAAGAAAGCCATTGTTGAAAGAAAGCCATAAGAAGTCCTATTTGCAGTTTGCGAGAAGCCATGTGGGGGACACAGCAAACATGTAAAAGAAGGTGCTCGGGTTAGATAAGACCAAAATGGAACTTTTTGGC
Source organism: Glandirana rugosa (assembly GCA_018402905.1). Lineage (NCBI taxonomy): Eukaryota > Metazoa > Chordata > Amphibia > Anura > Ranidae > Glandirana > Glandirana rugosa. The sequence goes on along the minus strand of BLSH010427592.1, from coordinate 1,534,383 downwards.
CTAAAAGCAAAATGCTATGTGTGGTGGAAAACTAACAATGCACATCACCCTGAACACACCATCCCCACTGTGAAACATGGTGGTGGCAGCATCATGTTGTGGGGATGCTTTTCATCAGCAGGGACGGGGAAGCTGTTCAGAGTTGATGGGAAGATGGATGGAGCCAAATACAGGGCAATCTTAGAAGAAAACCTGTTAGGATCTGCAAAAGATTTGAGACTGGGGTGGAGGTTCACCTTCCAGCAGGACAACGGCCCTAAACATACAGCCAGAGCTACAATGGAATGGTTTAGATCAAAGCATATTCATGTGTTAGAATGGCCCAGTCAAAGTCCAGACCTAAATCCAATTGAAAAATCTGTGGCAAGACTTGAAAATTGCTGTTCACAGACACTCTACATCCAATCTGACAGAGCTTGAGCTATTTTGCAAAGAAGAATGGGCAAAAATGTCACTCTCTAGATGTGCAAAGCTGGTAGAGACATCCCCAAAAAGACTTGCAGCTGTAATTGAACAAAAGGTGGTCGTACAAAGTATTGACTCAGGGGGGCTGAATACAAATGCATGCCACACTTTTCAGATATTTATTTGTAAAAAAAATTGAAAACCATTTATTATTTTCCTTCCACTTCACAATTATGTGCCACTTTATGTTGGTCTATCACATAAAATCCCAATAAAATACATTTATATTTTTGGTTATAACATGACAAAATGTGTAATATTTCAAGGGGTATGAATACTTTTTCAAGGCACTGTATATAAAATAATTTTAGACCTACAGTACTGTATGTAAGAGGCCACACACAATTATTTTTTGAGCTATAATAGCTACAGAAAGAGGGTGAGGTTTTTTGTTTTTTTCAACATGGAATCAAATTTTCCTTAACCACTTCAGCCCCAGAAGGATTTCCCACCTTAGGACCAGAGCACTTTTTGTGATTTGGCATTGCTTCACTTTAACTGACAATTACGTGGTTGTGCGACGTTGTACCCAAACTAAAGTTGTGTCCTTTTTTCCCACAAATAGAGCTTTCTTTTGGTGGTACTTGATCAACTGTGCGTCATTTCTGATCACCGCTATAAACAAAAAAAGAGCAACAATTTTGAAAAAAAAAAATATTTCTTACTTTTTGCTAAAATACAAATCCAAAAAAATATATTAAAAAATGAATTTATTCATCGGTTTTGGCCGATTTATATTCTTCCTCATATTTTTGGTAAAAAAAAAAAAATTGCAATCAGCGTTTATTGATTGGTTTGCGGAAAAGTTGCCGGGTTTACAAACCATGAGAATTAATTTCTGGCGTTTGTACAATTTTTTTTTTTTTTACTAGTAATGGTGGCGATCTGCGATTTTTATCGGGACTGTGATATTGGGGCGAACATGTCGGACATTTTTGACACTTTTTTGGGACCAATGACATTTATACAGCAATCAGAAATTTAAATATCCACTGTTTACTGTATGAATGTCATTGGCAGGGAAGGGGTTAATCTGCAGGGGGCAGTGAAGGGGTTAACTGTGTTCCCTGTGTGTGTTCTAACTGTATGGGGGGCTGGGCTGCCAGGGGCACCAGAGATCTAACTGATCCCGAGTACAGGGATCAGATCTCTGACATGCCGCCTGTCAGAAGGAGGAACCGCCGTGTTTACATCGGCAGTAGTCCGTTCTGGCTCTGTCACAGGTGATTGCGGGTTGCCGGCAGACATCGAGTCCGCCTGACCCGCGGCCCCACTCAGGCACGCTCGCCCCCTATTGTCGTGTCTGCAAGTGCCGATTAAAATTGGCGATTTGCGGGACAGAGCCACACGGTCGCCGCTAATAGAATGTTTAATTTTCATTATCCCTTCCATTTACAGTATGTATAAAGATCATGCCACTGTATTTAATTTCATATATAAAAAAAATCATCTGAGTACTTTTTTTAATCATTGATGGTCAGAGGTCAAATCATGTTTCCCGGGTCTGTTCTGTCCTCAGGGAAAGTTCTTAGGGAGGAGTTTCTAGTACTCTGCCGATGTATCAATCTGTGTCTGCACAATGTTGATTGGTGCTGTGCCAGTCACATGACATAGAAAAAGGGTTTTAAAAATAGAGAATTAAAGCGGTTGTAAACCGCTGGTGGTAAAAAAAAAAAAAATGTGCTAGTATGCATCGCATGAGTGGCCGGGGGCGCAATTACGTCACACCTGCGCATACGCGGGAGACGTTTTTTCCGCAATGGCCTCTGAAGGTCCGGCACGATGTCCATCCAATGTCATCAACTGCATTCAGTACCTACAGGTAAGACTTAATATAGGCTTGCCTGTAGGTACAAGTGGTGTAACAGAGTTTACAACCACTTTAAAATAAATGAAATTAGCAGCAAAGTGTTTTCAATTTTCATACAAATCTAAATTTCAAAGCAAATGTTTATTATTCTTTTTCAATAACATGGTGTAGGTACTGATAATAGCTTTCACTTTGTTCACACTGATTCGAGATATCTGGAAGAGGTTCTACCAATCATAGGCTGTGTCACACCCCTTCAGCCTGTGTCTGTGGTGTGTATGTGCCGGGATTAACAGGGAGGTGAAGCCAGCATGAAGCCAACATTACAGTGCTGATATCAGTGATAGCTGATGCTGGTGGTTACTGGACTTGACATGCCATTTTAATTGCCATATAACAGTGATTACTGACTGTCCGTGATACTGATGTCATCTAAGATGGAGTCCACCATATTTCTTGTTTATGGACATATTAGTTACTCCATGTTAGGCAATAGCAATTGCTGTGCATCTATATCTGGCTTTGGATTATCCCTGACCACTACCTCAGTGTGCTGTTCAGCCAAAGCATGACCAATGTTGAACTTGACATATGAATGTTAAAGAGGTAGTAAACCCATCCATTTAACAGTTTAAAAACCAGTTACATGTGCCAGAAGTGTAACACTCCCATTGGTTGTGTTCTAAACCAAACTGTCAAACCATCCAATGGCTGGTGTCATAGCTGATCACATGTGCAGCATCACGGCAGTTGTAGATTAAACTGAGGCCAAGATGGCAGCTTCCTTGGCTGAAAAGGATAGGAGGGTTTACTACCACTTTAAGATTCCCCCTCCCATTACAGCTTCAAGGACATTTTTTTTATCTATCCTTTTGACCCACTTTTTGTGTTTTTATGGGGACATAGCCTTAGAGCCCTGGGGCCTATATGTGCCAAAGATTCCAGCCTTCACATCATTGGTACAAATATATGCGGCGATTGTCCGTGCTGGAATTGCATGACACAGTGACATATATTACAAGACATCTGGACGTTTATTATTGACATTGTTTTTGATTCAAAACAACAAAGAACAGCGAGTGCTTAATATACTTAAGAGCAAAGTGAAAAAAGAAAGAAAAGGAAAAAAGAAGCAATAATGAAAATAATAGGCTCCTAACACTCAACAGGTGACGACCCTATAAAATACAAGAAAAAACAGTGCAGCGCTACAAAATATAGAAACTCGATTGGTAGTGCAAATACGCATATATAGTGATCCTGATTAAATCACATATAAACACACAAGTGATGTGCATATACATTAAAGTGCCAAGGTGCTCAATTTAATCATCCAAAAGTATAAAACTACAAAAATAGTCCTCTTGTAAAAAATAGATATAATCAAGTCCGTTATGTGCTCCCAACTTCCAACTGAAGGTGCTTACACATAGGGAAAAGCTGCACTTCTCTCCACAATGTAATCCTCCACCACACGCACCAGAGGACTAATCACAATTGGCATGTGCAAACCATCCACTTTCTCAGTAGATAGATGTCCTTTCCTCCCAATGTAAACCCTCAGTAAGCACCCATACTAATGGGAAGATAGCTCACCGCCTGGAGACAGAGGTGTAGTATATAGTGTAGTATTTATTACTTAATGGTCATCAATCACATAGAATCCCACGTAGATGTAAAATCAGTATAAAACAAATGCTGGTCAGCACTTACTCCAATGGCCGCCGTATGTGGAGCTGCACTGTGTTTGCTTTATTGTTTTTAATTCACTTGGTGATGGGATTGTGGTGTGATGGTACTGTGTAGTATTAACACTGAGTATTTTTGATATGTGGTTTTACTCCTGTTTTGAAATTTTGATAATCAATTTAATTCTTTACCCCCATATTGAAAGCCTTGTTTGTCATTATACAGTATCTCACAAAAGTGAGTACACCCCTCACATTTTTGTAAGTATTTTATTCTATCTTTTCATGTGGCAATACTGAAGAAACGACACTTTGCTACAATGTAAAGTAGTGAGTGTACAGCTTGTATAAAAGTGTAAATTTGCTGTCCCCTCAAAATAACTCAACACACAGCCATTAATGTCTAAACCGCTGGCGACAAAAGTGAGTACACCCTAAGTGAAAATGTCCAAATTGGGCTCCAGTTAGCCATTTTCCCTCCTTGATGTCATGTGACTTGCTAGTGTTACAAGGTCTCAGGTGTGAATGGGGAGCAGGTGTGTTAAATTTGATGTTATTGCTCTCACTCTCTCATACTGGTCACTGGAAGTTCAACATGGCACCTCATGGCAAAGAACTCTCTGAGGATTTGAAAAAAAAAAGAATTGTTGCTCTACATAAAGATGGCCTAGGCTATAAGAAGATTGCCAAGACCCTGAAACTGAGCTGCAGCACGGTGGCCAAGACCATATAGCGGTTTAACAGGACAGGTTCCACTCAGAACAGGCCTCGCCATGGTTGACCAAAGAAGTTGAGTGCACATGCTCAGCATCATATCCAGAGGTTATCTTTGGGAAATAGATGTATGAGTGCTGCCAGCATTGCTGCAGAGGTGGAAGGGGTATGGGGTCAACCTGTCAGTGCTCAGACCATATGCCGCACACTGCATCAGATTGGTCTGCATGGCTGTCGTCCCAGAAGGAAGCCTCTTCTAAAGATGATGCACAAGAAAGCCACAGTTTGCTGAAGACAAGCAGACTAAGGACTTGGATTACTGGAACCATGTCCTGTGGTCTGATGAGACCAAGATAAACTTATTTGGTTCAGATGGTGTCAAGCGTGTGTGGCGGCCACCAGATGAGGAGTACAAAGCAAGTGTGTCTTGCCTACAGTCAAGCATGGTGGTGGGAGTGTCATGGTCTGGGCTGCATGAGTGCTGCCGGCACTGGGGAGCTACAGTTCATTGAGGGAACCATGAATGCCAACATGTACTGTGACATACTGAAGAAGAGCATGATCCCCTCCCTTCAGAGACTGGGACGCAGGGTGGTATTCCAACATAACGACCTCAAACACACCTCCAAGATGACCACTGCCTTACTAAAGAAGCTGAGGGTAAAGGTAATGGACTGGCCAAGCATGTCTCCAGACCTACACCCTATTGAGCATCTGTGGGGCATCCTCAAATGGAAGGTGGAGGAGCACAAGGTCTCTTAACATCCACCAGCTCCATGATGTCGTCATGGAGGAGTGGAAAAGGACTCCAGTGGCAACCTGTGAAGCTCTGGTGAACTCCATGCCCAAGAGGGTTAAGGCAGTGATGGAACAATGGTGGCCACACAAAACTTTGACACTTTGGGCCCAATTTGGACATTTTCACTTAGGGGTGTACTCACTTTTGTTGCCATCGGTTTAGACATTAATGGCTGTGTGTTGAGTTATTTTGAGGGGACAGCAAATTTACACTATTATACAAGCTGTACACTCACTACTTTACATTGTAGCAAAGTGTCATTTCTTCAGTGATGTCAAATATAATAAAATATTTTCAAAAACGTGAGAGGTGTACTCACTTTTGTGAGATACTGTATAACCGCTGTGTCACCTTACTTGTGGGCTGTACCCCCAGGTTTAAGGTGGTTACTTCCTTTTTTGTATATCACTTCGTGTTTAGCATTATGAGGACATGGAGAGGAAGGGAGGTGTCATTTACCCCGAGTAAATGCTCAGATATGTGACTCTATAGTCACATGGTCTTCACAGATAACAAAAAGGAGCAAATGAACAGCTTAGGAGGTAACTGAAACAGGAACATGCTCAGTAGATGTCAACAGCTGGTCTACACTATCTCAGGCTGCAGCGGGGACACAGACAAGTACTCCCCAGTGCAGAATCAGCCAGGATTTTTGCAGTCAACAGACAAACGCTCTAGTGCAGGGGTGTCAAACTCAATTTCATCAAGGGGTCGCATTAGCAGTATGATTGCTTTCAAAGGGTCAGTTATATCTGGGGTGCACTATTTAAAGAGGTCAGGAGTGCACTATGTACAGAGCGCAGAGCTCAGGTTTTAAGGGTGTGCTGTGTACAGAGTGCTGGGTTTAGGGGTGCCCTATGCACAGAAAACAAAGTTCAGGGGTTCACTACGTACAGCGTGCGCTACATACAGAGTGCCCTATCCACAGAGTGTAGAGGTCAGGGGTGCAGAGTTCAAGAGTGCGCTATGTACAGAGTGTAGTGTTTAGGGGTGCCCTATGCACAGAGTGCAAAATTTAGGGGCGTGCTATGTACTGAGTGCCGGGTTCAGGAGTGCACTATGCACAGTGTGCAGCCCAACCCCAACCTCTCTTCAAAGCTTCCTTGCACCTCTCTCCCCTACCGGGCCTGGCTCTAGTACCGCAGCTCCGCCTCCATCTGTCTCAGATTCTGGAGATTTGTCCCTGACATGCCCTGCCGTGAGTCCGTGTAGGGATCTCTTAGTTCTGGGAGCCAACGTGTTTGCAAGTGACAGCGGGACGCAGGAGTGGAGGGTGGTGGAATGGAGTTCCACCATGTTCCATCAGCAAAACTGGATACCGAGGCCACTTGACAAGGCCTAGAGGACCAGATTCAGACCATGGGCCTTGCGTATGACGGATGTGCTCTAGTGCAGAGGTTCTCAACCCTGTCCTCAAGTACCTCCAACAGGCCATGTTTGCAGGTTTTCCTTTATCTTTCACAGGTACTTTAAATCGGAGTCAATGGCTTGGTATTTTGGACAGCTATTTTATCTAACAGAATTTCCCAAAACATGGCCTGTTGGGGGTACTTGAGGACAGGGTTGAGAACCACTGATCTAGTGGATGAGTGACTATAAACACAATGTAACATAACATGTATTGACAGTTGTTGATGATTTGGGTTTAATAATGCTTTAAGCAACTTAATAATATCCATTTGGGTGAAATTTTAAAGAAACGGCAAAGAGCAGGTACGTTGATCATAAAATGTAATCAGCAGTTTTTGTAAAATACAGTTTGATGCTTATCATTAGGCAGCCATGGGATATCAGGGCTTTTTGGTGTTACTCTTTCCTGGTTCTAAATGTGGAAAACGGACTTCCATTTGAAACTGCTTTTGTTTAACAGTTCAGCAAATAAGAAAATAATATTAACAGACATACACAACACGCATATCAGAAGACAGTTTATATTCTAAACACAAAGAAAATACATGTATCAGTATTTGCGAGTATAAATTACAGCTTTGTACAATAAACAGAATAATTCTACAGAGAGTGGCCAATTTTGTAAAATGAAATAAAAACAGCAGCTCTTCATTATTATCCACATATCCAAGTCTTTAAATGTTGTGCCAGACAGGACAAATGAGTACAGTAGGTAATTTGTGTACAACAAGAATTTGTACAAACCAACATTATCCAAAGCAAGGGAAGCCTGCACCTGCCTGTACACAAATTATGCAAAAGCCAAATATGTTCCACTAGTGGTTAAGGTATTTTTATTCAGGATATGCCAGTGCAAATCTGTACAATTCAGTGTCAGGAAAAAAAATACATTGTTTTTAAAAAAATTGTCAAAATTGAGAAGTTTCTGATTTTGAACCATTTGTGAATAACTCACACTTTTAATATGCAAATACTGCAACACTAGTCAAATGGTTGTACAAGTAAAATAGAAAAGAAATAGTCTAAACATGTTAAAGCAACTGGTGTATGAAATAGAAAGCATCAAAGCCTTACCAGCTAAGAGAATAGACACCTAAAGAAAACTTCTACAGCACAAGTCAGAATTGGTTTGGGTGATTTACTAAAGGGGCAGAGATTCGAGATTCTTCACACAATATATTGTGTGAAAATGAACTTCAATTATCCATTAATGTAAATAGCAAATCTATGTTTACTTATTTCTTCTGCAAATGATTGGATAATTGAAGTGAATATTCATACAATTTAACGTGTGAAGATTATCAACTACTCTAGGGATTTAAGCCGGCCATAAGAAAATCACTAAATTCCCCGATCAACACAGTCAGTGCAGAGCCATTGTGTTCTCCCGGCAGGGGAAGCCGTCCCTCCTGGGTGAACACAGTGATTATTGCTAGTGGCTATAACGGTCACCAGCAATAATTGCAAGTAAAATCCAACAGGCAGGTTGCTCCAAAGTCGATCGATCAATCACCATGGGTACATTCAGCTTGCCCATACATGGTTTGAATTTGAACCATCTATGGCTGGCTTTAGCCTCAATGTGTTATGATGTTTGTAAAGATGACTGGACAAGTACATGCAAGAGCTGTTACACTGCCAGATATTTGGGCAGAAATGATCCTTGCTATTGTTCCATGAATATGGGTATGTTGTTCTTATATTGTATTTTCTTTTGTACAGTGATGCAGGATTTATTACTACCAGAATCCATTTCCAAGAATTTGTAAGGAAGATTAGACATAGTCATGACAGGCATAACAGAAAACTGGCTTGGCTGATCTTAGTTTGATCTTGTATTAATGCAGGTACGAGAATATATACAGTATATACTGTGTGCGTGTGTATGTATGTATGTGTATATATTATACATATACACACACACAAACTATATTACCAGCAGTATTGGGACGCCTGCCTTTACACGCACATGTACTTTAATGGCATCCCAGTGTTAGTCCGTAGGATTCAATATTGAGTTGGCCCACCCTTTGCAGCTATAACAGCTTCAACTCATCTGGGAAGGTTGTCCACAAGGTTTAGGAGTGTGTCTATGGGAATGTTTGACCATTCTTCCAGAAGTGCATTTGTGAGGTCAGGCACTGATGTGGACAAGGAGACCTGGCTCACAGTCTCTGCTCTAATTCCCCCCAAAGGTGTTCTATTGGGTTGAGGTCAGGACTCTCTGCAGGCCAGTCAAGTTCCTCCACCCCAAACTCGCTCATCCATGTCTTTATGGACCTTGCTTTGTGCACTGGTGCACAGTCATGTTGGAACAGGAAGGGGCCATCCCCAAACTGTTCCCACAACGTTGGGAGCATGAAATTGTCCAAAATGTCTTGGTATGCGGACGCCTTAAGAGTTCAGTTCACTGAAACAAAGAAGCCAAGCCCAACCCCTGAAATAACATTATTTGGACCAGTGCACAAAGCAAGGGAAGGGAAATCTCCCAAGTGGAACCATTCCTTACTCTATCCAAAATAATAAAAAATAGTTTTGCCTTTCAGTTCTGCTGTAGAGAAGACTGACACAGAGTCACCATTGCTGTCATTGCTGACTTCCTTATGAAAATTCTAGATACTTATGAACTGACTTCAACACTTTATGAGTCACATAACTGTAATAGCATGCAGCAAATTAAGTCATAACTCCTGATCTACATATGGGTTCTGACTCAATAGTTATTAGAGTAACAATAAGTAATCAGAATAATAAGTAATCATATAAATGTAAAGAAGATATCATACAGCCAAGCAACAAGCATTTTTAGAGGGAAATCAGCAATGGCAGTCTACATGTCTTTCACAGTACAGGCTACATGTAAGGCAACTTCTTATACTAAATGTATTTAATCTTTTGGTCTGTTTCTGTGGCACTTCTCTTTTAAAAGTCTAACTCAAGCTAAACCTATTTTGAAAATTGCACCCCAGGTGCTGAAAACTACCTTTAATTATGTTTTAGACAGTCCCCAGCAGTACCTCTTCTTGGCCACAAGATGCCCTCAGTCTTGCAGGTTAAATGACATCCAGTGTCACTCAATTTGGAAAACTAAGGAAAATGTACTTTGAATGCAGAGGGTGTCACCATGGCCCCTTCCTTATTAACAATGTTCTGGTGCTCAGAATGACATTGACATCACTTCAGCACTGCTCTCAACATCAGCTCAAAGATAAATAGATGCAAAAAGGCCATGTCACCGACCTGAAGACTTTGGGAATGGTTGGTATTAAAAGAAAAAAAAAAAAGCATATAAAAGGGAGGGTGGTTAAGGGTAGTCATCTCATTATATGGCCCTAATTAGACTTGCTGTAGGCAGACTCCTAAATCATAATTTAAAAACAAGATGTTTAGTTGGTTCTATCTATGCAACGTTCACCATCACCTTACTTTAGTATTATGTCTTCTTTAAAACTCATGCAAGCATGCTTTGTAAATTTGCAGTGAAATCATCCAACAATGTTGAACAGACCATCTGAAAAAAAATAGTACTTTAGATACAGGCAGTAGGGACATATTTTATAGGACCTGGAAAAAGTTTGAAAAACCGGACTTATATACAAGCCTCATAGCTGCCCCTAATATCTATGGATTCACACCCTTAAGAATGTCCATGTAATATCAACAATCATACATTTTCATGTGCTGCCATTGCCAACAGTGGGCCCTATAACGCACGTTGCTGCGTCAAAAATAAATACCACAATGTCTTAATGTGAACCAGAACCATTTAATGCTGAACACTAGGTATGGATTTTATTGCATAGTGACATTGATCCTGCTTGGGCCAATGTAAACATGCATTTGCTATACCTGTGGGACTGCTGTGGAAGTGGAAAATCACAGTGATAACTGCTGTCTTTCGGCCCTATGCTGAACGACTGCTCTGCTGCATAGTAACCACAGGGGGTCACTTTCTTAGCATGGGCACCATTCACAGAATGCCTTGCATTTTTCTCAATGAATCAAAAGCATTTTCTGATTGGGCAAAGTATTGATTGTGATATGACCATCCTGTACTGCAGCTGTCCTTGGTTATTTCAATATTAAAATGCAGAGAGCTGGTTCAGCTTTATTAATAATAACCATTACTTTTCCTATACAGGCTCTTGAAGTATCTGATAGACCCAGAGAGAAATGTTAACACTTTTCTTATTGCCCAATGAGCCTAACTACAGTTATCTACAAAACAACAGTTTCCCAGCAGTGCTAGAAAAGTCTGTCTGGATATCCACAAAACAAATTGTTGGTGGGGTATGGGGACAGGTTGGGGAACACTAGTTTACAGAATGCTCACAGAAAAAAAGCATCTCATATGTTTGCCATTTTCCATAGCAGAAAACAAAATGGTTAGGCCCCATTCACACGGCCGTAAAAAACGCATTTACAACTGTTTTTTATGTACAGATCTGAATACAGCTGCATTGCTTTCAATGGAGCCATTCACACTAGTGCATAAAAATGCACTACCTTGAGATTTGTAATTTAAAATAAAAAAAAAACTGCATTTGAGGACATGCGTATCCATGTATACCATGAACGCCACACCAAGAAAAGGAACAGGACAATTTTACACATTTGATCTATTTACTTATTAGTATGCAGGAACCTTTGTTCCTTGCCTTAATGATAGGTAAATTTGTTACAGCTGTGTACGACCATGTGAATGAGGCCTTATAGTTTTTACTGGGCACACTAATACCCCAATAGCTGCTGCAAGCACCTTCAAATAAGTACTAGAGACAGAGTTCATGGTTACCATGTCCTGAATTACATTGTGCAGTTAGAAGATGACGTGAATGTTCCATACATACAAAACTGTAACATTCAAAATTCATTGTACATGTGATACACCATAATACTAAGCCAGAATTCAATCTGTAAATGTGCACATATAATTCAAATAATATTGGGCCTAATTTACCAAGTTGCAAAAGAAATTATCACATGCGAATACTGGCCATACAATATACAAAAAATTGGCTGAATGAGTTTTCGAAAAACGAACACACGGTCGTGAGAGCAAACCATTTTTCCATCATGTAATGACCGAAAATTAATCGATAAATCCTTCAACTGACATAAATTAATCCATTTTTCGTTAATTTTGTCACACAAGCCCGGTGCAAACTGGGCGAGAACCTTTCAATTTATCATCCGTTCGGCCAAAGTTTCCCGAACTTTTCCTTCGATTTATCGGCTCAAAAATGTCACAACCAATTTTCGATCTGTGCCCATTAACTGGACGATAAACAAACGAACTGTCCAAATGACAGATTTTCAAACGATTTTTCGTCTAGTGTATGGCCTGCATTAGTGTGGCATCTGAAGCAATGTTATGTTATCATTTTACTTTATTCCTCATCAAGTCTCAGGTATTACTATATGGAATTTTTGATGAAAAAGTTGCATGCAATTTTTGATCAATGTCTGGATTTTCCTTTGCAGTTTTAATACCCAATTCGCAAATTTTTTTTTTTACCTGGTAAAAACCCAATTTCAAGTGGTCATAATAGAAAACAATAAATAATTTTAGGTTAAAAAAATGTTATTAGAGAACATTAACTATGCCTGGAAACGATCCTCAGGGGAGGTACTGTATATCTTCTTTGTTTTGAATCATTAAAATGTTTTCAATGATGCTTTTATCTGTGTAATAAACCGTAGTTCTGTTAAAGTTACCAATCCCTGACCAGGATGTACAAGTTGGGCTTCAAAAAACACGTGTATTTTTTTGATATATAGATATAAAGAGCATATTTTTTTCATATGTAAAGAAAGAGTGTATTTTTATATATAGAGTTGTCCTTTAAAAGTATATTTCCACTTTTGCAATTAAAATTGAGAATACCCAGCTATATGTTTGTTTTGCATTCCCACTCACACAGCATACCTAAAAACAATTTATCTTTTAGATGTTTTGAGGAGAAGGTGTGATGGCTGACTGCAAGCAATTCTCAGCTAGCTCAATGTGATGAGTAGTGTGGAAGAGGAGTTTTGTAGATTTTCTATTTAACAAAAATCCATACGACACACTCACCCTTACGTTTTGTTTGTATATCGACCCATAAGAGTTAAAATTAACGTTTTCACCTTTATATGAAAATTTCCTGTTGAGATATATATTTTTATGTGAGAAAGAAATGTATACTTTTTTTATACGAGAAATATAGATATATAGTTTTTTTATGTGCACAAAAAACTTCGGGTTGAACATGTAGGACCAGTCCCTAACCATTGAAATTGTCTTGATGCCAAATAATGTGTCTATTTTCGTAGTAACTTTTGTAAAATTACTAAGTTTTGTTTCTTCT
>BLSH010427592.1:1494621-1513123 GCA_018402905.1 Glandirana rugosa | reverse complement strand
ACTGATTACTGTGTAAATGTCATTGGCAGTGAAGGGGTTAACCTGCAGGGGGCGCGCTAAGGGTTAACTATGTTCCCTGGGCGTGTTCTAACTGTATGGGGGATGCCCTAACAGGGGAAGGGAAGTTATCACAGCCTTCACGTAAAGGAAGGCTGTGATCACAGCCCTTCCCCCTCACACAGAGTGGAGGTCCGTGTTTACATACACGGACCTCCGCTCATTCGCTCCGGGGGGGGCATCGCGGGTGGCCGGCGGCAATCGAAGCCGCCGCACCCGCTCCCTGGCCCCCCCTGGACACAGTGAGCGCGCGCTCACTATACACGTTCCCGCAGCCGCCGTCGTATGACGGCGATTTGCGGGAACGAGCCACTTTGCCGCCGTCAATTGCCGATCGGCGGTCGGCAAGTGGTTAAGGGAATTCTTTGGGGACCCCGAGTCACAAGGAACTAGTGTCCCCAATGGAACATTTTCCCTCTATTACTTTTCTAGGGACAACCCAAAAATTGGGGATTTTCTTTTACTTTCACTTTCAATGATAATGGAAAACAGGACAAATAGGGAGGACGAATCGCCTTAATGGAGACACAGACTGCAATAAAAACTGACAGGGGTTCTAATCTATCTCTACTCTATCCAAAACTAAAAAAAAGTTTTGCCTTTAGTTATACTTTAAGGGAACACTTTGCGAAGCGTTCTCTGACTGGACGAGGTGGAGAGATGGGATGGTGACATTATGATATCCACCCTCGTCCAATTAGAGAACACTTTGCATTCATTAATTAAATACAGTGTCCTCTTAATGGCGCTTGTGCCGAGTGGATGTCCTCCAGTGTTTCCAAAGGCAGCGGCTCTGCACCAGACCCGGAAACTAGTGGCCATCACTGTAGTAGAAGTGCCTCTTAAGGTGATTTGAAGTTTCCACAGGGATACCACAGGCATGGCACACACTTACATTGGCCCAAGCTGGACCAATATAACTTTGTAAAAATCTCCATAGCTAAACTTCAACTTTAACATTCCCAAACTGGAGCTGAAGGATGCTATATAGGCTTCTACAAAGCTTGCTGAAAGCTCTGCAAATGCTTCTCAAAAGTTTTCTGTACACACTCTCAAGGTCTTACCCTTCTCTACTCTATCCAAATTAAAATAAAACATTTGCCCAGCATTGGGCTTTAAACTAGTTAGTGTAAATTATTCTGCAAATTATTAATATTAATTTTATTCAAGAGAATCTTTTTCTATCACAATACAGAATTTTTTTTATCTGAGCATAATATTTAAAGCACATTGCACTTCTAGTTGTCATCAGTACATCCCTGGCTTTCAAGATTTTCCATCACTTTGCCTCCATAAATAATATATCTGTTTCTCCCTGTGATGTGGCTGGTCACATCTACTCCTTGTCTTCATTCTGCAGGGTAACCACAGCAAGAGGATCAACATAGGGCTGCAGATGCATTCACACCCTTGCCTCCACAGGCCATGACTATTTCCATGATTAAAGTGATTGTAAACGTTTGTTAATTTTTTTTTTTTAAATAACCAACATGCCTATACTTACCTGCTCTGTGCAATGGTTTTGCACAGAGCAGCCCCGGATCCTCTTTTTCTGGGGTCCCCTGCCAGCGCTCCAGGTCCCTCCTCTTCATCAGGTGCCCCCACGGAAAGTCCGTTGACACAGGCAGTGGGACTCTACCCTGCCCTACGTCACAGCTTTTGACTGACAGAACCGGGAGCCAAGGTTCTGCTGCTATCAATCTGTCAAATGAGGAGAGAGTCAGCTGCGCTGGTGCACATCGATGGATCAGATCAGGCTCAGGTAAAAAAAAGTGGGGTTCTGGGGGGGGGGGAAGCTGCAGCACAGAAGGATTTTAACCTTAATGCATAGAATACATTAAATCGGAGTTCCACTGTGTTTTAAGTTTATTAAAAGTCAGCGGCTAAAAAAAGTGTAGCTGCTGACTTTCAATAAACACACACTTACCTGTCTCCTGCTCCAGCGATGCGGCCGGCATTAGCCTCCGATCTCTCCCCCTCCCCTCTGCGGCACCGTCATTCCTACCGTGGGCACCCAACCATGACAGGAAGCGGCTTCAGCGCTGGGCTTCTTGATTGGTCCCGAAGTCTTCGAGGACCTGTCCTGTGTCCCAGAAGACTTCGGGAGGGAGGGGGAAGGACACCTTCCACTTCTGATCGCCTAAGGCGACCGGAGCGGAAGTACCCCAAAAAAATCGGGTATCCACACTCCCCCTCCTCCCCAAAAGCTCAGTTTCAACATCCGGAGCTGGGGAGGAGGTCTTAAAGTGGAAGTTCCACTTTTGGCTTTACAACCCCTTTAGGTCTTCAACACCATACATGCACTTCAGAATTAGGTCCTATTCCTACCTCCCATTCCGTGATCAGGACCTGGTGCCTGTCTTCTCCTGTACCACCTATTCTCAGGTTCCTCGTCTTCATCCCACCCACCATGTACTTGCTACAGCTGTGCCAGACATGCCATATAAAAAGATTTGTAAGTACATATTATTTGTTCACAGACTCCGCCGGAGCCGCGATGACATCACTCCCACACACGTGCGTGTTTACGGCACAGGACTCTGCAGAGCACATGCGCCGGTGATGTCACCCGCTGCATGTACAGTAAATATCTCCTAAACGCTGCACGTTTAGGTGTTATTTACACTACCTATAGGTAAGCCTTATTATAGGCTTAGCTACAGGTAAAAGTCAGAGATGAGCGTTTACTCCCACTTTAAATTACAAACCCCCCCCCACCAACACACATACACACTTGCTCTGCTCCACACCAATCATGAAGTTCCACTTCCCTAATGTTTCTGCAAAAGCTATTAGAAAAGCACCCTCCCATGGCCTCCAGTACCATCTCTACGCTGACGACTGTGATGGTATCACGGGCAGGGACACACAAAACTAGCACCATTTTTGCCACAAGTACACAATGACAGTTTTAACCTAACAAACACCCAGTGCAGAATACCTCACACACCCCCTCCTCCCTGTTCCGTGTGGAATTCCAAAAAGCCACTTTAAAGAAATTGTTATCTTAGGTACATGAGCCAGGATGTCTGTTTCTGCTAGGCCGCCTATAAAACCTGCCAAGCATGGCATCAAAGAGGCTCAGAATTAACAAGGGTCGTAAACAGGGACACAGAGTACAGTGACCTCCCAGCGACCCCTACCTCATGCCTAAAACTTAAAGAAATATACCCACAGTTCATAACTCCAGATTGGAGCATAACATATTAATAACACATGTATATCTGTATGCGGGAAGGCATACTGTTTTAAACAAACTCAAACATCGATGTATTCACTTATAAGGGAACCCACGGGTAGTTTATCCTCTTCCCAGGGTCATAGAAAGCAACAAGGCTGTCATGTTTAGACTTGTTGGAATGCAAAATTCATACTGGACTATAATTGATCCGTTTCAGGAATGCACCTTGTACCTATTGGCAAATATGAATATCGGTACAGAAATTGCATATCAGGGAGGGTCGTTATTCCATGGCCCGCCCCGGACAGCCCACGGCCCTCCTTACCCATGTGAGTGGTCAGGGGCCTATGGCCCCACCCCTTTTCTTCCAGAGAAAAGGGGAATAGACAGGACAGTCCTCAGTTCTTACCTTACCATCAAAGAACGAACATCCGAGAACCCATGGACTCATCATCAAATCTCTGATTGATCACAGACATTTAAAAGCAAGTAACTTTCCCCTTCCATTCTGTTTTATCCCTTTGCTGCTGTGTATTATGTCTCTTATTGCTTTGTAACATAATTTTTCTGTAAATATTTTACTGCACCCAACTTGTCCTTTTCATTATTAAATCTTATTCTGAAAAGTGTTAACCTTGTCCCTAAAGCTCTTAATGCAAGCTATCACGAATCTGTTCCTTTGAAGAGCGCTACTGTTTAAGATAACTCATCTGAATACTCCTGTCTGTGGTGACAGCGTGTGTTACAGGTGGATATTCTAAAATCATAATTGATATTGCTAATTGTCGGAGACCTAACACTCCAGGTCAAAGGTTAGTGGTGGCACTGAAAGGTTTAGTTGTTTGAATTAGCCCGGTAACAATTGCTCTCAGGCGGCTGGCACTTAGATGGTGGTCCCGCAAGCTGGGAAATCTTTGTGCTGGAAGCAGCTGAGAGTGGTATTGCTGCGTTAGTGACAAGCGTGGTGTGAGATCAGGGGGTCCTCGGTCACCCGTCGGTGAGGAGGGCAGTGATCTGATACCCGCGTTCGTCACGACAATCAAATTTATCTCTCTACCCCTTAGCTCATTCCTTCAGTCTCCTCACATATCACTCGTTTACTAACAGACATATCAGCCTGGATGTCATACCACTTCCTCAAACTCAATCTATCCAAAACCGAGCTCATAATATTTCCTGCCCCACATGCCTCTTCCTGATTTCCTTGCCAAGATTGATGGCACAAATATCAACCTGTCCCTGCATGCCAAGGTTCTAGGTGTAATCCTGGACTCTGAACTATCCTTTAGGCCCCACATCCAATCACTGTCCAAATCTTGCCACCTTACTCTACGCAACATCTCCAAAATACGCCTCTTCCTAACCAATGACACCACAAAGCTCCTAATCCACTCCTTGGTCATCTCCCACCTTGACAGCTGCAACTCCTTCCTCACTGGATTACCTTTACATAGGCTATCTCCCCTTCTGTTCATCATGAATGCTGCTGCCAGACTCATCTACCTTACCAACCATTCAGTATCTGCTACTCCTCTCTGTCAATCCCTCCATTGGCTGCCACTCACCCAACAAATTAAATTCAAAATCTTAGCAACAACTTACAAAGCCATCCACAATTCTGCCCCAGCTACATCACTAACCTTGTCTCAAAATACCAACCTAATCATTTTCTTCATTCCTCCCAAGAACTCCTGCTCTCTAGCTCACTCGTCGCCTCCTCCCATGCTCGCCTCCCAAGCCTCTCCCATCCAATGGCACTCCCTACCCCAATATGACCGACTATCTCCTACTTTGTTCCCTTTTAGACAATCCCTGAAAACTCCCCTCTTCAGAGAAGCCTATTCTAAACCGACCTAACAAGTGTACTTTTATTTTCTCCCTCGGTTCATCCCCCACAGCCATTATTTTTTGTATCACTTGACCCTTCCTCTTACATTGTAAGCTCTAACGAGCAGGGACCTCTGATTACTCCTGTATTAAATTGTATTGTAACTGTACAGTCTGCCCTCATGTTGTAAAGCGCTGCGCAAATTGTTGGCGCTATATAAATCCTGTATAATAATAATAATAATCCTAAAGACACAGCTATACCTGGAAGACTTTTTGGCAACCAGCACAATTTCAAGATTTCTATTAAGACATATATGATTCATCATGACATTATACAAAATAAATAGTACAAAGGAAAATAAGCTTAAAATAGGTGATCAGTCAGAAGGATACATTTTAAAAACGTTAACATGTCTTATGTTCTCATAAACTTGTTAGTGCTACAGTACTTCACTTATGGATATGATGCTTTGTACCCTTGAAAAGAAATGTACAGCATATTCTGTTTTTGCACTCCTTACTTACAATAAACAGAGTTTAAAAAAAAATGGTTAACATTAACACCAGAAAACTCTTTGTTACTACAGGTTTTACTTACCTAACTGGACATGGAGTTCAACTCCAATCCATACTCCACATGAGAAATCGACTGCACCAATATATCGTACTATTCCAAACTTGTTGTCCCCAATGCATACCTGGTCACCTAAAGAAAAGTGGCATAATGATTCAGAAGAACTGTCTTCCAAGTCATCTGAAACATCCAGATGGTTCCTTGCACGCATATCACTTTCAGGTTGAGTTTTGTTAAATAAGGCAGGTTCTTCAAGGCAGACAGAATTTTGATCACTTTGTTCTGACACACTCTGCTGTGACATGTTATACGAGAGGTCTGACATAACAGAACCAAAGTCTACAAACACCACACCATCCTTTTCCCCATTGGATGAGCAAGTGGGCAAATCCTCTGGATGCTCAAAGTCTTTACCATCTTCTACCCCCATAAATTCCGTAAACGAGTGGTCTTCCAAAATATCACAAGTATGTTCCACAGCAACTTCACAGGGAAAAAACTTGACAAAAGTTTCTTTGTTACTATCCACAGAGGAAGAGGATACACTTCTACACATTGCAGCAGCATTTTCAGTAGTGCAATATGGCACTTTATTAAAGGCACTTTTTTCTGTGAAAGCAGATAAGCTAGTGGTATTTTCTGTACAATTTCCATCCTTCAACGCTTTATGTGCACAAGATTTGCAGTTCTGTGCTAACTGTTGTCCTGTAGGTTCATGAGTTTCTACATCCCTGCCCTGAGGGATTAATTGGTCCATGCTTTCACTAGAGGGAACCACAATGTCAGACAGTGTAGCATTGGAAGCACTATGGGAAAAATAGCCACTTGTAACACTGCTAGTGGTAGGACTTCGAGAAACTTCTTTATCCAAGGAAAATGAACAAGCAAAGTCTGTTTTTGAGGTTATCCAATCCCTGTTTTCCAGGCTAGCATTGTAAACACTAAAGTCTGCAAACTCCTCTGGCACATAAGGCCTGAAAGTAGTTAAACTGGTGGAACTGGTCTCTTTTTTGATAGCTCCTTCATCTAGTTCCAGGTCTTCCTCTTCTGAATCCTGTCAGAATAATAAACAATGTGTATGTTAACATCTAACACTACTCCAGGAGTAAGGATGATTTTCCTTTTTCTTATATAGCCTCCATTATTCAAAAGTATTTTCCTTTTACCCTTTCAAGTTAAATAACTTTTATACACATTTATATTTTAAAAATGTAAAATTACTTAAAAAATATGAACATTTTCTGCTTTGTGTCTGCACTAGATTTATAAATGCCCCCCCCCCCTTTCTCGAATGAAGCCATTTGAAAACACACCTGTCAGAGAAATATGGGGTGTCATTGCTGATCTATTCTGAAAACTCTAGTTGCCTGGCTTTAGTAGATCTGACCCATACACCAAGAACAAGCATGCAGTAAATGAATGTCCAAACATTCAGAAACCCTTTTATATATACTTGTTCCAGGTCAGTTACTCAAAGTATTGTATTGTAACATTTTAGCATGATAGCTACGTAACTAGATTTCCCAGAAAGAAGTTAACAATGACATTGCAAGTGACACATATTTCACGTATGGCATGCTTCCTTTAATGTTCAAGCTAAATTTCAGGAAGCAACTACATAGTTGAAATGACAGAACGGTCTTTAAAAAACAAAGAATAATTCAGTAAGGGTGCGCAACTATTTTATCTGACCTAAATTATTAAATTAATGATCTAAATTACTGTCAAATAAACTCATACAATAAGCATATAGAATGCCTAGTCATTTACTTATAAAAGATTGTAACATCTCAACCATAGCTACTAAACTGACTTCACCTCCTGGGAGCCTTGTGTACGTATCTGGGACCTCTCAGACCTAGAGATAAGGAGAGCATCAAGTGAACTTTCCAGTTGAATGGCAACCAATAGCCTGTGCTTTTACTGCCACCACCAGAAGCAGATGCGCTAACAGAGATTAAGAGATTATATTATAAAGCATGCTGGTTATGTGGGGAATGAGCATAATTTAACACAAGCTTATCATGCAAAGTTTTCAGGCTTACTTAACAGTTCAGTACAAAGTGCAAAAATGATCAGCAAAAGACAGTACCTAGTGACATCCAATTAGATACCAGGTTACTGAAGGCAGAGATGATGATATGGGTTACTTTACACATCCCTGTTCTTTGTGTTACTGAACAATTCCAATATTTCAGAGTTTTATAACTACATGCAATAGGGATGCACCCAGACACCGGTTCTCATAGATAACTGCAGGAGATTATGACTACTGATAAGGTCCCTATATACAAAGTGAAACTTGTGCACAATATCCAACTGATCAAAGAGATAAGTGCAGCCAAATGATAATATCAATTAGTAATTATAATAATTTTTTGCCTCCCAGAATAAATTTTAAAATTGGAATGGAAAGGCTGGTCTTATTTTGTTTGTAAATGCATGACCATATCCACGTAGCAATGCCAGGGCATGACCTCTATCTTCCCCGTTACAACTGATAGAAAGGCTCCTTGTTTACATAGCTTGACAAGTTGGGGTTGTTAAAAAAAATAGAAATACACACTCACCTCCATGCTACAGCAGTGATCTGATGGTGAAGCTATCCCCCCGCCAGCTGATCGCTCAGTTCTCGGTCAGCTATGAGCAGAGATTGGCGACTGTCAGCCCGTGTTCACTGGGGCACCAGGCTAGGGAGCGGGCAGGAGCAGCTGGCTCCAGCAATCAGCCACAATAAGAGGCTGAGCTCTCTGCTGATCAGGTATCTGGGTAGATCCCAACAATATGGTCAGGATCTTTCCAAAGCCTGGAGCAGCTCTGTAAAATCAGCTGACAGCAGGTTTTAGCCTGCTGTTGGATGATTCTGGGTCATAGGAGAGCACAAGTAAGTGCACTCCTGTGACTCACAAGAGGAGTATGGCCAAAAGCTTTGGCCATACTTCTCTTCTAACACATTTGACCACCAGTAAGTGCTGCAGGTGAAATCTGTAGGTGCACCTCCAAACATTTTCTCCACTTAAAATAGAACTTTTGTTCATGATGGTTGCCATATTTACTTATCATATACAAGGGCTGTGTTCCTCGGCTCCTTCTCACAACGTAATTCTTAGAGTCAGCTAACCCTCTCAAAAACGTGTGCTGGGGAACACAAGGCCCTGAAGCCTTTAAATTTTTAGATCAATTCAAAACTTAATTTACAAGAACCTGAAGCTTGAATAACTCTAAAGGATAGTGCCTGTTCCTAATGATTGGCTGCTAGACCCAACCATCAAGTGGAGAAAGCTAAATGCTCCCCAAAATCCAAAAGTTATACATAGCGTCACCAGCTGTGACTGAGAAAGCAAGAGGCTGGGGAGTTCATATCACTATAAAGGGGGACAGAGGGAGACACTGTCTCTGCCATGCATGATAAAAGTTAATAGTGTCATGGATGTAATGTAAACATTCAATTATAATTCAAATTAGATACTCATTGAAAATGCACTACGATTTCTTGTTAAATATTTGACAGAATGAATGCAGTAAATCTAGGTCAATGTGTTAAACCTGTTAGTCATGTCAAGCAACATTAATACCCAGTTTTAATAGACAAGTACACTGACATACAGGCTAAGGCTATGTAAGGCTGAATTAATTTAGGCAGCTGATGTTAGCCAGTTAAAACATGCATAAACATACCAGCCAATAACAACCCTGCATGCATACATTCCACCTGCAATTACCAGCAAACCTTTTATGATTACTTTAATTCAATAAATTTATACAGTAACATACACTAGGTATACTCCCTGAAACATTTTTACATTCCTCCAAGAGTAGTCTGCATAATTATTTCATTATTACAGCTACATAGGCTTTTTATTAATAGGGGAATTGAACAAGACACAGAAGTGCTATCCACATACGGCAAAAGCTCTAGCAACATTGAATGGATAGCAAAAATTACTGAAAAGCATTCTAAAATACGTGTGAGCCTACTATGAACAAGAACAAAAATACAAACTTACAATGGGATCTCCATGACTAATATTGGTATCTACTGGCATGCAGCTGGTATTAGCTCCAGAGGGCACTGCAGTGCCAGTGTTATTGGTCAGTGGTGAAGGCATGCTCTGTAAAGGTTAAGACATATAACACATCACAACACAAAACAAATGAAACAAACAATAGCTGGTGAGTGAGCAATGCAGGGTATAAACAAAAACTGAAAATATAAATGAAACATGCAAAACATAGTTACAGAATGTGCAAAATACATGCAACAAACAGTGCAAAGATAACTATTACGTGTCATGTTGTGTCATACAAGTAATCATTCCACTAAATGCATGTCATAAAGAACAGTGGAGGTGACTGGCGCCAGACACAACCACCATGGGAGCTAAAGCACTGTGTGAAAATAAAAACTCTATAGGCAGAATACAGTATGAATAACATGTTATGTCCAAGAGGTGACTAGATCAAACTGTATAAGACATATGGGGATAAAAAGTCCAAGTGTTGATAAGCAGGGACTGCTGTCCTCAGAGAATAGCCAACTCTGGAAATTCAAGCAAAGGAACAACACAGGAAGCACCACCTGAGTGTAGTAATTAAAACAGCACTTTAGGGTTAAAAACATTCACTTATTTCCTGAGTGTTTTTAACCCTTTGAGTAAAGTGCTGTTATAATTACTACACTCAGGTGGCGCTTCCTGTGTTGTTCCTTCACTGAATGCATGTGCACATTTAACCCCTTCACGCCTAAGGGTTAAACCTTATATATCATCACAACTACTTTGTATATCCAGATGAATTATACCTTGTTTCTTTCATGATACATTGGGCTTTCATTTGGTGGTAAATGTTATGGATATCTCCTGAATTCTTTTTTTAATTATCAAAGGAAAGCTGGCCCAAAATATTTAAAATATATTAAAATGTAGCTGTGTATTTCTTGTTACTACCATAACCTTCCACCAAAGAAAAATCCAAAATAAAAATAAAAATTCTCCTGCTCCTGACTATTGCAGTGATACCACATATGTGTATTTGTTGTTTGTACCCGTAGTACAGCCCAAAATCAATGGTTGTTCATTTTGCTTTTTTTTTACCTGCCTAAAACAAACTGACACAAACTGACACTGATACTAATTTCAAAAAATGAAAAAACAAAACAAATCCTGCCCAAAATAACTGACTCTTACCTTTGACCCTTACTTGACCAAAACACTAACCCTGGCACTGACCTAGCTAGATCAAACCTTGCCGTGCCGGTTCTTCAGGAGCATGTGCCATGACCGGTGGCTCCCACGTGCATGCGCGGGAGTGATGTCACGCGGCTCTGACCAATCACACAGCCGGAGTCCGCAGCACCAGAAGGAAGACGGGCGAACATGGATGCGGCCTGCAGCGGGGAAGGCGTGGGCTTTGTTTGCAGGTAAGTGTCACATAATGTGCTAGTATGCGATGCATACTAGCACATTATGCCTTTACTTTGCAGAGAAGAAGAAAGGAAGAAAAATCCATCAGTGTTTACTTCCTGTTTAAAGTATGTTGGCACGCACAGGAGGTTTCAAGTAATTTCAGCCACTCTAAAGCACTAAACGGATTATAGCAACCTACTACAATTTAGACCATTTTGCAGTGTTATTAGAAACTCTTTGTTGGTCAACAAAACCTTGTTAAAATTGCCTGAATATTACTGTGTATGGCTACCTTATAGTTCACGTTATGCAAACTGTTCCCACATATACAAGCTGCAACTCTAATATGAAAAAGCTGAATGAAGGTTGCTTTCCAGCAATTAGAACACACAATTAATGGGCCTATTAAGTTTCACTGTGGTGTGCTAACTTGTTACCTTAAAGTGGATGTAAACCCGAAAAAAAAAATGTAATTAATAATTCTGCCTGGTAGAGTATAGCATGTTATATCATCTGTGCCCAGTCTTGCCACAAAGAGTTAATCCAATTGTGAGTAATGAGCTTATCTTTTTTTCAGGAAGAGAAAGTCTGACTAACAGGGAAATACACAGTCGATCCGCCCCTTGCTCTGTGAGTGGCAAGCAATTTGCTTATCTCCTTCACACAGCAGAGAGGGTTTTACATTCCCCCCTCCCTCGCTCCTCAATGTCTCAGTATAGGGGTGGGTGGGGAGGCTTGTGACATCACAACTCCACCCACCAAACTCCAGCAAACACAGACACCCTCTGATTTCAGAGTTTTACAGAGCTGCTGGTGCTTACAGGAAGGACATTTGTAAGGTAGGGATAGATGCAGGAGGCTTGCATGTATATATACATTAATACTGTGTCATTAGTTTATACTGGGTGGGTGGTGGGTTTACATCCACTTTAAGGTAGCCCATGCAGCTCATTCAGTGCAACAGATGAAAGAACACACCTGACCCTTTTTTATCAATGCAATACAATGGCATGGTATGTGATGCACTGCAGATTTGTGTTGGGGTGCCATTGACAATCAATGGAATCGCAGTGCATCACACACCACAGGTACATTGCAGTAAAGTGCATTATTGCAACATCCTAGTCTGAATAGGTCCTAAACAGCCGGGGATCTGGCCTTCATTCAACATACTCACCTCTTCAATAATGCCTCTAGAAATTTTTTTTTACATTTTATAGAACACCATCCCCATTACTAAATCAAAGTTTGAGATGAAATAGATCTTATTGTAACTAACCAAAACAAGGTTAAGAACCATACCAATGATACAGAGATTTGCCTATATCACATACTTTTTGTTGACTCCTAAACTGTTTTAGCCACCAAAACTCAGAACTATCAAGCCAAGAATGGACGTTTTTTCCAGATGGAACATGCAAGACCCCTAATGGCAGCAGGCACTATATGTCAAGTATGTTACCTCAATATATAAGAAATATTCCGCCAAATACAATTTTATCTTGTTAAAGTGGAACTAAACTCAACAGTTAAATGGTTTCCCAAAAGAATGCAACCAGGAAAAAGCCATTGTGTTCTCCCGGCGTCCTCATTGCCACTAGCGATAATCCGGCAGGCTGGCAGTACCTAAGTTGATCGAATGAGTACACTCAGCCTGCCCATACTTGGTTTGAACCTCGGCTGGTTCTTGCTTAACTGGCTGAGATTTGAATAGTCTATGGCAGGCTTTACAAATGTACAGTAAATCTTACTAAATCTTTAACCACTTCCCGCCCAGCCTATAGCAGAATGACGGCTGGGGTTTCCGTATCCTGACTATAACCCGCTATGGCGCGGCGATCGGTGTTGTGATGTGTCACACCGCAACGCCGATCGCGGTAAAGCTCCTCTGACAGAGGCTCTTTACCATGTGATCAGCTGTGACCAATTACAGCTCATCATAGCGTGAACCAGGAAGTGACGGTAAACGGCTTTCCTCAATTCGTGCTGACAGGGAGATCGGCGGCTCTCCTGTCAGAAGGGGGGGTCTGTGCTGATAATCAGTGCATTGATTATCAGTGCAGCCCCCATCAGAGGTGCCCACCACAGCTGCAAATCACTACCCATCAGCTGTCAGTCAGTACCTAAAGTGCCAGTCAGTGCCCAAAGTGCCAATCAGTGCCCATCAAAGTGCCAATCAGTGCAGATTGTCAGTGCCCTTCAATGATGTCAATCAGTGCCCATCAGTAATGACTGACAGTACCTCCTCATTAGTGCTGCCTATCAGTGCCATCTATTAGTGCCCATCAGTGCCGCCTATCAGTGCCCGTCAGTGCTGCATATCAGTGCCGCCTATCGGTGCCCATCAATTCTACATATTAGTGCCCCCTTATCAGTGCAAACTCATCAGTGCAGCCTCATCAGTGCCTGTCAGTGAATAAGAAAACAAAATATTATAACAGAAACAAAGAAAAACTTTTTTTTTCCAAAAATGTCGGTCTTTTTTAGTTTGTTTAGCAAAAAATAAAAACCCCAGTGCTAATCAAATACCACCAAAAGAAAGCTCTATTTGTGGGAAGAAAACGATAAAAATCTAGCTTGGGTACAGCGTTGCCTGACCGCGTAATTGTCATTCAAAGTGTGACAACGCTGAAAGCTAAAAATTGTCCCGGGCAGGAAGGGGGGAAAGTGCCCAGGATTGAAGTGGTTAAGCAAACATACCAATGTTCTTTTCTGCAGTGTCTTCATTTGTATTCCGTCTACTAGTGCATTAGCAGTGTATTTTACATTCAAGGAATCGCTCTGGTGATAATGGTCACAATGCCAGTGTGCTTATGTTAGCGGTCAACCGATCTCGCCCTTAAATGGTAGTGCCATAGCTAGTCATATATGCAGCACCATTGCAACTGCATATATAAACAGAGGCCAAAAATGGCACCACTCTCAGCATAAAAAAAAGAAAATAAGGGTTTATTTCCATTTTAAAGACACCAAAAACTGTCAAATAATTAAAAGAAGTCTTTTGTGCCTGTACCTCTTGACCAAGCAATGGCTGAGTTTCAATAGGCGTTTTTCTTTTATGTTCCTCTTTCACAGGCATTAATGGCTTAAAAAATTTTGGTGGCTGCGGTGAAAAAGTTTTGAATGAACCTGTCATCAGGGCTTGTGGACTTTCTGGGGCTCCACCTAGAGAAAAAGAAAAAAGTAGATAAAAGAAAAATCTGGCAAGCTTTCAAGATGAGATAATTAGACTTCAAGGATCTGAAATGTAAAGGCTGTCAAAGAAATGAAGATAAAGGATGATTAAAAGAGAGGTATGGGATGTTTTAAAATGTAATCATACTTGCCTAGGTGGATGCAGCTTCAGTCTGATGCTGCATCTGTCCCCTGCTTGCGCTAAGGCTGAGAACCGAGCGATCAAACATAGCTGATCGCTCGGTTCTCAGTGCTCCCAGAGCAGAGAGCTAGTGACTGTCAGACATTGTCCCCCCACACGCTCACTGGAGCACTGGGCAGTGGAGGGGTCGGGAGCGGCCGGCACAGTCTCTCAGTGGCTCACTGAGAGGCTGAGCTGGGTAATGGTCCAGGCATGTGGGTGGATCCCGACCATATGATTGCAATCTTTCCCGAGCCTGGACTGTCATGTGATTTCAGCCGACAGCGGGGTTCAGCTTGCTGTCTGCTGAAAACGGGTCACAATGGTGCAAAACGATCTGTGATCCACAGGAGAAGTACAGCCAAACGGGCTTTGGCTGTACTTCTCCTTTAAGAATCACAAGCACAGTTTTTGCAGTGATACAGGCTTATACAAGTATCACATCACTCCAGGTCATACATGAAAGGTGATTACTTCTCAAAGTAACTAACCATTCACATAATAAAACTGCTGTCTAACCTAACCATGTTCGTACAAGGTTCAATTTTTGTGTCTCCCCAATTTGAACAGTACTTGCAAAGAGTGTAATGAAACATACAACAAAACACATACCTCCACCATTGCTTCTTCTAGGAGATTCAGTAAGCTGACGTCCACAGCCTGATACATCTTTATAGCTGGAAGAGTAGTCAGACACATCTAGCTGGTTTTCTGACCATCCCTGTGTAAACATACCAATGTTAGCACACAGCCAATCACTTTGCTTCTCATTAGTGTTCTGTTCATTATCCTCCATTACCCATATGCTATTCAAATATCAAAAGTATTTTAACCTAACGTTAAAACTTCTTGCA
Source organism: Glandirana rugosa (assembly GCA_018402905.1). Classification (NCBI taxonomy): domain Eukaryota; kingdom Metazoa; phylum Chordata; class Amphibia; order Anura; family Ranidae; genus Glandirana; species Glandirana rugosa. The sequence goes on along the minus strand of BLSH010427592.1, from coordinate 1,497,867 downwards.
GTTCTATAATTTCAAGATATGCCTGTTGGGTTATTCTTTGTATACAAACTATATGTCATGCTACTGCAGCAATCTTTTTTTTTCTGTTTTATTTGTGAACTGTCTATACAAAAGCATATATTAAAAAAAAAGAAACAAACAGTATACACTGTGCTAGTGATGAAAACAAAAGAAAAAATCCTTAGTAACACTTACAGTGAAATATACACAAAAGGGTGAAACAGTTAAAAATGCCCCGGGAAGAAGTCTATTCAAGATGAAACCAGTCGGGCAATGGCTACACTCTGGTACTGCTATACCAGGCAACCTCTACACTCCGTGGGAGATTGATTCATTTATGCTATGACTGATTTGGCATGATGTAAGTGCAACCTTTAATAAATTTTATCGCTGTTTTACGGATTTACACTATGTCCACTCCCTTTATTTCTGGGTCTGTTGAACGTTCTCTGAGGGGGATATATACCCAGTGAGATTCTGACGCAATATACGGATGATTTCGGGAAAAAGCTATAGAGGAGTCTTACTCACAAGCTGGTTTTGACGACCCGTAATAGGTGTGTCAATTTCTAAGGGTAAGCGTACATCTTGTCCAGTGGCGGTGGTTGCATTACACACGTTTTACTACATGCCCACGGTGATAGCCTTATGAGGACTTCGAATGTGGTTGCTGATTTATCACTTATACTTGATGAACTTTTTATGATTAAGAAATGGACTTTGTGCTATTGCCTTTTTTTAATGTGTTTGATCAGGGCCGGCTCTACCAGTAGGCGAAGTAGGCGGCCGCCTAGGGCGCACTGCCGCCTAGGGGCGCCTGGCCACTGTTGATCTGTCACTGGCTGCTCTGCATTGATTCATGTAAAAACTGACACTGTCTGACTGAGATAATGAGATTGTATTATCACATGCCATTTGCAAATGTATATAGAAATAGTGACTAATCTGCTAAATACCCCCCTCCGCCCCCACCCCCATGAGGCTGTATTTGATGGGCACAGGTGAAGCTGTATTTGATGGGCACAGGTGAAGCTGTATTTGATGGGCACAGGTGAAGCTGTATTTGATGGGCGCTGATCAGGCTGGGCAGGGCAGAAGGGGTGGAGTCAGGGGTAATGTCAAGGGGGGGCAGCAAAATAAGGTTTCGCCTAGGGTGCCAAAAATCTTTGCACCAGCCCTGTGTTTGATTCACAATTTATTAATTGTCACATATAATCATTTTTATGTGTGTATTTGATGCATTTATACCTTGCTTGGTTAGAGCGACACTATTTTTTAACTCTTTCACCCAAAAGCATTCCTTTAAATTTAGGAGAAAGACTAATGTAGGACTTTAGTGGTACTAGGCAGATTTTTTAAAAATTCTCCATTTAAAACCAGTGGAGAAAATGCTAAGTTAAAGAGGAAGTAAACCCAGATTGGGTTTACTTACTCAATATACTCTTGTAATGTAGATGCATAATGGGCTACTATGTATCGCATAGTAGCCCATTATGTGCCACTTACCTGCAAACGAAGCCTGCGATGTCCAGCGATGTCCCCTGTGCAGGCAGCGTCCATCTTCAGCCCCTCTTCCTTCCGGGGCCGTGACTCCGGCACTGTGACTGGCCGGAGTCACGTGACGTCACTCCCGCACATGCACGCGGGAGCCGCCAGTCACGGCACGATCGCAGTGGAGTAACGGCACGGAGGCCGTTTCTTCACTGTGCATGTGCCGACATGATGTCGGCACAGCACATACACTGCGTATCTCCTGAACCGTGCAGGTTTAGGAGATATGCAAGGCACCTACAGGTAAGCCTTATTATAGGCTTACCTGTAGGTTAAAGTGGTTGTCATGAGTTGACAACCACTTTAAAAACAGATAGATTTTCTATATTGCACATACATAAATATGTCACATTCACCCACAGCTTTTCTAGTAAGCCCAAATTTTCCCAAAAGCTCATTTCTATAACCAAATCTTTACATGTGCTGCATTACATCCTTGTAGTTTTCACAAGAGTTGCCAAAAAAGACAATGTATTTACCATATCAACCATCTGTTTCATCAGGACATGACTCTCATGCTCTTTGGCATATAGGGGTGATGACAAGATTCCCTTGGAGTTGGGACTTCTTGGTTTATGCAGTCTGGGCTCCTTATGAGGCATCTGGGCTCTTTCTGTCAGAGCTTTGATTTTGGGCACCAGAATGCTATCTTTTCCCATTAACCCCTAATGAATCAGCAGTGGCAAGAAAAGATATGTGAACCCCTTGGAATAAACTGTTTTTCTGCAGTAATTTGCAGTAAAATGTGATCTGATCCTCATCTAAGTCACAACAATAGACAAACATAATGTGCTTAACCACTTCAGCCCCGGAAGGATTTGCTGCTTTAGGACCGGAGCCCTTTTTGCGATTCGGCGATGCGTCGCTTTAACTGACAATTGCGCGGTCGTGCGACATTGTACCCAAACAAAATTTGCGTCCTTTTTTTCTCACAAATAGAGCTTTCCTTTGGTGGTATTTGATCCCCTCTGCGTCATTTCTGATCGCCGCTATAAACAAAAGAAGAGCGACCATTTTGCAAAAAAACCCAAATTTCTTACTTTTTGCTAAATTACAAATCCAAAAAAAAATATAAAAAAACATTTTTTTTCACCGTTTTTGGCCGATTTATATTCTTCCTCATATTTGCGATAAAAAAAATCACAATCGGCGCTTATTGATTGGTTTTTGGTTATTGAAGTGGTCGCGTTTACGGATGATGAGAATTCATTTTTGGGGTTTTTATTATTTTTTTTTTTTTTTAACTAGTAATGGCGGCGATCTGCGATTTTTAGCGGTACTGCGATATTTCAGCGGACATGTCGGACTATTTTGACACTTTTTTGGGTCCATTGGCATTTATACAGCGATCAGTTTTCACAGTTTTATCAGGCTGTACAGGCGACTTTATAGCGTCATGGCGATTTTTAGCGTCTAGCGGCGGTAATGATCAATTTTTTTTTTTTTTTATTATTTTTGGGGTTTTTACTTAAGAGTAGTAGGCATTTGCGCTGGTGAAGTTATTGGTTTTTGGTTAGTTATTCGCGGCTAACACTAAAAAAAATAGCGTTTATACTCCTTCTTATATTTAGCCGGTTTTTGCCACTTTTTTTTACAAAAAAATATAAAAAAAAACCTAAACATTAAATCGTTTTTCATTCTTTAAACCCAAAAAAACGTTTTACCAGCGAGAAGAAAACAAATATCGCCGCTAGT
>BLSH010427592.1:1479102-1491079 GCA_018402905.1 Glandirana rugosa | reverse complement strand
CTTTGGGGGGAGCTGAAAACTGCCATTGGAGAAAGGAACCCTGCAAATGTTCAAGAGCTTGAGCATATTGCAAAGGAAGTGTGGGAGAAAATGCCACCCGAGAAGTGCAAGAAGCTTATCGATGGATATAAGAAACGTTTGGAGGCTGTCATCGCTGCCAAAGGGTGTGCAACCAAATATTAAGGAGGGGTGCCAATATTAGTGCACATGCTGGTTTTCTGTTTTTTCTTTATAATTACAATATCTATGTTGAAATAACAATTGTCTTTGTTAAATTACTTTGGACCTCCAATTAAAAGATCCTGCTGATATAAATTTGGTACATTTCCATTTATTTCTGAAGACATTCACTCAGTTATGCAAAACATGAAGGGGTGCCAATAATGGTGAGCAGGACTGTATATACTGCTTTGGGTTATTTTCACCTAACGAAATGTAGCAGTATACATTATGGCCTAAATTTATGAAGACATTTTATTTATCTGCAAAATGTTATAACAGAAACGAAGAAAAACGCAGGTTGTTTTTCAAAAAATTTTTTTTTTTAACTTAGAAAAAATAAAAACCCCAGTGGTGATTAAATGCCACCAAAAGAAAGCTCTGTTTGTGTGAAAAAAACACTAAATCATTTGGGTACAGTGTTGCATGACCGCGCAGTTGTCATTCAAAGTGTAACAGCGCTGAAAGTTGGAAATTGACCTGAACAGGAAGGGGATAAAAGTGGTTAAGTTGCTTTCAAACATTATATAATTTATAAATCTGTAATTTTGCAATGATGTTAATACTTTTACAAAACTAGAAAACAGGTATATCGAATAACCCAACCAACTCTTTGTATCAAAAGATCTTTTTACATACGTACAGACTTCCATTGGGTAAAATTGCTGGTTTTCACCAATAGAAAAGGAAGGGAAGTGCTGTAGCTTGTGGTCTTTCTCACAAGAAAGAACAGTGATTGGCTGGGAAAATCCACCCTGGACAGTCAATTTTCCTTATGCAGCCTTGGCCAGGTAGCACCAGTCATGATGAAAGAAATGCCTACAAATATTACATGATCCAACCATTAAGGAAGACATAAACCCGAACTGACTGACATTTAGCTTCATAAAGCACTGTGCATCTCAGTTGTCTGTCATTTTTTTGCATTCACTACAGTGCCAGCTGCACATAATTGCTCTGGATCAGCTTCTTGATAGTGACAATAGTGGACCGTTTCCCTGCAATGTGTGACATCAAGGGTGCTTGTAGTCTTCATCAGGGGTGCATGTGTTTGGCAGGGGCGTAACTACAGGGGTTGCAATTGCAACCGGGCCCCATGCTCCAGGGGGCCCGTGTGCCTCACGCTCCAGGGGTCCCGTGTGCCTCACTTGTACACCTGGATAGGAGGGATGGTGGGGGTGGCATTTAGAGGAACCAATCTCCTCCATTTCCTCCTAATGTAGGAGATTGGTTCCTCTATATGCTGCCCCCGCTGCCCCTCCTATCCAGTTTACTTGTCTTCTGCTGTTCCCAGGGTCCCTGTGTGCTTCCCTGGTCCTCCTCTCTGGTGCCAGCTGCTGTAGAAGATGTGTCATGATGGAGAGATGGGAACGGGTCGGTAGATTTGTCATTTACCGTCTCCTTCCTTTTCTGAATGGACAGAGTCAGTGATTGGTACCAATTGGTTCATTCATAACTGAAGCACAGTAAACTGTTTTTACTATACTTCCATTTCTGAATGAATGGGAGGCTCGGTACACAACTATTCCTGTCCATTTATTCTGTGCAGCTGAGGCTACACAGATGGAGACTGAGGGCTGAGGTTTGTTTAGACCCCTGATATCTCACCAAAGCCCAGGCCGTGGCATTTCACCACCATGGGGAAGCCCGCTGCAGAACTTGTGAAAGGGTCCCGCCGCGGGACCGTAATAAAGGGACCCGCAATGAGAGTAAAGGGCACCAGGATCAGTGGGAAGAGGAAAGGCCCTGGCCAAGGGGGCCCTTCATAATTTCTTGCCCTGGGGCCCTGAAGGTTCTAGCTACACCTCTGGTGTTTGGGTAACAGTGCAGGAGCACAATTAGGAAACAGTTGTTACTCCATAACAGGAAGTGCAAAAACATTAAACAGCAGGATCATCAGATATTATTTGAATGAACGCTGCAAATTTAAAGATACTGATAACCAACTGTGAAATTAAATTAATATGTTTCGTCTATATGAGATTTTAGTGATTAGGTTTACATCTACTTTAATGGCTGTATTGGGTTTCTGTAGGAATGTCTTTAGGTACCTTGATACATCTGTCCAGAGCAAACTTATTTACCTTGTCATCTTCTTCAAAGCCAGACAAATCCAGGCGACTAGAAGAAACCTTAAAAAAAAATAAAAAAATTATTATATGAAATACATATGTTAATGTTACAAGTTATGAGCATTTCTATGAAAATATATACTGATTTCTTATATACAAAACTACTGTTCCTGATTGAAGTTATAATCATATTCAAAACACATCTTCTGCCAAAATATTAAATGAATACACTACAAAACTAAAAGTCAAGCAAAATAGGCGTTACTTACATTGTGCATGTTGGGTGTGCTCAAGCTTCTCCTAATGTGCTTTGTCTTGTTTGCAATGGCTTCCTTTACTGTCACTGCCTAAAAGCAGAGGGTAAACATACACAAATGCTATTTTTATACATGCCAAAAGGACTATTGTTCAATGTTTTATCCGAGATTCATAAAACTTTCATCAAAGAGTCAAACATTTTTCTAAATGAGTCTTAATTGAAAAATGTTTGAATCTTGGGTAAAGTTGTGTGAATTTTAGATAAAGCCATCGCTAAACATACATACTAAATATATGACTTGAATCTTTCTGCAATGTTAAGTTATTTTTTCTAACTTCATGTGTTTTTGAAGGTTATTTAATTTCAATTCCCTGTGGAGTTTGTTATGTAATTAACACAGTCAATTTTTTACCTTTATTTGTTGGGTATATTATATTGCAAGTCTTTGTAGTGGATTGAGCAAGCTTATCCATACTTTTATTTGCCCAGCTACAAAGTCAACTCTATGAGCTTACAGCAGACCAAGAACAGCTGAAATACTTCTCTTTCCAGGAGCAAACACTTCTCAAATCCCCCTCAGGTAATGCTCACATAACCAAAACCCAAGATATTCTGCCATATGAAATCTAGTGAAGGGTAAGTTTAACTAATTTGAACCCTGATCTCCCCCGTCAGTGGAAATCATTTGGTGAAGGTAATCCTGCCTTGGCACTACTAAAGTAATGCTGATGTGTTGATAAATGTACCCAAGTCAACAGAACAATTATTTTAAAATCTGAGCTAATCTACCCAAAAAGGGGATTCGCATTTACTTTCGAACTAACAAAATTATATGTATCTTGTTCTTTTACATTCATATGACAGGTGACATCAAATACAAAAAAACTGAACATGTCAACGTACTGCCACAAGGAAGGAAGCTGAACTTTATGGTCTTTTTAAACTTATTTAACTAGGTAATGTGCAAATGGAGACTGAAAATATAAGTTTCAGACCCAAAACAATGGCTTTATCTGACTAAGGCTCCTTGCGCATCCAGCCCTGCTGCTTGTAGCCTGTCCAAGTCTAAAGCAGGCTGAAATATGCTGCGGCTGGAAAGGGCTTACCACCGTACCAATTGGCAGTTGCATTTAGCGCTGTATGCATTGAGGGACGTATGCTAGACTAGTGTGACAAGGGGACTAACGTGACATGCCACTAATTAATGTGTGAAAATTTCATTGGAGTGCTGGTCAATTCTCATCAATCTATTTTCAAGTAATAGCACAAGTGGTATCCTATTTGATCATCAAAGTAAACAGGCTAATGGTTTTAATTATTTTTTTTTGTATTCTCACATGGAAAACAACAAGGAACTTCAATACATTTTTTTTTACAAATTTTATGTTGTGTCCTGGTTCTTTATAAAAGTATCCACCTCACTCATTGATTCTGATTTTGCTATGACACTTGCCTGTCTTAGTCGCTCTAGACTCAGAATGTTCTCCACCTGTAGAACACCCCGTGTATATTTCTCAATATAGGTCTCTCCATCAGAAGTGGCTTCATACTCATTCCTTGCTGCCATCAAAGCCAGGGTTTCTCTGTCCTCAGGCTCTTCGGTTGCCTGTCAAGTAGACAATATTACAGTACATCACTGGCACATTCCAAACGTTTTATATGAAGTATGAATAAAGTGAACCTGCATATTGCATGTTGCTTTAATTTCAAATATTTTTTGTGCATAGTGGTTAAACATATTCTGAGATAATAGGCATGGCGGGAGAAGCTTCAGTCTTTAGGATGGAGATACCCCATCTAAGTATGGAACAAGAATAAGAAATGCATACATTCTTTAGGTGTTACAGCTTCTACTTGAAACCAAGGAAAACATTTTGCATCAAGATAGTGTTTATATTTCATCTCTCACAAATTTCACTAAAACTTCAGATGGGGAAGGTGATGGGTGATGGCTTCAGTTTTAGCTGTAGAGCTCTGTAAACAATATGATTTTTCTTAGCCGGAGGAAAGAATTTGGATAACATAAAAAGCAGTGTTGAGCTCTTCCACCCCCTCATATTTTTTGTCTTCACCATAATAATAATAGAAAATATATGCAAAACAAGTACACATTATCTTTCATATGGGTTAAGTGAGTTAACTGCCCAGTCTGATAAAATGTAGTCACTAGATAGTTAAAGCTGCCATTTTAATATACTTGTGTATGGTATTTTCTTTAAGAAAATGTTAATTTTTATTTCAACCTAACACGCAGAAACCCACCTTTGGGATATTGGAAACAATTTCATAGCTAACTCCACAGGAATAGAGCATATTCTTGATAGACATACGTCTTTTTAGGCTTTGTGTAAAACTCTGCAGAAAAAAAAGAAAGGGAACATTATATAGCATAATTTAAAATGTTTATTATTGTCAAGTTACTGTGATACTGGGGTTGTTTAGCTCAGTTGTAGCAGCATTTTGTAGTGAGTTCACACCAGTCCGAACTGTGGTTTTAAGGCTTGCTAGCCCATCTTTATCAAGCAAACTTAAAGTAAGGTACACATCATGGTTGCCCACGCAGGGGATTTTCACCAGCAAAAACAGATAACAGAAAATGCTGAGCCACCTGGCTCCCTCTTCAGCAGCACCGCTGCTCTTGTCACTGGTCCCTCAAACAATTTCACCTAGCTCTCCTGGCTCACTCAGCCTATAGTTACAGCTCCCTGCTCTATGGGCTCACTTCTGGCCTCTCAATAGGGGGTTCTCCTGACACCCCATGCTCTCTCACTACTCCAAGCCCTACATATTCTCCGGTTCTCTCAGTCTCCCAAACTCACTTAGCAGCCTCAATTCTCTCATCAAATGGACATGGAATTTCTCCTCCAGCATGGAATGTTGTCTATTGAGTAGAGCACCTCTGTCTCCTAAAAGGAGCACACACCCATCTTCAAATGGGAACACTGATGTTTGCCCAAGCCTACCATTATAAGGGCTTTGCTCTCCTCGACACATACCCTGTTGGTCTTTAGCAAGACCTGGACACTGGGTTGGAGATTTCTTTCCTCCCAAAGCACTTTGAAATCTCTAAAGTATGATGCTCAATCCAGGAATACCAAAATCCAGACAAACATGTAAAAACATTTTCTCTGCTCATAATCAATATTCTGGAGTCCCACACTCTTTCTACAACCATTTTCACAGTGGCAGGGCCTCGCACTGTCACAGTACATATAAAACACATAGATTAGAGACAAGTTTAGTTATAATACTATAATACAATTGGCAGATGTCTGCTTCTCTCTAAGCTTAAAATATATGTGAATCCTTACCTTGTAAAACAAGACATTTTGTTTAAAATAGAAATTAAATGGAAACAACCTCAGCAGACAAAGACACATTAAGTTCTTATGTCTAATGTGTATTAACCTTAAAATTACTAACATTAGCAAAATCAATAAATTCTTGCATCAAGCCTGGAAATGCTACCTGCGGGTTCGACACAAACAACATAAAAAATCTGCAAAAAGACCCATTCTGCATTCCAATTCTCTAAGATGTATGCCCTGGATTGATTGGTTTTGTCTAATGGCATTTGCCAGATGTTCCAGGGACAAAATATACTGAACAGGTGACAAGGGATATCCCTGTCGAGTATCACTCTTTATAGTTATTGGGCCAGAGAGAATACCATTAACTCTTACCCTGGCTGTTGGTATCTGATAAAGTGCAAATATTTTTATTAAGAGATTAGGGTATACATATTTGGGTCAGCGTGGCTGACATGAAAGTCCAATCTAGCCGATTAAAGGCATTTACAGCATCCATGGCATAAAGACAAAGGGGTATTTTGTTCTTTTTTTTAGCATAATCCAATAAAGTAAGGGCCTTAACAGTATTGTCCCTTACTTCTCTTTGAGAAACAAACCCTAGTAGATGGCATGAGAGGTTTTAGGTGCTTAGCAATGATTTTAGTGCAAATCTTTATGTCTACTATAATAAGTGATATCAGCAGTAACTTGAACTAAGAGAGGGATCTTTGCCCTCCTTAGGTATTATGGTAATGTAGGCCTCTTGGGTTGTTTTGCAAAAGACAAGTATCAGATACTTTGAAAGTAGCCAATATTCTAGGTGGAAAATTGCTTTTGAAAGGTTTTGTAAAAAAAAAACTGTAAATCCATCTGGACTGGGGCTCTTGCCTAGTGGTCATTCCTTAAAGCAGAATTCTGACCAGCTCCCCCTCCAAAAATTTCAAGTCAGCAGCTACACATACTGTAGCTGCTGACTTTTAATATTAGCACATTTACCTGTCCTGGAATCCAGCGAAGTCAGCACCCCAGCCGATGTTTCCATCGACTTTTGGGTGCTGCTGCCGCCATTGCCGGTAAGGGAACCCGGCAGTGAAGCTTTGCAGCTTCACAGCTGGGTCCCTATGTGTGTGCAAAGCGCAATGAGCTTTCTGAATGGATCAGCGGGGGGGGGGGTTATTTGGGGGCCCGAACTTCTGATGGACTCCACCGTGGCAGTGCCCACCAGAAGTAGGGTAGGGTACATGTCAAAAACAGGTACCCGCTCCCCCTGAAAGGTGCCAAATGTGTCACCGGATGGGGGGGGGGGATCAGATAAGCGGAAGTTTGGGTGGAGCACCGCTTTAATTATATCTATAACCTCTTCCCTCTTAAACAGAGATGAAAGTGACACCACTGTATCACCCGATAGAGTGGGAAGAGCTGTAGAGCGAATATACTGAATCACTTTTTCTGTTGAATGGGAAAGAGAACCTATTGCCTTTGTAGATGATACATTATATAGGGAGGAATAGTAATTATAAAAAGCCTTGGCTATTTGTTCAGGAGTACAAACACTCCCCTAATTAGAACAAATGATTATTTGTTTATAAGTACGTCTCTGTTTTTTTATGGATAGAATGTGCTTGCTCGCTTTATTACCAAATTCATGCAATGTTAATTCCCAATGATGTATGTAAGACATATCTAGAAGGGAATGCAGTTTACACCATAATTTACCACATATAACACATTTGAATGAATCTAGACTGTAAGCTCTAATGAGCAGGATTCCTCCTGTACTGTATTGTAACTTTACTGTCTGCCCTCATGTTATAAAGTGTTGGTGCTACATAAATCCTGTATAATAATAATAAAAATGCTTCCCATTTGATTGGCCAAGGAGTAAGATCAAAAAGGTGATTCCTCTTAAAATCCTCTATGGTCTCACAAATAGATTTGAGAACGGTTTTATCTCTAAATACAGACTCATTCAATCTTCACAATGAAATTGGCTTTGTGGTATTAGAAGACGGTGATTCAATCTAAACTGCCTTGCAATGTAACTTGTCTCTTGTTGACTAATTAAACAATTTATAAGTGTAAGGTACATTTATGCAAATAAAATGCTTTAAACTTTTAAAACATTAGTTACCTGTTTATTATATACATTGACAGCAATTCTCTTTCTGAGAACCAGCTCCATAGCAGCTGGGTGACTGAGTTGCACTGTCACCTTCACAATAAGATATATGCGCTCATTCTGTGGAGTAACCCTATTCAAGTGTATTGAGTCATGGATTGCAGAATCCCAGGAACCAGTGGCTGAAACCTGCCAATGATACAAAGTACATCTTAAATTAATGTATTGGTGTAAAGTATTAAATCAATAACTATAAGAATCCTAAAAGTAAAAAAGGCACATAAATTAATCCCAAAAACATACATTAGTTTCTGGAGTTTTTAAACAGACACATAGTTACATAAGGAATATTCCATGTCAATAGCATTTAGAATTAACAGACACCCAAAAATTGGATTATTAATTATTTGGAAATATATTGGAATATTAATTTTTACCAAAACTACTACAAATATGCCAATATACCCTTGTCACACAACTGGGTGGGCTCAGGGCGCAGTGCTCTGCGCCCCGTTCCCACCCTTTTTTGAAGCCAGTTAGAGCCTCAGGCTCTAATCATGTGCATAAAAAAAAAAAACCATTGAAATCCATGCGTCCGGCGCCCTGCATGTAGAGTAGGGGCCGAGCGCATGGATTAGGGGGGATTGCTAGTTTAGGATAAATCATTACTAAATTAATAACTCCCTCTAGTGCACAAAACACATAGGACATTAAAATTACCTCTTCGTCACTGTGCTTGATGATTGGCAGGTAATAAAACTGGCTCCCATGCTCCTTTGGTAATATAGAATTAACACCTGCTGCATGTGAACCCACCAGCTGTTCATTGGCACTGAGATCATCAGCTATTGGAAAGTGAAAACAAAAGAGTGCCTACTTAAAGTAATGAAATAAAAGTGCAAAATTACACATAACCTGTGAATGGAAGTGTGTTTATAATATATAATAATGCTGCTGATCCTCATCACATCTTCAGTGGCCATTGTGTATCTCCACTGGGTTTATTTAAAGGGTTAGCTCACCTTTAATGACATTTTGAAAAACTATTTCATATACATTACAGCTTTTTCTATACATTAAAATGCTGTCTTCTGTATTTAATAATGATCCTTACTTTTGACAATGCTTCTACTCTGGATTCCTCCTCTCTAGGCAGGACGGACCAACAATTGGATGTGTCGCTCACAGATAAGCACTTGGCACCAAAAACTTGGCTTGCCTAATCATGCATTCAGCAGCTGAGCTCAGCATTCTGCGAGTGAGAGAGTAGAATGCACAAGCGTGATTAGGCAAGTCGTATTCTCATAGCACAGTCCCCATTTATTAAGGTGTTGGGGCCATGCATCCAATGGCAGTATGGAGAGGGGAAACCCACAGTGCAAAAATTAAGACTATTTTTTAAAAAAAGGAGACAGAATTTTAATGTACATATAGAGCTGTAACGAACATTTGATATTTTTAAAAAATATCACTAAAGGTGAACTAAACCTTTAACCACTTCCCATCCGGGCCATTTCTGGCACTATTCTCCTTTATGTAAAAATCATAATTTTTTTTGCTAGAAAATGACTCAGAACCCCCAAACATTGTATATTTGTTTTAGCAGAGACTCTAGGGAATAAAATGGCGATTGTTGCAACTTTTTATGTCACATGGTATTTGCAAAGAAATTTTTAGAATGCGTTTTAAAAAAAACAAAAAAAAGTTTCATGAATTTAAAAAAAACAAAACAGGAAAGTTAGCCTGATTTTTTTGTATATTATAAAAGATGATGTTACGCCGAGTAAATAGATACCTAACATGTCATGCTTTAAAATTGCGAACACATGTGAAATGGTGCCAAACTTTGGTACTTAAAAACCTCCATAGGCAACGCTCTAAAAATTTTTATAGGTTACATGTTTAGAGTTACAGAGGCAGGCTTGCACTAGAATTAGTGCTCTTACTCTAATGCACGTGGCGATACCTCACATGTGTGGTTTGAACACTGTTTACATATGTGGGTGCGACTTATGTATGCGTTTGCTTCTGTGCGCGAGCACGCGGGTACGGGGGCGCTTTAAAAAATATATATTGTTTATTTTACCTTTTTTTTTTATATACTCTCTTTAATTTTTTTTTTTTTGGATCAATTTTATTCCTATTACAAGGAATGTAAACATCCTTTGTAATGGGAATAGTGCATGACAGATACTCTTTGGTGAGAGATATGGGGTCAATAAGACCCCACATCTCTCCTCCAGGCTGGAAAGACAGAGATCAGAAAAAAATGAACGATCCCGGCCTTTCCAGCCGCACCCACGGCTTTGTTTACAAAATTATGATGTCATGTCGGGCCACCAATGATCATAGAGACATTTGGTCACCAGTCAGCTCTCTGATCAACTTCCAGCGGCGACGGATTTCTTGTCTGGGTAGTGGATCGTACGGGAGACCTGGGAGAAGCACCGGAGAGTGGTGGGGAGGGGGGTGTCGCCTCCCACTGCCTGTAAGAACGATTAAGCAGCTGAACTGCCGCTATGATCATTCTTATGGTGCAGGGAATCCCCAGGCAGAAAAAAATTATATCTGAATGATGCCTGTAGCTGGAGGCATCATTCAGATATCACCACTCAAAGTCCAGGATGTCCTGTGAGCGGGAAGTGGTTAAACAAACTCAGTGAAGATACACAATGGCCACTGAAGATGTGATGAGGCTCAGGAGCATATGGATTTTATTTAAATGTCTTTAAAGATGAACTACCTCTTTCTTCAGATGCGCCACCCCCCCCCCAAAAAAAAATTTAAATGTCAGCAGCTACAAATATTTTAGTAAAAGGACACTTACCTGTCCAGATATCCAGCGCTATTCTCACCCAGGCTGGTTCTTCAGCGCCACCATGTTTACTGTGGGAAGCCGGCTGTGACTCCTTGTGGCTTCACAGCTGGCTTCCCACTGTGCATATGTGAGCCACACTGTGCTTTGTGAATGGTCCCGCAGCCTTCTGGGACCTGTGATGTGTCCCAGAAGGCTGCGAGCAAAGAGGAGGGAAGGCCGAACTTTCAAAACTATTAATAATGAGATACCCCTCCCCCCCCAAAAAAGTACCCAAAAGTAAAAGAGGAAGGGGGAGGAGGTGGAAAAGCTGAACTTCCTCTTTTGGGTGAAGCTCCACTTTTATGATACAAAGCAAAGAGTAATGTTAAAAGCCTAGTGACAACCAATCAGGCTTTAGCTTTCAGTTGTGTAAAACTGGAAGAGTTGATTTCCAGTTAAATTACAGTACTTTGTACACACAGCAGCAACTATGTCAAACTGCCACCTTGTACGAAGAATATTCTTACCATTAAGATCTAGAAAAAGGACAGGAATATGCGTCTCCATTCCAGCTGGAGGAGTCCTGAAAAGATAAACAAATAAATCAATCAATAAAAAGTAGAGGTAAAAAGTAATGGAGTTTGCAGTGAAATGGTTATGTGATGAATTAGCAGTGTAAATTTAACATGGATTACACATTGTGAGGTGGTTGGTCACTGAACGTGCAAAACAGGAGAGTTTTAAAATTATAATGGTTTTGGGTGAGGTATATTGCCTTTTAACCACTTGCCGACCGTGTAACGTAGTTACACGTCGGCAAGTGGCACCCATTGTTGTGGGAGGACGTTATATAACGTCCTCCCACAATCGCGCTCCCGCGCGGTGCCAGCCGTTCACCAATTTTCCGTTATATGGAGTGGGTTTTGGTAATATTAAAATTTTGAGAGGACAAAACGTGCAAGTCACTGGTTGGTGGAGTGTTACACATTAGGTACAATTTAAATGTGACGATTAAGTAGTGTATTGGTAAAGTGACGTTTGAGGTAATGAAAAATGGAGATGAAAAATAACTAACTAAATAAACAAATAGAAAAGTCCTGAGGAGGTCGACCTTACCTCTGCGTATAAGGACAGGAAAAAGATCTAGAATTACCATTCTTATAAGAAGCATGTTCCACCGTCAAACTGTATCAACGACGACACACATGTTTCATGACATTA
>BLSH010427592.1:1447637-1461177 GCA_018402905.1 Glandirana rugosa | reverse complement strand
GCCCCCCCCCCCCCCCGGCTGCACTGCCTGCCCCTATACTACCCTAGCCCATCCCTATACTGCTCTAGACTGTCTATATACTACCCTAGCCTGCCCCTATACTAATCTAGCCTATCTATATGCTACCCTAGCCTGTCTATATACTACCATAGCCTGTCTATATACTACCCTAGCCTGCACCTATACTATTCTAGCTTGTCTATATAGCACCCTAGCCTTGCTATATAATACCCTAGCCTGTCTATATACTACGCTAGCCTGCCTATATACTACTCTAGCCTGTCTATATATTACCCTAGCCTGCCTATATGCTACCCTTGCCTGCCTATATACTACCCTAGCCTGCCCCTATACTATTCCAGCCTGTCTATATACTACACTAGCCTGTCTATATACTACGCTAGCCTGCCTATATACTACCCTAGCCTGTCTATATACTACGCTAGCCTGTCTATATACTACCCTAGCCTGCCTATATACTACCCTAGCCTGCCCCTATACTAATCTACCCTGCCTATATACTACCCTAGCCTGTCTATATACTACCCTAGCCTGTCTATATACTACGCTAGCCTGCCTACATACTACGCTATCCTGCCTATATACTACCCTAGCCTGCACCTATACTATTCTAGCCTGCCTATATACTACCCTAGCCTGTCCCTATACTATTCTAGCCTGTCTATATACTACCCTAGCCTGCCCCTATACTATTCTAGCCTGTCTATATACTGCTCTAGTCCACCCCTTGGAATTGAACATAATGGTATGTCATATAATTTTGCATATAGACCAGGTGCTGTTGCAGGTAAATGTGACTTCCTGAAAAATTTAATTTAATTTTTTTCATGATATAAAATAGTGGATGTGGGGGCCTTTTGATGGGCGTGATTTTTTTTTGGGGGGGGGCAGCATTTCATTTTTGGACCCAGTCTGCACAATGTCTTGGGCCAGCCCTGTATATAATGACACATATGTGAGCATTTTAGGCAATGGTTCAGTGATGGCAGTAAGGTGTGTTTTTTTTTTCCAAGCTCCCCTTTCCCAGCTCCATAAGCTCCACCCTCTTTCCATATTCCATTTCCCACGCTCCACAAGTTCTCCTCCCCCTTTTTTTCCACGTTATGGTGCAGAGCAGAACTTTGTCCCAAGCCAGGGGATTGGAAGCAGCCACTGTAATAATACCTGGTAACTATCCATATCATCACCACCATCATCATCTTTCTGGTAGGAGAAAATACATGATGTAAACAGGACATGCATTGCTTTCATCACATAGTAACAAAGCAAAGAGCACTAGTATCATAACATGTTATGCACACAATAAACCATAGAGAAAATGGATAATTTATAGACATAAACAGCAAATAACATCTGTGAGGTACAGTTGGAGGCCAAAAAGTCACACAAATATCAAATCATGTACAAACAGGGAAATTGGTGGTATGTTTATTATAGTCCACTTGTATTTTGTTTGTGGAGAACATTTCAATAAAATACTCAAAGTGCACATGTGCAAAGACTGTGCACGCTTAAATATTTACATATTCTGACAAAGCAGCAAATGTAGTTTAAGACAGATTCCCACTAACCACTCTAGCTGTAGGCATTGTTGAGAAATCCACCTATGTTGCCAACAGAGGCACCGAATTGACATCTTCTCTTCCGCTATTTTCTATGGGAGCAGAAACTTGGCATCCTGTCAACTTTTTAATGGAAACAAACAACAGGTGCTAGTAAGATGTTAGGTTAACGTTGCAGGACAGGACCACTAATTTTCCATTTACTGTTTTTTAAATTTGCCGCCGGGCTCCGCCCCCCATGCAACGCTTGCAGGGAATGGAGCCCGGAACCCAGAGGCATCGGGACATCGCAGGATCCAGGGGACAAGGTAAGTAACTTTTCCAGGATCCTGCGATGCAATCCTTCGCTGCCAGACCAACTTAATTTTACTCCCTCACTGCCATTTCAGTAGCCAGAGAGATTCAGCAGCACTCTGGGCCAGCCAGGGAGTGATTCCACAGAGATCTAACAACCTCTGTCAGACAATTCTATTGCTGCCAATGTGTCATCAGTATCAGAATAACTTTTTTAACATAAGCCTTAGAAACCAATGGAAACCGGACATCAGCGTCTCTGTTGTGATCTTGAAGATGAATAACTTCACAATACCTGCAGCTACAGAGGTCAGTAAAGACTTGTTTGGAAGCTCTTTTACTACTGATTAAGAATAGGTAGTTATTGGAACAAGAAATTATTTAGGTTCTGTCCCCACAGCAGTAAATATTGTGGACTGAAAGAAATATAAACAGAATTATATCATTTTTAAATATATTGAAGATATATCTGTCCTCCAAGTATAACTATGGCTGTTACTAAAACTAAAGAGCAGACACCACAAAGTACATGCTATTGGTTTGTTAGTCTAAAAAGCTCTACTCTGGGTAAATCTCAAACACTAGTTTCATTTTGTTCATAAACCCTGACTTGCTTAACTTCAGGACTAAGCCCTGCCACTTGCCATTTCCCTGAAAGTGCTCCTACTGTCCATTGCATATTCATTGAACAATTGTTGTCAGTTGGTGCAGTTTAGCCTTATGCCAAGGGAGTTAGGTCTGTTAAGTGAAACTGGGTTAAAAATGTTTTCAAGCCAGCAACAATAACAGGATCTTGTGGTGTGGTGCTTCTGACAGAACTTCTATACTTTGAATTGGCTGGCAGGATTACTTTTAAGACATTTTAAAAAGATACATGTATGGATATTAGAGCGAACCTGTGCTTTATCTGTGCAAAGCAACACATTTACCAAAATGTTGCCAAATCCTCCCCATCTGCATATTCTAATGTTTCCTTTGCTCCTTGCCTTGTAGCTTGTCCAGTGGGGGCCAGGGAGAGTTATCCCTATGTAACTTGCAAATTACAACAGTGTTGGATGCCAGAATGGCCAATCACCAACATTGCTACATGGGAGAAAGGAGAGTCAAATGTTCCTTCATACCTGAAATTACTAGACATTTTTCACAAGGCACTTTACTACTACTGGCTGAAGGTGAGGGCGTGATGCTGGTAGGACTACTTCTGAATAAAGCTGTTAAAATATTCTCCAATCGAAAGCACAGGTTCACTAAAAGGTACCTAGCACATCCAGTTATCTTGTCCCCTTTCCAGGAGAGATCAGAATAACAGTACCCTCCACAAAATAACTGCATACTGTAAGCGTATCCCCTACAGCAGTTACTGATCATACTCACTCACAAAAAAAGTCATTATATAAGTGATTATAAAAATATATAAAGTCAATACAGGCAATTTATAAAAAAATTAAAGGTTAAATCCTGAAAGCAACCACTGTAGCAGCATTAAACAGTTCATTAACAGAGATAAAGGATATTTACCCAGTGATGACTCAATGGAAACATGTTTCAAAGAAAACAATAAAGTAAATATACTATTAAACCTATCAAAAGGTTTGCACTATACTCTGCCTGTATGTGGCTACTGGCCTTGAATCCTAAGCACGTGATAGAAGTAAATATGTGATAAAGCACATAAACCACAGCTATGGTGGTGTTCATAAATATAATACTTATGCCCATGCACAATAGCCCAATTCCAGTAGAGCAGGGAAGGAGTAAGCATCTTTTAAGTTTTTATTGTCATCTGTGCCCCTGTGAGGGACATTTCTCCTTACTTCCTGTCAAGACAGAAAATAATGAAACAACAGGCATAAATATGTCTAGTAGAGTGGGGAAGGGTCAGAATTTGTGAAAAATGTTTTTACTGTGGTCTGTGCCATCCTGTTCTGGTTACAACTGCTCCCCTCATTTTTTAAATTGATATTACAGAAACAGAAAATAAGCAAATTCTCTGCAAAGGGGACACAAAGAGAAATAAAAAATACCTTATTTTAGACTCAGTGATGTCATCACTTGGTCTGTGTGCTTCTCTATGCAATGGAAGATCATGGTTGTTGTAAGGGGCTGGCACGGTGCTATACATAGCTTCCCGACAACACTATAGCACCCTACCTCAGAACACATCTCGAGAGCTCTGTCCCGATGAAAGCAGTGGAATGACTGGTGATGATGATGGTTTATGAAAACATCAAAAATATCAAAATTCCTTGATGGGTGGATTTTGCATGCATATAGCGTTGGATAATGCTTATATGTGAAACTGAACCTCCATGATTAAAAGAACTGAAATGGATGAAAGGGGTGGGCCAGGGACAGTAAGGCTAAGGAGGGAATGACTGGATGATGCTGGTTGTCCTCCAACCCAGAAATGAAGTGGGCTCTTTAAGCAGGGTTGGATTTTAGCTAGTTAGTTTGATGCTGTCACACCTGGGAGGGTAGGAGTTAAGGTCTTTCCCGATTCCTTTTGTTTTTTTTGGCAGGTCTTGTTGTTGGGACCGGCCCGCTGGTCCTGTGTCATATAAAAGGGACTGTGGTCTGTATCGAGAGAGAACAGCCCAGGCGATGCCCGGAATCAGTAAGTATTTGTAGAGGTTCCCCGTGGAGGCACAGAGATGCCATTTCTCACTTTGTGATGTGAAATTATCGAAACCTGGGGTTCACCCTGAAGCCACCACTGTTGGAATGTGCTTCTTTAGGATTTATGCTTGCTTGAGAGCCTCAGAAGGACTATGAACTCTGAAATGCACTTTTGTCAGGTATGTTGGGGCAGCACCTTACCTGTAGTGTTAGTTAGGGAACTAGAAAAGTATCATGGTTTGCCTGTTGGACTGTGAATTATCCATTTCTGCACTTTTGCCAAGTAAAGTATTGAACCAATGTCCCTGCTTGGTCTGAAGTTTTTAAACAGGTGTATTGTAAGTGTACAGTACACGCCATTAACCAGTGGGTCTTAACACATTGGGGTATGAAGACATCAGCATGGAGTAGTGAAGACACATGGTTGCCAAGAGTAACAGAAGTGTAACAAGCAGCCTGTTGATAGCATGTACCTGTTATAGGTTGCATGGCCTTTAGCAGCAAGGGAGATGTTGTCTGTGTTCCTTCTGCAAGTGGTCTTTCTCCCATAGCTACCGGAGCAGATTGTGTCGCAAAGGTTCCCCATCCTGGTAGGAGGAGGTAGGGAAGTTCAATAGTTAAATGAGTGCATGTGTGGAGCTTGCGCAAAGTGCATGGCGGGGCCCACTCCGCTACTTTGCAGTATTAGTGGAAAATGCTGGACAGGTGAATGCACTTGCTGCAACTTCTAATGCACACGATCATAAGCTAATAGTTTCTAGTGAAATCTAAGCAAGCAATTTCAGCACAGAACAGAGGTCAGTAAAACTGTGAAAGACTAAGTTTAGTTTTTAATATACCTACTCAATATACTGTGAGGCAATGGCTGCCAGAATTAAGGACAGTGTAAATCACCAAGGTTTCTTACCTACACATGGTGATGGGCTCTGGGTTTTGTGTCTGATGGGGAAAACACACTTTTTGTTTTCCCAGAATCTTTATACCTGGTAGCCAGACCTCATTATTAGTCTCAATAGTCCATATGCCTTTACATATGTAAGCTGACTGATGTTTATTTCTCTCTCTCTCTCTCTCTCTCTCTCTCCTGTGGGAACCTGCTGCTGGCTGAAAAGGGTGACTGCTGACAGAACCCTAAAACCCAAAACTTGTTTGTTTTGGGAAACCTGTTAAGGGGCAATTAATTAGTTGGGAACTGACCTAAGTTTAATTAGTGGCTTGGATGAGCAGATGTTTTTTATCTTATGCTAGGGACTTGCTGTCTAAAGCCCACTGCATTGAAACTGCGCTTGTTTGCTGCCTTCTTTAATAAAAGTGCAGGAAAAACCTTCTTGGACTGTTCCTGGGTGTCCATGTCTTGTACTTAGTTACCACTGCCAATACCAGCTGAACCTGCCCCCCCCCCCCCTCACAGTACACAAACACAGTATATACTGTATACATACATACAGTATATACACACACACATACATTCAGTATGTCACAGCTAGGTATCACGCAAACATCTGAATTGCCTGGAACATTTTTCCATTGATTTGACATTTAGATTAAATATCCTTTATGTCAGACGAAATTTGTAGTAGATTACAGATTCTGGTTTCTTTCTAGTTACCTGATAACTGTCCAGCCCCTTCTGTAACTTGGTTGAGCGAGCTGTGATACAGCCAATCGAAATAGAGAGAATGGCTTCAACCATGAGAGGCAACGTGCCAGAATTCTGTACAGGGTTCACAGCCACCTGAACTCTCCGAGAATGACCCTGAGTAAAAGAAAATCAAAAGCATGGTACCATAGAAGAAAAACAATATTACATTTACAGTATAATCCATAAAACAAATCCTAATTTAATTACCTGTCTGAGCTGGAATACACCACCTGTATTCGCATCCTTTGCTTGATGCAATTCCACAGATGTATATTCCCCATTCTCATTTAACTCATATATAGATATCCACATTTCAATTCTTCGTGTTACCTCATTCCACCTAAAGGAAAAATGAAGAAGGGCTTTTGTTTTCATATGATGCAAGATTTAAAGACCATGGGAAACATGATCAAAGTATGCATAGCTACGTTTTATTGTTTAGGATAGAGCAGGGAAAGGCATGTGTCAAAGGATGTCAAATGCAGCTTGCTTTGAGGCGTAACTGGAATAATTCAGAATACACTGAAGGTGCGGTTGACCTGCATTTAATTTTCCCTGCTTCATTCCTGCAGACTTGTATGCGGAGGGAAGCAGTTTTGAGAAACCTGTCGACACTAGCTGTCAGTTTCGTTTTTGCTGGCTGCGTCCTATTGGGGAGAATTCCTTCCACATTCTGTCCTGAAGACATAAGGGGAAGTGAGAAGAAATCTCCATAAAGTGAGGGGAAATCTCCTCTTAGACAGGTGTCACTTATTGGAAGATTCACTATCTCCTCTTGTTCTGCTGACAACTGTATAATGTTGGATCCCATATCATCTTTTGTCAGCACGACAAATTAGAGAGGAGGAATCTACCTAATGGGGATGTGAAAATAGGTTCACTTAAGCATATTTGGGCAATGCATTCATGTCCATCTTTAGAACAAATAAAATCTATAACTAAACCTACCTGTCTCGCAACGTTCGAGATTTAGCATGGAGAGAGTCAATCTCCCACACAGATCTTCCGTTTCCAGCACACCTGTGACCCCAAACTTCTATTGCAAGGGCACCTTCAGAGATAAACTCCAAAAATTCTTCTGTAATGCTAATCACATAATCCTATAGAAAAATAAACACACCATGGTTAAATTTGGAGTAGTCATATTACTTCTCAAATCACTGCCTGTGCAGGATAACAGAGATCATTTTTTATTTGAAGATATCTTGTGCACATTTAGCCCGGGTTCACACTAGTGCGATGCAGGAACCGGAGCGATTACAGAGCCGGTTCCCGCATCGCATCACTCCCACAGGCAGTTCAAACTGCCTTCTGCGAAGCGCTGCTGGTGTCATTACAAAGTTGATGACAACCCCAGTTTTGTTCACAGTTCACAGTGCGAACTGTGAACTCGCACACCCATGCGATCCAATTCCAGTGTGGGAGAAAAAAGACTCCTGCACCTTTTTTTGTGCGAATCGAATGCGAGTTCAGCCATACAACTGTATGGCTGAACTCGCATTGCTCAGAGATCGCATGTGATCGGCTCTAAGATCGCAGTAGTCTGAACCCAGGCTGAAGTCCTCATTTGCACAGCTGTAAAAATATAGTAATCATTAAGGCAAAGAACAAAAGTTCCATTGTAATGATTTCAATGGTGTATAGATGTACATGCATGTCCTTAGACAGATTTTTGGATTTTATGTTATTGTTCTAAAGGCAGTGCATTTTTACCCATTTGTGTGAATGCCTCCACTGAAAACAATGCAACTGCAGCATTCAGATCTGTAAATAAAAAGCAATTGAAAAAGCGTTTTTTTACAGTCATCCGAATGGGGCTTTTATGGGTATAAATCTCATAGTACATGTTATGATCTCATTGTACAATTGCCTTTAGATTCCCAAAAACTGTTTAATATGACTATCTACCTAAACTATCCAATCAATTTGTATCCAATTAGGTGGGCCCTGATTTACCAACAACTACTCAGTGAGTGCAGCTGCTGAGAGAACAAACTGTGAATTTTAAGGTTCCATGCACACTAGCTTTTTTTAAGCTCCTAGAAGCTGTTATTGGCATTTTTTCTGCTACTAAAGCTAAATAGTGTTATCCTTTACCAATACTTTAGGCTATTAGCCTTTTTTGAGCATCAGTGTTCAGGAGCAGGGGAAAAAAAAGCTTTTGCTGAGGTTTTTAGAGCGTTTTTCCAGCAGAAAAAAATGCTAAATGCCTCTAAACACTATTAAAACGCTGCTAATAGTTTTTTTTTCTAGCGCTTTTTCTTCTTCATGTACTGTAAAAACGTTAATAAAATGCTAATGCTTCAAAACACTCCTAAAAGCTACTAAAATGCTACTACAAGCCAGTACAAAAACGCTTTTATCAGCATTTTTCATCCAGCGTTTTTTTCTAGCATTTTATCAGCTTATAAAAAACACTAGCATGCATGGAGCCAAAGGATGAATTGCTCCACAGTGCCTGTATCTACAGGGGTCAGTGAAGACTTGTTTTAAAGAATATAGGGCAGCACAGTAGTGTAGTGGATAGCACTTTCGCCTAGCAGCAATAGAGTCACTGGTTCAAATCCCAACCACGACACTACCTGCCTGGAGTTTGCATGTTCTCCCTGTGCCTGTGTGGGTTTCCTCAGGGTACTCCGGTTTCCTCCCACACTCCAAAGACATGCTGGTAGGTTAATTAGATCCTGTCTAAATTGGACCTACTATATGTATGAATGTGAGTTAGGGACCTTAGATTGTAAGCTCCGTGAGGGTAGGGACTGGTGTTAATGTACAATATATGTATGGTAAGGGCTGCGTAAATTGACAGCGCTATATAAATTACTTGAAATAATAATAATAAAAAATAAGACCCCTTTCACACTGGGGCTGCGGCCACGTCCGTGGTTAAGTGGCACTTTACTACTGTTTAAGTGGCACTTTTCGGCCGCTAGCAGGGTGCTTTTAACCCCAAAGAAGGAGTTAAAAATGCCTGTGTTATGGCGCTTCTGAAGCGCTTTTCAGGCGTTTCAGAAACACTGCCCATACATTGCAATGGGCAGGGGCGTTTTGGGAGCACTGTATACAGCGATCCCAACCCGCCCTAAAGATGCTGCTTGCCCTGCCATTGCACCGCCCAGTGTGAAAGCACTCAGGTTTTCACACTCGGGTGGCATGGGAGGCAATTTTCAGGCGCTATTTCTAGTGATGAAACACCTGAAAACTGCCTCAGTGTGAAAGGGGCCTTATAAAGTAAGTAAATAGGTAAATACTTGAATGCCCATTACCTGGCAACAATATCACTTTCACTAAGATTTTATGTGGTAAATTACCTTGGAATGTGCAAATTTTACAGTAAACTGAGCATCTTTACTTCTTGGTGAAGGCATATCAGGATTGACCATGGGTGGTGCTACTGTAGGTTCTGACTGATCCCAAAAGGTGTACTGACAGAATACAAAGTTTGACAGGTTCAAGGGAAGGCCCGTAGCTTCTTTTATGTTTACCTGTAAATGATCAAATGAAATATATTTTAATAATCTGAAGAACTGACATGCTGTATAAAGTGGACCTACATACATTAATGGAAATAAATAATTGTTTACTTACTCTTATGAGTAATATATAGTTAGGAGACTGAAATTACACTTACTCGGCAGGTCAACTTTTTGGGCCTGTAGATTATTTCACCACTGTTGTCAATGATTTCAAAACTACCACTTTCGCTTGAATTTTCGGAAGAGTCATCACCCACTACACACTCAGGAACTACACCCGTAACTCGCATCACCTCAATATGAAGCCGTCCTGCAACCTAAGAGAAGACAGGCTGTTGGTAACTTTACTGATGACTTTGTTATCTGTTCTTACAGAGCTTGATAATTAAAAAAGTCAACAAACAAATCTGTTAGTAATGTCATTCTAAACAGACTGGAAATCCAGTTTATATTTTGAAGTTAGCTGTTAATATAATCCCAATAAACCACGCCATCGACCTTCCTCCTTTAAGAGTTCTTTAACCACTTGCCAACCGGGCCTGTTTTTTGGGTTCGGTGTTTGCAAGTTAAAAACATTTTTTTTTGCTGTAAAATTACTTAGAACCCCCAAACGTTATATATTGATTTTTTTCTAACACTCTAGAGAATAAAATGGCGGTCATTGCAAAACTTTATGTCACACCGTATTTGCGCAGCGGTCTTCCAAGCGTGCTTTTTTTTTAAATAAATTCAGTTTTTTTAGTTAAAAAATAAGAAAACAGTAAAGTTAGGCCATTTTTTTTTCCATATTGTGAAAGATAATGTTATGCCGAGTAAAATGATACCCAACATGTCATGCTTCAATATTACATCCGCTCACGGAATGGCGACAAACTTTGCAACTTAAAAATCTCCATTGGCGACGTTTAAAAAATTCTACAGGTTAGCAATTTTGCGTTACAGAGGAGGTCTAGTGCTAGAATTATTGCTCTCGCTCTAACGATCGCGGCGATACCTCAAATGTGTGGTTTGAACACCGTTTTCATATGTGGGCGGGACTTATGTATGTGTTCGCTTCTGCACGCTAGCTTAGCGGGACAGAGCACTTTTTTTTTTTAATTATTTATTTTGCTTTTTACTTTTTAAAAAGAACAGTGTAAAACTGTTCTTTTTTTTTAAAAAAATTGATCACTTTTATTCCTATTACAAGAAATGTAAACATTCCTTGTAATAGAAAAAAGCATGACAGGACCTCTTAAATATGAGATCTGGGGTCAAAAAGACCTCAGATCTCATATTTACACTAAAATGCAAAAAAAGAAAAAAATTTGCAAAAAATGACAGCACAAAAAAAAAAATGGGCCCTTTAAGACCGTTGGGCGGACATGACCTCTGATGTCATTTCCGCCCCGCCTTGTTATGAAGCCGAGTGAGCGGCTCACGGACACTGGGGGGAGAGGATCTGATCATCTCCGCCGCTGTCGGTGGGTCCGGTAAGCGGCGGAGATGACCAGAAAGCGGCGGGAGGGGGGGAGGGGAACTCTCCCGTAGATGATAAAAGTGATCTCACAGCGAATCCGCCGCTAAGACCACTTTTATCATGTTCGGAATCGCCTGCTGAAAATAAGGGTGCAGCTGCAGGCACCATTCAGATATCACCACTCAAACCCAAGGACATCAATGTACGTCCTTGGTCGTCAAGTGGTTAAAGTGACTGCAAAGGCTCTTTAAAAAAAAAAAGAATAACAAACATGTTATGCTTACCTCCTCTGTGCAGTTGGATTTGCACCGAGCAGCCTGGATCCTCCTCTTCTCGGGTCCCTCTTCTGCTCTCCTGGTCCCTCCCTCTGGTGAATGCCCCCTCAGCCAGCAGCTCTCTATGGGACACCCGAGCCGAGTCAGAGCTCCGTGTATCCATTCAGACACGGAGCCCCGACCTTGCCCTGCCCCTCTCTCTCCTGATTGGCTGACTGACTTTGATTGAGTCACGGGAGCCAATGGCACCACTGCTGTGTCTCAGCCAATCAGGAGTGTCTAGGACATCTAAGACACTCGTGGACATCGCTGCAGAGAGAAGGGGCTCAGGTAAGTCATTAGGGGGTGCTGGGCGGCTGCTATACACAGAAGGTTTTCTATCTTAAGGCTGGGTTCACACTTGTTCGACAAACGGACCAACATTGTGAGCACAATTCGCATGACATTACCAAATCAATGCTTTCCTATGAGAGCCGCCTTTACTGGTCCGACACAAGCCGTTCAGGCTGGGTTCACACTAGTCCGATTTTCGGACCGACATGAAGAGCACAAGTCGCATTACGTCACAAAAACAATGATTCCCTAAGAGAGTGGTCCGACTTGTGTTTTTCAAAGTCGGACCGACTTTGAAAAAGGTTCCTGTACTACTTTTGTCCGACTTCAGCCCATTGAAAGGCATTGAAGTCGGATCAAAGTCGTATCAGTGTCTTCACTGATCCGACTTTGGCATGCGACTTGTGCTCTGGGGATCATGAAGGGGAACTCTACACCATATTTAAAAAAAAAAAAACTGGCATGGGGTCCCCCTCCAGGAGCATACCAGGCCCTTTGGTCTGGTACGGATTTTAAGGGGAACCCCATGCCAAAAAAACTTTGTGGGGTCCCCCCCAAAATCCATACCAGACCCTTATCCGAGCACGCAGCCCGGAAGGCCAGGAAAGGGGGGGGACGAGCGAGCGCCCCCTCCTGGACCATACCAGGCCTCGTGCCCTCAACATGGGGAGTATGGGTGCTTTGGGGCAGGGCGGGCTCTGCGCCCCCCACCCCAAAGCACCTTGTCCCCATGTTGATGAGGACAAGGGCCTCTTCCCGACAACCCTGGCCGTTGGTTGTCGGGGTCTGCGGGCGGGGACTTATCGGAATCTGGAAGCCCCCTTTAACAAGGGGGCCCCCAGATGCCGGCCCCCCACCCTATGTAAATGAGTATCCCTATCCATTTACCTGGAAAGAAATATGTACAAAAAAAACACCACACAGCTTTTTAAAATATTTTATTAAATCTGCTCCGGCGGTCTTCTCCCCTCTCTGGCTCTTCTTTCTTCGGCTCTTTTGCGGAGTCTTCCATCTTCTGAGGGGTCTTCTTTCTTCTCCTTCTCTGCGGCCTCTTCTGCTCTTTTGCCGGTCTTCTCCGCTGTCGCCTTCCCTCTGTTCTTCCTCTCTTCTTCTTCTTCCCATGTTGACACGACGCGATCTCCTTCACGAATGCCCTCTCCGCTGTGTGCTGTGCCTTATATTGGCATGGGGCATGGCCACCAGATGACATCACATGGAAGCCCTGCACCCATATGATGTCACAGCTCCGCTCCAGGAAGTGACATAATACGGGGGCGGGGCTTCCAATATAAGGCACAGCACACAGTGGAGAGGGCATTAGTGAAGGAGATCGCGTCGTGTCAACATGGGAAGAAGAAGAGAGGAAGAACTGAGGGAAGGGGACAGCGGAGAAGACCGGCAAAAGAGCAGAAGACGCTGCAGAGAAGGAGAAGAAAGAAGACCCCTCAGAAAATGGAAGACCCCGCAAAAGAGCCGAAGAAAGAAGAGCCAGAGAGGGGAGAAGACCGCCGGAGCAGATTTAATAAAATATTTTAAAAAGCTGTCTGGTTTTTTTTTGTACATATTTCTTTCCAGGTAAATGGGTAGGGGTACGATGTACCCCATACTCATTTACATAGGGTGGGGGGCCGGCATCTGGGGGCTCCCTTGTTAAAGGGGGCTTCCAGATGTTTTTTTTTGGTCTGTCGAAAAATTTTATAAAATAATTTAGACGAGGCCGCCAGAAGAGGGGAGAGACCGAGAAGAAAGAAGCCGAGAAAACGCCCCAGAAGGTAAAAGACTCCCCAGAAGAAAGAAGAGGAAGAGACGTCGCAGAAGACGAGAAAACGGCCAGAAGAGGCGACAGGGGAAGGGAGTCAAGA
>BLSH010427592.1:1426257-1447568 GCA_018402905.1 Glandirana rugosa | reverse complement strand
GCGCTCGCTCGTCCCCAACCCCTTTCCTGGCCTTCCGGGCTGCGTGCTCGGATAAGGGTCTGGTATGGATTTGGGGGGGGGGAACCCCATGCTGTTTTTTCGGCGTGGGGGTTCCCTTAAAACCCACACCAGACCAAAGGGCCTGGTATGCTTCTGGAGGGGGACTCCATTCCATGCCATTTTTTTAAAAAATTTGGCGTGGGTTCCCCTTCAAGAACCCCAGAGCACAAGGTGCCTGGCATTGTCGGGATCAAAGTCGGATCCCTGTTCACAGACAAATGGTTCAACTTTGACCCTATGTAGGACCGTAAATCGCACAGCAAAGTAGGATCAAAGTCGGACCATTTTTTTGTCGGATAGTGTGAACCCAGCCCCAGACTTTGAAAAAGGTTCCTGTACTAATTTGGTCCGACTTTGGTTTTACTTCAGCCCATTGAATATCATTGAAGTCGGATCAAAGTCAGATCCTTGTTCTAACCTTCGGACTTGTGACATCCGACTTGGTGATAACAGCAGCAGTAAAAGGAATTTATCTCACACTGAGATTGTTTTGATTGGTCAAAGGACAAGTCACTATCTCAAAGTCAGAGCAAAATCTTATCTTGTTCATTCAAGTCTGATGGAAGTACGACCAAAGTAGGACCGATGTTGCAGGGCAAAGTAGGATCAAAAGTCTGACCGTTTTTGTGTCGGATAGTGTGAACCCAGCTTAATGCATAGAATGCATTAAGATAAAAAGCCTTCTGCCTTTACGACTCCTTTAAGTATTCATACAATTTATTCTACAGTGAAGTTAAACAAATATATAATGCAAAACGTTTCCTACCTCCCCCTGCTGGCTAATGATAGGCACTGCATATTGAAGTTTAACATCATAAAAGAGACACTCTAGGAACACATTAGCTACTCCAATAAGATTGTGGTTTTCTTGTGCTTCATAAAACGGATCCCCTTTTTTATATGTGATCTTTTTATTCTGCAAAAACAAAAAACAAAACAGAAATAAAGAATATGAAAAGTGATATTGCATGTAGATATATACATATAACGTGCAAGCTATTAACCAGCAGAGCCAATTAAGCAGATAAAAGCTGCTTCGTTATCCAGACCAGTTATAGATTCAGTTCTACAAATCTGCTTCAAATAGTAGTAAATACACACTAGAAAAATGTGGAAATTGTGGCTTTTTAGATCTTTTTTAATTTATTTAATAAACCCAACTATTTAACATTAACTTTTTTATCTTTGGTTTTATATGTTGTGTACAGCAATTTCCCCTGAGGAAGCAATATAAGAGTGACCACTGTAGGGTGACCGAGAGCTGTTATTATTATTATATACGATGGGGATGGGTTGATGGGGGTGGCTCAGGTACAGTTCTTAGGTGGGTGAGGGATAGGCTTCCCTGAATAAATGAGTTTTCAGGGATCTCCTAAAGGTGGACAGGATAGGGGCTGATCGGATATACCGGGGCAGGGAGTTCCAGAGGATGGGAGAGGCTCTGGAGAAGTCTTGAAGGTGAGCATGGGAGGAGGTAATAAGGGAGCTAGAGAGCAGGAGGTCCTGGGAGGAGTGGAGGGGATGATTTGGGTGATATCTGCGGATGAGGTTGGTGATGTAGCTGGGGGCGATGTTGTGGATGGCCTTGTATGTTGTGGTTAGTATTTTGAATTTTATACGGGTTAGGGGAAGCCAGTGAACCGATTGGCAGAGCGTGGCAGCAGTCACCGATTGGTTAGTGAAGTGTATAAGTGTAGCAGCAGCATTCATAATTGACTGAAGGGGGGATAGCCTGTGTAAGGGTGGGCCGGTGTGGAGAGAGTTGCAGTAGTCCAGGCAGAAAATAACCAAGGAGTGAATAAGTTGTTTTGTGGTGTCATTAGTCAGGAAGGGTCGAATTCTGGAGATGTTGGGGAGGTTAAGGTGGCAAAATTTAGCCAGTGATTCGATGTGGGTGCTGAAGGAGAGGTTAGAGTCAAGGATTACACCCAGCACCCTGGTGTGTGTAGAGGGACCAATGGGAGTGCTGTTGATCTCAATAATAAAGTCATGGGGGGGGGGCGGCCGGGAAGGAGGAAATATAACAAGCTCAGTTTTAGAAAGATTGAGTTTGACAAAGTGGTGTGACATCTATACAGATATGTCATTGAGTAATTTGGTGATCCGTGAGGAGATTGTGGGGGTGAGTTGAGGAGTGGAGAGATAAATTTGGAGTTGTGACACTGAAAGTGCGCTGGGATAGGTAGGAGGAGAACCAAGATAAAGTAGAATCACGGAGGCCAAGGGAGTGGAGTTTGCTGTGGAGGAGCGGGTGGTCAACTGTGTCAAAAGCAGCAGAGAGGTCCAGGAGTATGAGTATGAAGTACTGCCCATTGGTTTTAGCAGTAAGTAGGTCGTTGGTGAGTTTTAGTAGGGCAGTTTCAATGGAATGTTGTGGGCGGAAGCAGGACTGCAGAGGGTCGAGAAGGTTGGTGTCAGTGAGGTAGAAACTCATTTGGTCCTGGCCCAGGTGTTCGATGAGCTTGGAGGCAAACGGGAGTAGGGAGATGGGTCTTAAGTTATTCAAATGGGTGGGGTCAAGTGAGGGTTTTTTAAGTATAGGGGTAACCAGTGCATGCTTGAGCGGGGAGGGAAAGATGCCAGAGGAGAGGGAGAGGTTGGAGATGTGGGTTAGGGAGTTTAGGATAGAGCGGGAAGGTGGTCGCAGTAATTGTGAGGGGACAGGGTCCAGGGGACCGGTGGTGAGGTGGGCCATGAAGAGGAGTTCATTAACTTCCTCGGTGGTAACAGGGCAGAAGGAGGAGAGTGTTGAGTGCAGTATTGGATCTGATGTGTTGGATAGGAGAGGAAGTCGGATGTTGGATATCTCCTTACGAATTGTGTTGATTTTGCTTTTGAAATGGTTGGCAATTTCATGAGTGGTAAGCAAGTTGGTAGGTGGGAGGAGTGGGGGGTGAAGTAAGGAATTAAGGGTAGAAAAGAGTTGACAATGTTTGGGTGAGAGTGTTGTAGTAGGTTTGTTTAGCAATGTGGAGGCAGGAGTAGTATTTGAGACGGGCAGATTTCTAGAGGGTAAAGTCTTGCAGGGATTTAGACTTATGCCACGCTCACCCAAGAGCATGGCTGCGTCTCTTGAGACTTCTGATGTCATCTGTTTGCCAGGGTTGTGGCAGATGAGGCCTATTTCTGCGTGTAGAAAGGGGAGCAAGTGCGTCTAGGGAGAAGGACAGGGTGTTGTTGTAGATGGAAGTGGTTTGGTCTGGGCAGGACAGGGGTGCAATTTTGTCGTAGAGGCCATTAGTAGCAGAATGAAGGAGGGAAGGGTTGAGGTGGCGAAGGTTTCTGTGGGTAGTGGTTTGTAGGTTGGCAGCATGGGAGGTAGGAGACACAGTGTGTGTGAAACGGATACGTTTGTGATCAGAGAGAGGAAAGGGGGTGTTAGAGAGGTTGCAGGGGGTGCAGCGATGGGAGACTATGAGGTCAAGAATGTTGTCGTTGGAGTGAGTGGTGGCTTGTGTCCATTGCATTAAGTTAAAAGAGGTTAGGTTGAGTAGTTGAGAAGTGGTTGCAGTATTAATATTGATTGGAACGTTAAAGTCACATAGGATGATGGCAGGTATATCAGAGGATAGAAAATAGAGCAGCCATGCAGAGAAGTCGTCCAAAAAGCTTGACACTGGTCCAGGAGGCAGAAAAATGACTGCGACCCCAGACAAGCTGGAGAGAAAAAAGAGGAATGCAGTGCACTTCGAAAGTGCAGGGGGAAAGAGAGGGAGGTGAGGGAAGAACCTAAAAGGTGCATTGTGGGGAGAGGAGAAGTCCGACACTGCCGTCCTTTCCATCCAGAGGAGGCCACTGTGGGATAGGGCAGCTGGAGAGGTAGTGTTGAATTCCTGGAGCCAGGTTTCAGTAATAGCAAATAGATTAAGGTAGTTGGATAGGAAAAGGTCATTGACAGAGGCTAGTTTGTTAAAAACTGAGTGGGCATTCCAGAAGGTACATGTAAGGGCGGAGCTGACTTGTGGAATCAGGGGAATTGGGATGAGAAAGGGGGGGTTATTATTGTAACGTTCCATCACATTACGGTCAAGTCAATCTAGGGATATTACATAGAGCACTATTTGGTCTTCCTTCTTTTGGGGGTCAACATACTACAGTGATTTGCTGTTTAAAAGATTGTGGCACTGGTATGATTTTACACTTTAATATAGATTTGGAGTTCCTGCTCAATTAATGGTGCTTTCCCAAGCAATTTATGCATGGCTTTGAAACAATGGAGAAAGGACTATGAAATTAATGTATATACATATACACTATATTGTCAAATGTATTGGGACACCTGCCTTTACGCGCACATGAACTTTAATGGCGTCCCAGCCCGTAAGGTTCAATATTGAATTGGCCCACCCTTTGCAGCCATAACAGCTTCAACTCTTCTGGGAAGGCTGTCCACAAAGTTTAGGCGTGTCTCTATGGGAATGTGTGACTATTCTTCCAGAAGCGCATTTGTGAGGTCAGGTACTGATGTTGGACGAGAAGGCCCTGCTCACAGTCTCTACTCTAATTCATCCCAAAGGTGTTCTATCAGATGCAGGCCAGTCAAGTTCCTCCCCAAAATCGCTCATCCATGTCTTTATGGACATTGCTTTATGCACTGGTCCAAATCATTTGGTGGAGGGGGGATTATGGTGTGGGGTTGCTTTTCAGGGCTTGGGCCTGGCCCCTTAGTTTTAGTGAAGGGAACTCTTAAGGTGTCAGCATACCAAGACATTTTGGACAATTTCATGCTCCCAACTTTGTGGGAACAGTTTGGCGATGGCCCCTTCCTGTTCCAACATGACTTCACACCAGTGCACAAAGCAAGGTCCATAAAGATACAGCAGGTAAAATAAGTATTGAACACCATTGGTGACCATATGTCACCATTTTTCTATGTAAATATTTGTGGCGGCTGGTGAAATTTTAGGATGGGGAGGCACCAGATCCGCCCTTCCTTTTTGACTCCCCCACTTCTCATAAGCCCCACCCTTAATAGATTCCACCCATTGTGTCAGGAGTATACAGCCCAGCATCACCAGATAGGGTATACAGCATCGCCAGATAGGGGTATATACAGCATCACAGATAGGGGTATATACAGCATCACAGATAGGGGTATATACAGTGCCACAGATAGGGATATACAGCGCCACAGATAGGGATATACAGCACCCTAGATAGGGATACACAGCACCACAGATAGATATACACAGCACCACAGATAGGTATATACTGCACCATAGAAAGGTATATAGTGCACCATAGATAGGTATATACTGCACCATAAATAGGTATATACTGCACCATAGATAGGTATATACTGCACCATAGATAGGTATATATACAGCACCACAGATAAGGATATACAGCACCACAGACAGATATATAATGTACCATAAATAGGGATATACAGTACCATAGATAGGGGTATACAGCCCCACAGATAGATATATACAGCACTACAGATAGGTATATACTGAACCATAGAAAGGTATATATTGCACCATAGATAGGTATATACAGCTCCACAGATACATATATACAGCCCCACAGATAGATATATACAGCCCCACAGATAGATATATACAGCACCATAGATAGGTATATACAGCCCTGCAGATAGGTATATACAGTCCCACAGATAGATATATACTGCACCATAGACATATATATATACTGCACCACAGATAGGTATATACTGAACCATAGATATACAGTATCTCACATAAGTGAATACACCCCTCACATTTTTGTAAACATTTTATTATAACTTTTCATGTGACAAAACTGAAGAAATTATACTTTGCTACAATGTAAAGTAGTGAGTGTACAGCTTTTATAACAGTGTAAATCTGCTGTCCCCTCAAAATACCTCAACAGACCGCCATTAATGTCTAAACCAATGGCAACAAAAGTGAGTACACCCCTAAGTAAAAATGTCCAAATTGGGCCAAATTGCCATTTTCCCTCCCTGGTGTCATGTGACTCGTTAGTGTTTCAAGGTCTCAGGTGTGAAGGAGGAGCAGGTGTGTTAAATTTGGTGTTATCGCTCTCACACTCATACTGGTCACTGGAGTTCTATATGGCACCTCATGGCGAAGAATTCTCCGAGGATCTGAAAAAAAGAATTGTTGCTCTACATAAAGATGGCTTAGGCTATAAGAAGATTGCCAAGACCCTGAAATTGAGCTTCAGCATGGTGGCCAAGACCATACAGCGGTTTAACAGAACAGGTTCCACTCAGAACAAGCCTCACCTTGGTCGACCAAAGAAGTTGAGTGCATGTGCTCAGCGTCATATCTAGAGGTTGTCTTTGGGAAATAGACGTATGAGTGCTGCCAGCATTGCTGCAGAGGTTGAAGGGGTGGGGGGGTCAGCCTGTCAGTGCTCAGATCATATGACGCACACTGCATCAAATCGGTCTGCATGGCTGTCGTCCCAAAAGGAAGCCTCTTCTAAAGATGATGCACAATAAAGCCTGCAAACAGTTTGCTGAAGACAAGCAGACTAAGGACATGGATTACTGGAACCATGTCCTGTGGTCTGATGAGACCAAGATAAACTTATTTGGTTCAGATGGTGTCAAGCGTGTATGGCGGCAACCAGGTGAGGAGTACAAAGACAAGTGTGCCTTGCCTACAGTCAAGCATTGTGGTGGGAGTGTCAAAAAACTCACCATGCCTCTTACTAAATACCCTGGGATGTCTAGTTTCCAAAAAGGGGTAATTTGGGGGGTATTTGTACTGTCCTGGCTTGTTAGTGTCTCAAGAAATGAGTTAGAGTCCTTTCACACAAGCTTGTCTGTGTATGGAGTCCGCTTTTCTCAACAGGGATCGATCCACTGATCCCTGCTGAGCAGGCAGATGACAGGTCCATCTCCGCTTACTGTGCGGAGACAGATCTGTCAGAGTCCCGCTCTCCTTTATGGAGATCGGATGAAAACAGAGCGCCTGTCCGTTTTCATCCGATCCTATCTAATCCCATTCTCCAGATGGATGGAAAATAGGGTTTCCATCCTCCTGGATTACACGGACAGGATCGGATCGGATAGTGGCGGGTGTCAGCGAACATGTCACCGCTGACATCCGCCACTCCATAGGGGTGAATGGCGCATCCGATCAGGTCCGCCGGAAAAAATGACAGGCGGACCTGATCGGAACGCCCATGTGAAAGGGGCCATAGGCCGTCAGTACATCGGGTGTGATCAGGTGTAATCAATTTTCAGTGATTGGCACCATAGCTTGTAGACTCTATAGCTTTTACAAGACCAAATAATATGAACTGATTTTGGTTATTTTTACCAAATATATGTAGCAGTATAAATTTTTGCCAAAATTTATGAAGAAAAATTACTAATTTGCTAAATCTTATATCAGAAACAAAGAAAAATGCATTTTTTTTACAAAATGTTCGGTGTTTTTTCATTTATAGCTCAAAAATTAAAAAACCCAGTGGTGATTAAATACACCCAAAAAAAAAAGTTCTATTTGTGTGAAAAAAAGGGACAAAAATTTCATATGGGAACAGTGTTGCATGACTGAGTAATTTTCATTCAAAATGTGAGAGCACTGAAAGCTGAAAATTTGCCTGGTTAGGAAGGGGGTATAAGTGCCCAGTGGTTAACTACTGCGTTTAGCAAAAAAGTCACATTTCACAGTGTTAATTAGAATCCCTCTTTTACAGCTGATACCCACTTCTTAATGATAATCAATCTAAAGTGACCCATCTCTACAGCCAAGTTTATTTCTGAGATACTGTGTATATAGTTTTTTTTTTTTTTGTCTATGGTGATTTCAATAATCTGCCCAGCCCTGTGTGTTAAATATGTACACTATGTAAAGTTATGATATAGGACATATTACACTTGACTTGTGAAATATATTTCACTGCATATGTATGTTTTCAATTCAAAGTAACATATTAAGGTAGAGTGGGCCAACAGTGGGTACAACAGAACAAAAAACATAGGACATGCAAGAAGACAACGGAATGATTTCAGTGAGGGCTGGGTGATACTCAGTAGGCCCCAAATAAACTATTGTACCTGGAGTGGGCTTTCTTTCCATTCCTGGTAAGCTTCTCTCATGTCAATAAGCTTGTTCTCCAGCTTCTCAATGCTCCACACTTGGGTACCTTTACATTTTCTCCTCACTTGAATAGCTGGCTCACTCACTATTGCTCCTCTCTAGAAAGATATAGATTTTCTATTAAAATGTCCGTATTCTGATATAGTCTAAACTAGTTAACAAGTACCAACATTTTAATATTTGCATTTTTAACAAAGAACAGCAATTTCACATGTATTAATCCTTTTATCCAACTGTATACTTTACAGAACTCCTGCGGCTAGATATAGGTTTTTCATTCATTATTTAGTTTGCCTCCTTAAATTTGTACAAGTTATCTCTTGACAGCCATTGTTATGCTGCAACTGATCATTAAACATGTAAAACCAAATAGCTTTACTACAATCAAATAAGCATTCATTTTTCTTTCCTATTTTTCCACCGAGACCATCATGTTATGTGTCCTTTAAACATTTCATTTTAAGTATTTTAAGTTATTTTAAGTATTTAGAAATTATTCTTCCTAAATAGTAGAAGCCTAGTAGTAATATATTTTCTGTTCTGCAAATGGCATGGCTGACTAAAATCCAAAGACAAAAAAAGGAAATTAAAAATGATAATTTTGGGAGGTTTCCCAATACCAGATGTCGCTGTGACCTGACACTACAGGTAAAATGTGTCATTGTGGATCACTGGTAGGGGAGGCCGATTTCTAGTTTTACAAAAACCTCCTTAATAGATCTTTATGCTAGTATATTTAAAGCAGATGGAAAAAACGTGGTCTAAAAGCAGCTGGTTCCATAGACAGAAGACTGCAGGATAAAAGTCAAAATCAACCTGTCTTCAGTTAAAAAGACCAAAGAAAAAGGCTGACACATGCTTCTCTAGGAAGTGTAAATTTAATATAGAAGGTATGTCAGTGGTTTTAATTGTAATAAAAATCATGTGTTTTTTATCCTTATCCATACAACCTGTACAAATGTAGAGAGTTTTGAAGAAAATCAGTCACAATTGGGCTTATGTATGACTCCGAATTTTAATTTCTAAATCATTATAAATGTTCAGATGAAATCATGAAAGATTTATATTTGTTTTTTATTTATTAATGTTGGCTCTGAGAGTCAGGGGCCAGAAGTCACTTGAGGTCTTATAGTTAAAGCTGCTATAAGGCCCCTTTCACACTGGAGCGTTATTACAGCGGTAAAGCGCTAAAATTACCGCTGTAATAACGCTCTAAATATTATTTTTATGCATCTCTATGGATGCTTTCTCACTGAGGCGTTGCGCTAGCGCAGCGCTTCAGAAAATCATGCAAGCATGATTTTTCAGGAATGTGGGGAGCGGTGTATTCACCGCTCCTCCACCGCTCCTGCCATTAAATTCAATGGGCAGCGCTCCCGTAGCGGCTGTACACCGCTCCGGGAGCGCCGAGCGCCGGCACTTTTAACCCCTGTTTAACCCGTTGTTGGGGGGGTTAAAAGTGCCCCGCACCCGCCTGCATAGCGGCGCCGTAGCGCCTCTATAACAGCGGTAAATCCCCGCTCAGACTAGCGGGGATTTACCGCTACCGCCCGCCAGCCCCAGTGTGAAAGGGGCCTTACTTAGAGGGCACAACTGCATGTGCAGGTATGCTGGCTACTGGGTCCCTAAACATGAACTGTCATATCAAACAATGCTTGTATTTACTGTAGGCTATGGAGCAAGGCATAGAAGGCGAGCTATAGAAACTTACGGCACTGGCTTTTCAGCAGAAAACAGCAATTGGACAAGGTTTTCTAACTTATTCTATTGATTCTCCCTCTGACATGCTTCCTCTGTTGGTGCAAGCTGGTGACCCAAACACAGTAGAACGTCTTTCCAATCCACCCTAAAGAGACAAGTTTGGAACCTACGTCTAATGTTTATGGTTTATGGGCACCTTTAAGAAACTGCCAGCTATTTGACCTCAGTTATCAGTATGAGATCACGTATTGAACAGGACAGCATCAGTCAGAACTTAGGTAGTCTCCTATCTCTATGCGCTACATCTGGCCATACATATAAAGATTTCTCTTGTTCAACCCAGCATGGATGAATTAATCTCCTTTTGCTGGCTATTGTATTATGATAGCAGACACCCATTGCTGTCCAAATACCAGAACAATGACTACAGCTGATTGGCTGCAGTCACTGTTCAACCAACTTTTTTCCACCAAGCTCCTTCATTTTCTTAAATGAAGATTTAGGCCATGTGGTGTTGACAGCTCGAGCGTTGTCCAAACCACAGGAATCAGATGAAAT
This sequence comes from Glandirana rugosa, assembly GCA_018402905.1. NCBI lineage: Eukaryota > Metazoa > Chordata > Amphibia > Anura > Ranidae > Glandirana > Glandirana rugosa. Next base: position 1,437,183 of record BLSH010427592.1, on the reverse strand, counting down.
TTAAGCCATGTATGGCCAGCTTTAAAGTCAGGGATACGTCAGATAAAGAATAAAGACAAAATAAGGATCTAAATATGCATCAATTGTAGGCAAGCTGCAGAATTTAATAATTTACTGAGTAATAAATAATTGCATACAAACTACAACAAAGCAGTTCAAGGGTTTGCAGGGTACTATGACTTAGTCAACTTACCTTTCGGTTGGCGCTAAGATTGACTGCTGGGATTTGAAGTGTGACCTGATAGTCTGTGTTTTTGCCCATTTCTTCTGCTAAAAAGTTAGATTCTCTCACTAAAGTGTTGGCCTTGACAATCTGCTCCCTGAGCTTGGAAAGGCTCTGCCGAAATAGCTCATCTCTGCAATATACAAAATAACATCTAAATGCAACTTACTACACGTTGTAGCACGTAATAACTAAAATACGAAAATCATTCATTAATACTCTTGGCACCGGCAACACAGACAAAAAAGTAATGAGTGCAATAACCCATAATAAATAATCAGAAATAAACCTGTATTAGTATATCCACACTGAGCTGTAATAAACTAAAATCTAATATAATAGTAATATAATTCATTGCTACATCTTTTATGGAATTTCCAAATAAGCCCCTATACTAGTATTTTAAAGCTTTTTATGCTGACAAAATATAAAAAATATGTTTTAATCTTGTTCTAAAGCAAACTTTGTTAAAGTACCTGACAGAACAGGAGCAAATACACTCAAGCACTTCAAGGGTTGATATGGGATTTTGCAAGTATTCTGACATACAATACACATTTATTAAAAGTAATTTTTGGGGTAAAGCTGGTTAAACAGTAAACAAAAAGGAACAGCTTAGCATTTTCACACTTTAATATATAAAATGTGCATGATTTTCTGAAATGTGACATATTTAGGTCAGGAGATGCCATCTGTAATGTTTAGTATTTATTGCCTAAGTGTCCATATGTGGCACTGTAAACCTGGCATCTATGTCACAGTAAAATAGCACTGAATTGAATGTAGACATGATTTTTAATGACTAGTAATTGCCATGAGACACAAAAGACTTTGAATGTATTTATAACTTGCATTATCCATATTGTGTAAATGTAATGCATCGTCAGAGTTGCTAAACTTTATGGAACAAAAAAGTATGCTAAATTCTTATGTGAGAGACCTCCATATAAAGTATTATTTAAGTATACTGACAAATGTTCCATATTTTATAAGAGAGCTGTTTTATACTATAGGTACAGGAAAAATAACATGACTAAGTAGAATGTGACCCTATAGCAAAATCATGAAAGAAATTCTGTGCTTTGGCTATGCAGAGCAAAGCAACAGATTCACTCTTAATAGTGACACCACCATAAACACATACTCGCCTTACCGACCCATCATTCTGTATGGTTACATGTTTTTCTTGCGTTATCATTCTTATGAGTACTTCCAAAAATATGTGTAATTGCTCTCAATATTGGAGAACATGACAGTGCCCTGGTGGCCCATAAAGTCTGCCATATTCTAATTTGGAGAAGATGAAACCCTTTTTTTCTAACAAGATACCATATTTTCATTGAAGAAATGCATTCTTCAATGTCTGCAATATGTGGTTATAGAAAAAGAGATGGACAGTAGGCTTTAGGTATAACAGAAACAAAAACAACATGGCCTACAGTATCTGGGGAACTGAAGTGCAACCTTCGATCTACTGATTACAGAAAAGCTTACAAAAACTTCAAACGCAACCAGAATACAGCATGTTAGTATCATGAAGTTACATGAGGAAAGTATTAAAGTCGTGAGTAAAAAAAAAAAAAAAAAAAAAAGGAAGAAGAGCAAACAAAGTATGCTTTCGGTGCTTATAAAGGAGTCATGACCTGAGTTCTCATTATTTTACCATTTACGAGTAGAAAACAACAAAGAAAGATTAGGGAGTCAGTTCAGTTATTCATCCTGGGGGCACCCTTTCACTGCCAGATCATGCGCTCCGGTGGCCAAACCGTTTTTGGCATTTTTCTTGCAGTGTTTTAGGCCTCAGTCGCAAGGGCCATAGAGGTGGCAGGAAAAGGTTAATTCCGTAAAAGTTTGATCATTACTAAGGCAGGTGCTGCAAGAGTAGGGTTATGAAGCCATCCATGGTAATTGTTTTCAAATTTTGGAGAGTTGCCACTGAGGACACATTTTGAGCTTTTTTTTGTAAGATAGAATTCACACTGTCTATCCAGAGGCTAGCAGTGGGTGGTTGGGAATATAGCAAATACTGAGTTATTGTTCTCCAGGACAGGTACAGGGTTCTGGTTACTGCTAATTTCAAATGAGGGTCATCACAGAGGAGCTACTAAAATCCCAGGATACCTATCTTTGGGGTCAGAACAGCATTGTAAACAGAATGTTTCATTAATAATATCAAACACATCTTCCAGTACCTAACCAATCTCAAGAGTTTCAAAAACATGTGAATAAGATCCCCTTGTCATAACGGGAACTTCTACAAAGATAGTGATACATTCTTAAGGAAATCCAGACTATTCTATGCAACTAGAATAGCTGCTTAAAGGAGTTGTAAAGGCAGAAGTTTTTTTACCTTAATGCATTAAGATAAAAAAATCTTCTGCGTGTAGCAGCCTCCCCTAATACTTACCCTGAGCCCCTTCTCTCTCCAGCGATGTCCACAATCCCTTCGTCCAGGACACTCCTCCTGATTGGCTGAGACACATTGGCTCCCGCAGCTGTCAATCAAAGTCAGTCAGCCAATCAGGGAGAGAGGGGGCGGGGCCGGGGCTCCTTGTCTGAATGGATACACGGAGCTCTGACTCGGCTCAGGTGCCCCCTGTAGCAAGCTGCAGGCTGAGGGGCACTCAACAGGAGGAGGGGCCAGGAGATCAGAGAAGAGGGACCCGAGAAAAGGAAGATCCGGGCTGCTCTGTGCAAAACCAACTGCACAAAGGAGGTAAGTGTAACATGTTTGTTATTAAAAAAAAAACCCAAAAAACAAGACTTTACAATCACTTTAAGGTTTAAGGATTGACTGGTCCACATCTGAGATACTCCTTGTAATGCTTCAAGCACTGCTCGTCTCTGAGTTCACTGTCCATTTTTCTTAAGTAATAATATTGGGTCATTCAATTTGGCAAGCATAACTATATGTATTTTTGAAATAAGGTCCTTTATCAAAGGAGTGAGCTATAAGTGAAATCAGTTCCACTTTATGTAATATTACTGTAGGTCTGTAAGTTTCTATGGACTATTAAGGGCATGACAAAGTTCAAGATATCTAAAAACAAACATAGACCTTTTGGATTGGGAATGACAAAGGTTCCCCTGTTTCCCTACCTGTATATTAGTGTGTTTCATGTTTATGCAATTGATAATTTTCCAACTGCATGCTAGGGGCCACAATTGTGACTTCTTCTTGAGGTTTGTTATTACTTTGTTTTATAGCAGTTGAAAGATTGCATTTTCTATTATATGGTTATGTCCCATTTATTACACAAATTTAGTATGACAAATATCTCTGGAAAAACATAGACCTTGGGAGAAAATTAAACCCTTACCATTTCTAGTCTGCTTGGAGAACATAAGTTGATCCTTGGTGCATTCTAGAATCCAAGGCTGACTAGATCTTTTTTTATTTACCTGATCAAACTTATGGAGCTTCCTGAGTTAGGCGAGCTTTCACGCCAGTGTTGTATTAGTGCTCTGTTTATATCTTTTTGATAGCTATCAACATTTTGTAGGCATTATTGCCAGAAACGCAGTGTTAAAATAATTTATTTTAGATTGCAGACTGGTAACCAATTATATATTTATTGTAGCTGCTTATTGGTTAAGGTTGCAAGCATGTTTTTTTCTCTATGTTATTAGTGGATACAGACTGCTAATGACAACCTAAGGAGTATGGGCAAACAGAACTGGCTTTTGCCCCTCTGTGAATACCAATGAAAGCGCATGATCCCACTATAAACAAGCTATTTACATTTCACACCATATAAGTGTTAGATATTTGCCCTAACAGTATACATAATTATTAAAAAGTTAACTACTACATTTGAAACAAATTCATATAAAAGTCATGCATTTAGCTGAAATCTGTCTGCCACTGCTTTATTATATTATATCATAGCATTTATAATTACGTACAATTTTTAGAGTGTTACTAAAGACTATCTAAATACAGGAAAAATAAGAAAGAGGCTTATGGATATTAGGGGATAGAAGGTCCAAACATATAGATACACCTGCACAGAAAAGATCATGTAGAATGTAGATCATGGACATACAGCATCCATAATCTGCTCAACCATGGGCGTCCGCAGGTAGGGGCAAGGGGGGGCAATTGCCCCCCCCTGGAATCAGGCATCAGATCAGGGGTTCCCCACTAGGTCCTTATCCTCTTGAGCCATGTATGCAGTTTCTGACAGTCTCTTGGGCCATGTATGCAGTCTCTGACAGTTTCCTGTACTATGTCTGCAGGCTCTGACAGTTTCCTGTACTATGTCTGCAGGCTCTGACAGTTTCCTGTACCATGTCCGCAGTCTCTGACTGTCTCCTGTGCTATGTATGCAGTCTCTGACTGTCTCCTATTCCATGTCAGCAGTTTCTGACCGTATCCTGTACTATGTCCGCAGTCTCTGACCGTCTCCTGTACCATGTCTGCAGTCTCTGACCGTCTCCTGTACCATGTCTGCAGTCTCTGACTGTCTCCTGTACCATGTCTGCAGTTTCTGACCGTCTCCTGTATCACGTCTGCAGTCTCTGACCATCTCCTGGATCATGTCTGCAATCTCTGACCATCTCCTGTACTACGTCTGCAGTCTCTGACCGTGATAATGTAATTATGACATTGTCAAAAAGGGGCAGAGCATGGATGACCTTGAAATTATGCCCCGCCCCCCGGAAAAAGTTCTGCGGACGCCCATGTGCTCAACATTCACTCTTTCACTCACTTTTTTTAGCTGGCTACTGTGTGGCCTGTGCTGACCTTTTGGCTGAGTTGGTCTTCTTTCTGTCCATTAATACTGCCTCAGTGCCTAGTAAGGACACCCTGATTGGACAGTGGGATGACATTGCTAGAGTTCAGCTAGGAGGTGGTGGAAAGTCGAGCCCCAGTAATAAAGTGAAAATTAATCACATAGGCGCAAAGGCATTTCTGTTCAACAATGGAAACAACAGGAGACCAGGATCACCTTAATGTGCTCTATAGGTGTATGCATTTGGGCTTTATACCCAAAGAAGAGAGGGGCCAAATTTAATATTGTGTCTACGACCTCAGCATTAAAGTTTTCCACATAACACTTTAACACACACATAACCCCACTCTAGCTATATCTGAATATTATGATCTTACCTCTCCTCTGCCCACATGTTCATCTTCTGCTGTGCTGTTTGAGAGGTGTAGGAGAGTCGCTCATTACTGTGTTGGTGTTGTCTTTCTGGGGATAGCTGATGTCGTAGCTGTTCTAGCTCCCTCTCATACATGAGCCGCTGTTCTTCCAGAGCATTTCTCTTCTCCTCCAAATACTGCTTCTCCAGGACTTGGACAACAGTGTGGACAGGATCTGCAGAAACATACCATTGGTGAAAATCTAGGATTAGCACAGTCGTCATTACTTGAGTATTTTCAAGAGATGATACTGAAACATTAAAATATATATACAAATTTGAAATATGGGTAAGCAGATAAGGAACACAATAACAAGCATGTAAGTCATACGTCAATAAAACAAAGTATCATCATGTATGCAAGCCATGCTGTACATGACAAGATATTAAAAGAAGTCTTGTGCAACATTCAAAAGCAGGAATTGGGAATAAGTAAAAAAAACAAAAAACAAAACATAAGATAGCCATTGGCATAAGTAAAAAAGCTTGCTGGGTGTGTGGCATTTTTTTCTTTGTTCTAGGTCCCCAAACATTTCTCGAGGTTAATAGGTTTATATCCAATAGAGTACGCAACAGGTTGATTTAATTTTGGGGATCTTGTAGCTTTATTCTGGGTATACGAAATGTCTCTAGTTTTTGTAGCTATCGTAAATATAATTTACATTAGGGTAGAACTATTCTAGCTTGCCCAACTGCCACTAGTCATCTTTAAAGTTTTTTTTTCTACATCTTTCATTTTCCTAGTAAGGGTTTAAATCGGATTTGTGATTGGGGCATGACACTGTACAATTTTTACTTTCACAGTTAATAAATAAGACTAAGATCTTGTTCACAGCCTACGTGCATGAAAACTGGTGGGAAAACCGACATTCGTTTCCATCAGTTTTCATGAGTGTCAGTTATGTGCTCTATTCACACCAGGGTTGATGTCATGTCAGTTTTTGTCCCTTGCAGAAAAAAATTGCACGTGATACCAGTGTTGTGGTGTGAACAGGGCAATAAAGATCAATTGGTTTTTTTGTGCCCTTGCAAAATGCGTACAGAAAAACTGATGTCTCTGTACCATGGTGTGAACAAGGCCTTAATGTTTGCTTATTGAAATATAAAAGCTCTTTACATTGGCATGAAGACCCATCATAGAGGGCTGTCAAAGTCAGCTTAGAATTGTGGGTTGAAGTACATAGACCTTTGTGCCAATATAAGGCGTATATAAAATTAACAAAACAGTATAACAATGTATCATATTGTTTGAATTATAATGCTAAATGCAAGTTCAAACTAAGGTGACCATGGATTGGCAAATGTCAGAAATATCTGCCCATTGTCGAAAAAGAGTTGTTATAACTTGCCCCATATTTACCCAAAAATGTACAGCAGAGTATATGTGGTACTTTGACCCTTTCCTTTGCTATATAACATAAGTATTAGGCCAACTCCCAAGGATATTTTCCCTACAAGTTAGAAAATCTCCATGTACTTTAACTGCCTGACCAGCAAAGGCACCTGTTACCTCCTTTGAGTTAAGGAATGACTTGATGACTGCAAGCAATGGTTGAAATTGGGACCATTGCATGTGCAGTATATATCAGGCCATCTATGGCTACCTGTTGAGGTTGGCAGTCCTATCTTACAACACTAGGCATTACTTACATGAAATTTTACATTCATTCTGTTTTTGCTCCAGAGGGGCAGAAAATTATTTGAAAAGCTTGAATTGAACAATAAGATTGTGTTGAGGGGAAAACTGTTGTCATTGTTTTATCTTGGTCATAAACACATGGTAACTTTATTTGTGGGAATATTTAAAAATAATATATATTCAAGGAAATTCATAGAGTGTCTATGACCCTATGTCTCTGCACAACAAAGGTTGGTGACATTTGAAACTGGTAGAAACAGGTACAATAATTGCCTGCAGATGAGCACTGATACATAAGGACAGTCTATCCTCAGTGCAGTGTCAGGCATCAAGGAGTTTTGTGAATGGGTGGGTGGTGCCTGATGGGGAAGCTCAAATATTAGATCCCCATCAGGTCTACACCTCTTGTAATTAACAGCAGGCAAATGACAACTCCATGGGCAATAGAATGCCTGCTATTGGCTACAGAATCTACTTACTGCTTGCTGTTAATCACAAGGAGAAAGCAGACCTGACAGGGTGTTTCCATTTCCCCATTAGGCTCCACCTCAGCTGTGAAGCCCCAAGGCATTCTTCACAATCAGTGACAGGTGATGAAGGGGTAAATATGCCTCCGGCTACACAGCGTACAGAGACAAACATTGTGGCCGTCTCTGTACGCCAACTTACATTTGTTCTTCTTACCTCCAGTTTCGTTATCTGTGAACTGGATATAATTATTTTGGAATTTGATGCAGTCATATTGCCACTTTGTAAGAGTGGAACTATTAGAAACCACTTCAATCTGCTGCACATGTCAGAAAAAATACCAAAATGGGTAGCAGGAATTTCTGAACCTAGTACAGGCCATTTTAAACTGTCTTACCGGCAGAAAAGTGGCATTAGGGCTTTACTGAATTCCCTCCTATTTAGTTCAAATAATGCATCAACATACCGTAACAGTTTTTCTGCTATCCGTGTTTATCATGTTTAAGACAAGAGCCTCCAATAGTACAATACAATATGCATAGCGCTCAAGCAGTCAAAACAGGCCCATGCACAATTCAACATTAGACCTTTGTGCCAGCGATGGTACAAGTAGTCGATGATCTCGCTCCACCGGGCAGGAGGGAAGATCCTGTAGAAGGATTCCCATATAGAAGAGGTCCAGTAGTTCTCGGTTACATGATGTGCTCCAATCACTTCTTCCTCAGCACAAAATCAGACCAGTGATATACTATTTTTTTCAGTATTAAACAAAATACTGCTTTTTACAATGGACATATACAGTAAATACATTTTTAAACACCTTTACAGAGGTAAAGCTTATATTTCTTTAACAATTATGTATATTCATTTGTTTGAATCTTTAACCACTTGCCGACCACTTCGCATACTTTTACCGCTGCAGAGTGGCGCTGTAGTGAGAATCGTCATTTATAAATGGTGGCTCGCTCGTGCGCGGCTAGCGGGCGGGAGCATGCCGCCAGCAGCGCGTCCTCATGCCCACCGCACTCTGCAGCAGTGTAGCCGCGGGTCCAGCGGACTCTATGTCCACCGGCTACTTGCGATTGCTTGGCAAAAAGGAAAAATGGGGAACCGCCGCGGTTACCCGTTCTGTCAGGCGGCATGTAAGAGATCTACTGATCCCTGTCACTGGGATCGGTTAGATCTCTTATGCCCCTGGCCAGCCCCCTCACAGTTAGTACACGCCTAGGGAACACAGTTAACCCCTTCACTGGCCCTTGCAGGTTAACCCCTTCACTGCCAATAACTTTTATACAGTAATCAGTGGATATGTAAATTTCTGATCGCTGTATAAATGTCATTGGTCCCAAAAAAGTGTCAAAAATGTCTGACATGTCCGCTGCAATGTTGCAGTCCCGATAAAAATCGCAGATCGCCGCCATTACTAGTATAAAAAAAAAATTGTAAAACCGCCATAAATTAATTCTCATGATTTGTAAACGCAGCAACTTTTGCGCAAACCAATCAATAAACACTGATCGCGTTTTTCTTTTACCACAAATATGAGGAAGTATATATATCGGCCAAAACTGATGAATACATTTTTTTTATATTTTTTTGGATATGTATTATAGCAAAAAAGTAAAAAATATAGATTTTTTTTCAAAATGGTCACTATTTTTTTTGCTAATAGCGGTGCTCAGAAGTGACGCAGAGGTGATCAAATACCACCAAAAGAAATCTCTATTTATGGGAAAAAAAGAGTGTCAATTTAGTTTGGGTACGACCGCACAATTGTCAGTTAAAGCGACGCAGTGCCGAATCGCAAAAAGTGCTCTGGTCCTAATGTGGGAAATGCTTTTGGTCCTTAAGTGGTTAATGCATTTTTTATCCTATTGATATATTAAAAAAACAATACAGTAACTGAGAGGTGGCTCAATCAACACAATCTCACATGACTGAGTTTAGTGCACGAGCAGGGAAGCGATGGGCAGAAAGTGAGAGAAATTTAATGTCATAAAGCAGCCCGGGGTAAACTGCTGGCCAGAATACGCAGATTTGGCTTCAACCCTGCTGTTGAAAGCCTGCTGAACTATTGATGGGAGCACTGACATGGGGTTTAAGCTGTGAAGGGTGTTTGTGCTAACTGCGTGTGGGGTGTCTCCACACCAATTCACTCTGAATGTTAAATAGCTATGTATATGTTATATACAGTATGCCAGGCTGCACATCACAGTATGGTAATTTTAATAGACAAAGGGGACAGCAATTTGTTACCTTCTATAGTCAACACAAGTAGCCTACTGGGCTTGCAGAAATAACAGGTGGGGATGACAAACTTCCTAAGACTGTGCTTTAGTCTGGGTTCACACTGGTACGACACAACAGTCGTACGACTGTGGTCCGACTTTGCCCTGCAACTTTAAGTCCTACATCCATCCGACTTCAATGAACGGGGATCCGACTTTGATCCTGACAATACCAGGCACTTTGTGTCTGGTATGAATCTTTAGGAGAAACCCCACGCCACATTAAAAAAAATGGTATGGGGTTCCCCCTCCAAGAGTATACCAGGCCCTTCGGTCTAGTATGGATTTTAAGGGGAACCCCCATGCCTTAAAAACAGTGTGGGGTCACCACCAAAATCCATACCAGACCCTTATCCGAGCATACAGCTCGGCAGGTCTGGAAAGGGGGTGGGGACAAGCGAGTGAACGGGGGTGAGTGCATTGGGGCAGGTGGGGCCCCCCACCCCAAAGCACCTTGTCCTCATGTTGATGAGGACAAGGGCCTCTTCCCAACAACACTGGCCGGTGGTTGTTGGGGTCTGCGGGCTTATTGGAATCTGGAAGCCCCCTTTAGCAAGGGGGCCCCCAGATCCCGGCCCCCCACCTTATGTGAATGAGTATGGGATACATTGTATCTATAAAAAAAGTGTCAGGATCAAAGTCGGACCAAAGTAGTGCAGGAACCTTTTTCAAAGTCGGACCGGCTTGTGTCGGACCAGTTAAGACGGCTCTCATAGGGAAACATTGATTTTTACATATCATTCGACATGTGTTCCCAATGTCAGAGCATTTGTAGTACAAGTGTGAACCCGGCCTTAAAGCTGAACTCAAGGATTGATCTTTATTGCATAATTGCATTGGTCCAGTTTGAACTAATTACAGTGATAGCCATGATTTTCCCCATCTCCCCTCCATATCACTGGAATGTTAAAGGTGGAACAGGTTAGCCCATTATCGATAAGTAACCTTTTTATGTTTCGGAAGATACTTACCACCGTTACGTCTCGGTCACTGGGGGACACCAGTCACACGTCTTCCTTTCGACGAAATGGTCCTTAGCCTTTTAGTACCGATAGTGACATTAATCAAGTTTGACCTGGTTACGTTAATACGTTATTTCTAGTTAGGAACTCAAGTCGAAATTCCGGCCCAAGTGTGAACATGATGTTTACGAGACTGTA
>BLSH010427592.1:1414577-1426247 GCA_018402905.1 Glandirana rugosa | reverse complement strand
TTGTAGTACAAGTGTGAACCCGGCCTTAAAGCTGAACTCAAGGATTGATCTTTATTGCATAATTGCATTGGTCCAGTTTGAACTAATTACAGTGATAGCCATGATTTTCCGATTCCTGGTAAAGCAGCTTTCCTTCTGCACACTGACCACAGGGGGTCACTGGCTCTGCATTGCCACCATTCATAGAAGGCTTTGTATTTTTCCAATGAATAGCTATTACCCGATTGGACAAGGTGGAAATTGTAAGGTCACTATACCTCCCCTCTACCTCGGCTGACCATAAACATACAAGAGGCATGGTTATTCTTATTAAATCTTAGTGTGCTTTGTGTTTTTGTTCTAAACCTATGTAGTAATGTAATGTGAAACTTTGCCTTTATTCAGGAGCTTTCTTTAATTTGCAGGGTGACTATTCTTGTAATTGCCCCCTGCAGCTTTCAACAGCCAGCCAGTAGTGGTGAGCCTGCTCGATCCCTCCTGTTTTCTGCACAGGTTATGTACAGCCCAGTGATGATGTTTCTGCTATGTTTACAAGGTAATATTTGGCTTTGCTAAGGTATTTGGTGCACCCAAAGAGGATTTTTATCCTTTGTGGCTATTGAGAAATACATTATATTACCAAAAGTATTGGGACACCTGCCTTTGCATGCACATGAACTTTAATGGCATCCCAGACTTAGTCCGTAGGGTTCAATATTGAGTTGGCCCACCCTTTGATGCTATAACAGCTTCAACTCTCCTGGGAAGGATGTCCACAAGGTTTAGGAGTGTGTCTATGGGAATGTTTGACCATTCTTCCAGAAGCGCATTTGTGAGGTCAGACACTGATGTGGACAAGAAGGTCTGTGTCTGCTCTAATTATTATTATTATACAGGATTTATATAGCGCCAACAATTTACGCAGCACTTTATGCTCTAATTCATCCCAAAGGTGTTCTATCAGGTTGAGGTCAGGACGTTGCATACCAGTCAAGTTCTTCCACCCCAAACTCCCTCCACCAAATGATTTGGACCAGTGTGCAAAGCAAGGTCCACAAAGACTTGGATGAGTGAGTTTGGGGTAAAGGAACTTGACTGGCCTGCACAGAGTTCTGACCTCAACCCGATAGAACACATTTGGAATGAATTAGAGCAGAGACAGCGAGCCAGGCTTTCTCGTCCAACATCAGTGCCTGACCTCACAAATGTGCATCTTAATACTTTAGTAATATAGTGTATATTTACTTTTTTTTGTGCCTGAAGTTCAACTTTAAAGGGAACCTGTAAAAATCTTACATATTTGGTTCTGCTGAGGAGCATCACTGGTGGCTGTCATCACCGGACACTCTGGGAAAGTGCTATCTACATGGTGATGAGTTATTGTGCACTTCTAGCAAGCAGATAATATCTACTTCCAAGGCTGGATAGGATCTTCTGAGAGAGATGAGGATCTGAGAGGTTTCCATTAATGAAATACTGAAAACTATAACTACAGGGAATGCATATTTACAGAAAGGAGTGGTGCAAATGTTTTGCAATATTCAAAGAAAATTTATTCACAAGGAAATAAGCTCATATTTTTAATATTTTCCCTAGCAGCAGAAAAGCATGTCAATTCTCTAGTAACTTCTGGCTTAGAGCCTAAATTACTAACCATTACTGTTCAAAGCCTTCATTATCACTTCCATCTGCGCAAATTCATAATTATAGTCTGGTTCTGATGAAGCTTCACTTGTCGCATCCAGATCAGTTTCAGTATTACTAGCTTCTTTCTCAAATTCCTTCAGCCAGTCTTTTCGTTTCCTGTTTGGCAGGTTCAGCCTGATGACACATTATAAATGGTAGATTAGAATAAATATCCATCTGCATTATAAACAAGAGAAGGATATGTGATCATAGCTACCTGAAGAAATGGTTGTTTCCCCAAAGGATCCTGTCTCCGTGCCACAAAGGGGTTGTGAAGCATATCTGCACCCCATTTACACATGTCCTACAGAAAATAAGACACATGGCATAATAACAATGACATAGCTTACATGTAAAGAAAAGAGTTAAATATAAGCAGTACAAATGAATGTATTATTTGATAGAACATTTATGCAATCACCCCGGTTGCTGCCCTTGCTGTAAGGTCACTAAAACATATATACATGGCTGCCCCCATGGTGCAGGCTCCCAAGGTTTAACCAAGGATGCACTGATCTAGATGCACTGCTTCTATTGTATAAGAAAAGAGTGAAGAGTTTATTGAACAATCATACGTAAAATAATAAACTAGTTAGACTAAGAGTGATGTCCATCACCTTGGCTTCTTATTGGGTGGGAGACTGCGCTGGACTGGCTTCCTTTATTAGAAGTCTGTGTGAGGGTGGTCATGGGGGCCTACCCCCTCCCAGTGCCTCTAGCTAACTGGGTGCAGAGGAGATGGTGAGCCCTTTTGCGGCTAGGGCTGCTGCCTCTGGAAATGGCTTGATGATGCCATTTCCACACTTGGATCCAGGGGTGGGTGGAAGGAGCGCCCAGAGTCACAGGTAAATCGTGAATAAATGTTTATTTTGCTTGTGGTATATACAGTAGAATCGAGCCCTTGATTCTACTGTATATACCACAAGCAAAATAAAAATGTATTCACGATTTACCTGTGACTCTGGGCACTCCTTCCACCCACCCCTGGGTCCATCACCTTGGGACACTAACAAAAACTGAAAACTCATGGACTGGGGTATGGTTAAAGGGGGTTGCCCAGGGGGCATATCCTCAAAATTGTTACCAATGTGCAATCACCTGAGAGTACCAGTCTACACCTAAGGTCTATGAATCAAACCTGTGACCTGTAAGATTAATCCTTTCACTGCCACCAAGATACGTCATACGGAGGTGACAGTGGGGTTTTTACACACACTCCTGGTGGCTGAAGCCAATGGGAGTGTGTGTAAATCTGACAAGTTGGCTTCCTGGATGCCTCCTCATTCCCCTGTCAGTCTTCCTGGGCTCCTTCTCCTTTGCGGGATTCTTCCTGAGCTCCTCTTTATTCCCCCATCATTCTTCCTGAGCTCCTCCCCCATTTTCCCCAGTTCCTCCCCATTCTTCCTCAGTTCTTCCCAAGCTACTCCTCATTCGTCTTGAGCTGCCCCTCGTTCTTTTCCAGTTCCTCCTGAGCTCCTCTTCATTCTTCCCCAGTTTTTTCTGAGCACCTCCTCATTCTTCCTGAGCTCCTCCTCATTCGTATCCAGTTCTTCCTGAGCTCCTCTTCATTCTTTCCCAGTTTTTCCTGACCACTTCCTCATTCTTCCTGATCTCCTCCTTATTTTTCTTAATTTCCTCCTGAGATCCTCTTCATTCTTTCCCAGTTTTCCCTGAGCTCCTCCTCATTCTTCTCCAGTTCCTCCTGAGCTCCTTTTCATTCTTCCCAAGCTCCTTCTCATTCATCTCCAGTTCCTCCTGAGCTTCTCTTCATTTCTTCATTCTTCCCTAGCTCCTCTTCATTCTTCCCAACCTCCTCTTCACGTGTAAGGTATGGATACAAATTTTCCATATGATTTAGGCTGGCCATACATGATTCTTTTTTTTTTTCAACCAGTGGGTTGAATAAAAAAAAAAATGAGCATCCACCTCAAATCCTTCCCGCTGTGGAAGAGTACAATGATCAGTTTTTCCGGCTGTAGCCGGCAGCACTGATTGTTCAGGAAAAACCCAACAGGCCCAAGCTTTAACTGGATCTAAATGCCAGGAGATGGAGGCGGGCATTCCAATCATGTGACCACTGTGATTGGCATTTACAGCTGTAACATGATCGGAAAGCTCCCGATCACAAGTATGCATTAGGAGCTTTCCAGTATGTGTTAAGTACTGTGCTGGGAGTGTGCAGAGAGCGCTCTCTCAGCACAGAGAAGTGTTTACCTAGGCCCACCCACCGAGAGGACGCATATATGCACCAGGTCAGCGGAAAGTGGTTAAGGAAGAGTTGATTGGCATCCTTTTGCCTTCTTTATTTCCTTATGAACCTCCAAGTTCTTTCACTTTCAAAATAATGGATATAATACACATTTTTTTTAAGTTGATTACAGAGACAAAAAAAACATGATAGCATTGCAATGGTAATACAATTTGAAAAAAATAAATCAGAAATCAGCCCACACAGCAACTGTAGCTATTATTTTTTTTTCCTGTGTGCTAGTCAGAGGCAATACACAGTGTAGAAATGTTCTCCAGGAGAGATAGAATTCTGTTTATATGTGATTTTCTATCAGCAAAAAACAGTATGCAAGTTGGTAAAGACATGTCTATGGCTCAAATAAAATATGCAGTTATGGAGAATAGTAGTATTTAGCATAAGAAAAAAGGACAAAATGGTAGACAGAAATAAACAAGCCAAAGACTCAATTATATTCACAGGACAATCCCTTTTACGAACACATCCCACAACATACAGAACCATACTGATAGCATGAGTATTGGGTTCACGTGTCTTTCTTGAGTAAATGCTCAAGTCAGTCCAAACAAGACAACCCCTAGGGACTTGATTAGGAGGGCATATCTACACTTGAGACAAGGGGTTTCAATCTTCCTACTGGATTTTTAATTTGTGTATATTATGAAAAATGAAACCGAAGATACTGAAACATGTGAAGATGGGTGGGAACTCCAAAAACTCTCAGGTGGGCAAAAACCATAGTAAACAATTATATTTTTAAGCTTTTACTCTCAAAATTGGCAATACCCAACCCATGAGAAGCCAGGGGCTGACAGAGCCCATCAGATTCCATCTATAACCAAAATAACACCTTTGGGTGAACTGACTCTTTAAGCACATTTTTGGGGCTTGAAATGTGCTGATTGCTTCAACTACAGAATAAGTAACAAAACACTCAATTGCTTTAGCAATCAGTTATTTTAATTTAAAGTTGTTCTTCAAATGTTTTTTTTCCGAAAGGAGGAATGTGTCGCAGCTTTACCTATGAGACCTCCTAATAAAAAAGTCCCTGGATCCTTATTTAATTACTCAGGAAATACTGCCTCTTAAAGTGGTTGTATCCCCCCCAAGTGTCATTTTTACCTACAGGTAAGCCTATAATAAGGCTTACCTGTAGGTAATATGAATATCTCCTAAACCTGCACGCTGTCGCTGACATGCGCAGTGAAGTCCCGGCGAAGCGCGCCAGGACCTTGCCAGAAAGTAGGGCTCCCGTGCACATGTGGGAGTGACGTCTCGTGGCTCTGGCCACTCACAGCGCTGGAGCCACAAACCCAAAAGGAACCCCCAAGGAAAGATGTCAGCTCCCTCTGCGGGGGCCGAGCGGCCCTGTCAGATCTTCGTTCTGAGGTATTTCATAATGAGCTAGTATGCAGTACATACTAGCTCATTATGCCTTTGCTTACAGGTTCTTTTTTTTTTTTGGAAGTGTACAATCATTTTAACAGTACACAGTGGGGTCTCCACTGATGCTTTATCACCAAGGTTTGTTTTCGCAACAACCCAAAATTTTCAAAATCCAATTATCATTGGGACAGGAAGTGAGGTGAAATCTTCTGAACGGAAACATAGACAGCAAAACAAACACTACAGGGGTGTTAACCCTTCCCTATGCTATCCAAAAAGCTTAAAAATAGTTTTTTTGGCTGAAGCTACACTGAAAAAATGTACCTGTTCCCACTTACAAACAAATTCAACTTAAGAACAAACATACAGACCCTATCTTGTTTGTAACCCGGGGACCGCCTGTACTTGAGGCAGAATTTTCACTTGAGAGGACCGTTCACCCCATCCGACTCCCTGTTTCCTCAATGCTACTGCTAGCTCTTCAGAGTGCACCTATATCACATAGGGTGCCTACAGATTCTTCCTCCCTGCACTACCATAAAACAAAACTATTGGGGGTGGGGGCGGAGGGGAGGCCAGGCGACATCTTTACACTAAAAATTAGGACTGGGCAAATTGGGACCTGGTAAGCATTTAATGTACAGATCTGATGAATAAACCACATTTTTCTTTTTTTTTAGATCCTAAAATATTCACTAGCTTCTGACTGGTAATTATACAGTGAGTTTGTATGAGGTGTCTATTGAGGAGAACAGGAAAGGGAACCGATTGTGGTAAGGAGAAAATAACTCATGGCATAATATAAAAAGAAATATTGATAAATACATTTTCATTAAATGTTGGGGAAATACAATCTCACACTAAGAGTCCTTTCATGCAGGCTTTTCCGTAATACAGAGTCCGCTTGCTCAGCGGGGGTTCGTTCCGTTGATCCCCGCTGAGCAGGGGAATGACAGGTCCGTCTATGCTCACTGTGCAGAGATGGACCTGTCAAAGTCCCGCTGTCCTCTATGGGAGATCGGATAAAAATGGACCGCCTGTCCGTTTTTATCCAATCCGATCCTCCAGACGGATGGAAAATAGGATTTCCATCCACATGCATTTCACGGACAGGATCAGATTGAATATCAGCGGATGCCAGCAGACATGTCACCCCTGACATCTGCCTCTCCATAGAAGTGAATGGGGCGCCCGATCAGGTCCACCTGAAAAACAGACAGGCAGACCTGATTGGAATGCCCGTGTGAAAGGGGCCTAATGTATTATTTATTTTTCCGAATGGAAGATTTTGATACAAGACTTTGAAGGATAAAATAACAAAATATATAAGATACATAAAATAACAAACTTATACAATGTAACTCATGTGGCTATGGGAAATGCTGTTTTCAGGAAAGCTAGCCAAAGAGCCTATAGCTCTTTCTCCAGAGACAATACAATGACAGCACGTTGAAAGTAGAAGATTGATTTTGTATTGTAATCCTTTTTTTTGTCCCAGACACATTAGGTTATGTAATATTCAAACCGCCAGTGGAAGTCTTGGAAAGCCCAGATCCCCAGTATAACATTTTAACATTTTGTGCACTGACATTAGCTCCACACACAGAAATTAACAGGTTTTTCTTTATAAATCAGCCAAATAAACGCTGACTGCATCCAAAGCACTTTGCACTTCCTCTGCCTCTCATGTTTCCTATTCATTCCTGCTATGTGTGTCACTCCTTCCATCTGCCACCCAACTCCTCCCCTAGGCTTCTCTTACAGTCAGCAACCCCACTGTCTGGATCACACCCTGGCTGGCACACTAACTCCCAACTCTGGGCTATTGTGCTGGCTCACATGTCAGACATGCTATTGCAAGACAGTCACTGTGAAACACGGAGCCTGCAATAGAAGACTGCGTCCTTTTGTTCAGGGGCATTAACTCTTTGCCTTTATGCTGCACATAACTCCATTTGTATGGCGTATTTATTCTTTGAAATTTAAATAACAAGGAAGTAAATACTAATCCTGCGTTTCCTCTGGTCTCTTAAAATCTACTAAACTAATTTAAAGTGACTCTAAACTATGGTTCATATTCAAGTATGAATTCCTAATTTAGAAATTTACATTCTGTTCCTCTTAGCCTCCTCTAAATCTCCAAATTCCATTTTTTGCTGCTGTGATCCAGCTTCCTATTAGAGTAGTGGTTCTCAACTCCTGTCCTCAGGACCCATCTACAGGCCAGATTTTAAGTATTACCTTGGGGAGATGCAGACTAGAATACTGCAATCACTGAGCAGCATATGATATCACCTGTGATGTATTTCAGTTATCCTGCAAACCTGGCCTGTTAGTGGGTTCCGAGGACAGGAGTTGAGAACCACTGGTTTAGAGGGTGGCTATGTTCACTCGCCATGGCCTCTTTGTAGGAATGTAGCCACCCTCTCTTGCTTGTGTAAGAGAATGGAGGTATGTGGTGTGGCGCTGTTCTAAATGTGAAAAAAATAATATAATATATAGGAAAGGAAAAGAAAGGCTGCTTCCCCCACTATGAACCAGGAGATCCTGGTGCCAGAAATGAGAATTGAGAAAGGGTGTGGAAAGGGCGCTGCCACAGATAGTCAACAATGATATAAATTGTGTGTAAAATATAAAATCAAATCGAAAGGTTAAAAAATGACAACAAATAAATTAAAATCGTTGCAAATTGAGACTGTGAAGTGATAACTATTAATAGGTGATAAACCATGAAAAGTGCATACGGTGCTAATAATAAATAGTGGTCACATCTATTGGAACCAGCTGGTGTATATAAACCATGCAAACGGAGACTTAATTGGTATACAGAGTCCAGAATAAATAACAGTATATGGAGACCGGTAATGGTAGAAAATCCACACTAGGGGTCAGTCCGATAGTAAGGAATACTGTGGAAATATCCCTGCAAGGGAGCTGAGAAATAAAGTCCAAACCTCAGTGCTAGAGTCCTTAGAAGGACTAGGTGCCAAGTGTGATATTATACCGAGTGCAGTGCGGGAAGAGAAGAGGTGGAGCGAATCCGTGGCAAATAGTGCTCCCCTCCTCCTATCTCCCCACTCACCGGTAATCACAACCGCGCTGTGGTATCACTGTCGTCCACCCTTAGGTAGAAGCCCCCGAATCCTCCCGGGATGGCTCACATGTATGGGGGAGATATGCAGTATTAAAGGCGTTCCGTTAGGAAAACTGAAAAAAGTGTAGAAACTCACATGGGGTTACGAGAAGTCAGACATGGGTCCACTCAATAGGAAACTGGAACTTCCTTGCGTTCCAAACCTAGACCGGAAGTGCGTAATGACGCTAACCAGGCTCCAACTGACGCGTTTCGTCACACAGGCGCCCCCAATGACGTCTGTGTGACGAAACGCGTCAGCTGGAGCCTGGTTAGCGTCATTACGCACTTCTGGTCTAGGTTTGGAATGCAAGGAAGTTCCAGTTTCCTATTGAGTGGACCCATGTCTGACTTCTCGTAACCCCATGTGAGTTTCTACACTTTTTTCAGTTTTCCTAACGGAACGCCTTTAATACTGCATATCTCCCCCATACATGTGAGCCATCCCGGGAGGATTCGGGGGCTACTACCTAAGGGTGGACGACAGTGATACCACAGCGCGGTTGTGATTACCGGTGAGTGGGGAGATAGGAGGAGGGGAGCACTATTTGCCACGGATTCGCTCCACCTCTTCTCTTCCCGCACTGCACTCGGTATAATATCACACTTGGCACCTGGTCCTTCTAAGGACTCTAGCACTGAGGTTTGGACTTTATTTCTCAGCTCCCTTGCAGGGATATTTCCACAGTATTCCTTACTATCGGACTGACCCCTAGTGGGGATTTTCTACCATTACCGGTCTCCATATACTGTTATTTATTCTGGACTCTGTATACCGATTAAGTCTCCGTTTGCATGGTTTATATACACCAGCTGGTTCCAATAGATGTGACCACTATTTATTATTAGCACCATATGCACTTTTCATGGTTTATCACCTATTAATAGAGTGTTATCACTTCACAGTCTCAATTTGCAACAATTTTAATTTATTTGTTGTCATTTTTTAACCTTTCGATTTGATTTTATATTTTACACACAATTTATATCATTGTTGACTATCTGTGGCAGCGCACTTTCCCACACCCTTTCTCAATTCTCATCCTCTCTTGCTTGCTCCTGTGATGGACTAGGGACTATGGGAGTTCTAGTATGCATAACTCAAAACAAATAAGTGACAGGGAAAAAGAGAGTTTTAGGTGCTCAAGAAGGACATTATGAGGAAGTAGAAAAACACAGCAAGGAACAATTTCATGAAAAACAGATTACAGGGCTATTAAAGTGGTTAGGGGAGCTGTGGTTACCCCCACAGCTCCCTTAATACTCACCTAAGCCCCCTCTCGATCCGGCAATTGGCATGGGAGCCTCAGCTGTCCCAGGTCTCTTTCTCCTCATTGGCTGAGGCACAGCAGCAGGAACCAATGGCTGTCGATCCCACCGCTGTCAATCACAGCCAGTGAGCCACTGGGGAGAGTGGTGCCGGGCCGCAGCTCTATGTGTCTTATGGATGCATAGAGTGGGTCTCAGGAGCAAGCATGCACCAGTGCACCCATAGCAAGGGGCACTGATCAAGGGGGAGGAGCAGGGGACCCGAGAACAAGAGGATCTGGGCTGCTCTGTGCAAAACCACTGCACAAAGCAGGTAAGTATAACATGCTTGTTACTTTTTTTTTCTAAGACGAACCTTTAGAATCACTTTAAAGAGGATGTCCAGCCCCCCCCCTCAACAAAATATTAAAAGTCAGCAGCTACAAATACTGAAGTTGCTGACTTTTAATATATGGACACTTACCTATCCAGGGAGCCTGCAATGTCAGCACCCCAGCCGATCTTCGGATCGGCTGTCGGGTGCAGCTGCCGCCATTCCTGGTAAGGGAACCTAGCAGTGAAGCCTTTCAGTTTCCCTGCTGTGCCTGTGCGAAGCACGCTGCACTTTCCAATTGGTCTGGCGGTGGAGGAAGAAGGGGCTGAGCGTCCGGGAGAAAGGGTCGTGGCCCAGTCTCACCGGAAGTGGGGAGCGGTACTTGTCAAAAACAAGTACCCGTTCCCCTCCCCCTAAAAGGTGAAAAATGTGGCACCAGAGGGGGTAAGGAGACAGATAAGCGTAAGTTCCACTTTTGAGTAATGGATGTGTATGGATTGTTTTTGGAGAATAAGGTTATCGTTTAGTATCACTTTAAACTGCTGGTGCATCACATAAATAGGTTCACTTTTCCTTTTCTTCAAGTTTAATGAACACAACTGTATATGTTATCCAATGGAAACAAGGTTTTTATATGGAGCATGTAAAGCTCTGGCATATGTTTTAAGCAATGATGACTTTACTACTGATAATGAGAGAAGAGGGCAAAAGAATCTCCCATGCTCGGATTTACTTAACACCCAGAGATCCAGCTCTGTATTTTCTATAATAGGCCCTTGAACCTTTATAGTGTCATCAGGATTTAATGACGATTTTAGTAAATCTGCCCTGAAAGAAATAGAGGAGCGGTCATAGTTGATTTCCTTCTAAAACTCCAATGTTATCCAATGGAAACAAGGCTTTTATATGGAGCATGTAAAGCTCTGGCATTTATTTAAGGCAGGGTTTCTCAACCAGGGTTCCATGGAACCCTAGGGTTCCTCCAGAGGTTGCTAGGGGTTCCTTGAGCAATAAGCAATTTCTGCCTCTCAGATAAATTCCCACTAAAACCATTGATCTTTCAGGGTGTCTGCAAGATGGTGGGTCTTCCCAATGACCATAAAAATAAGCAGCATTTTTAGCACTGACCATCACACTAATGTATGATGAATTAAGGGTTCCTCTGTGTTGAAAAGGTTGAGAAAGGCTGATTTAAAGCCCCAAAGTAATGACAACTTTACTACTGATAATAAGAGGGCAAAAGAATCCCCCATGCTTGGATTTACTTAACACCCAGAGATCCAGCTCTGGATTTTCTATAATAGGCCCATTAACCTTTATAGTGTCATCAGGATTTAATGACGATTTGACCGTCAATATTAGGTCAACGAAGTCATAAAACTCCGTGATAAATCTTTGTTAATACGTCTGAATACGTACCAATAGACTATACGTATGAGGAGAGGAACCTTGTATAACTCCGGTGTTTGTTGTGAGTCCATTGGAAGTCAAAACCTTCCTTTAGTTAATACTGTCGAGGGTATAAAGAAAGTCCCGTCTAAATGACTTTAGCAGTAATTTAGGACTACTGTGATATTTCCAATTACCCGGATAATATCTTTTAGGTCTCGACCTAGAGACCCACAATTCATTTAGGTTCGTACCCCCTAAGAAAAC
>BLSH010427592.1:1379550-1398809 GCA_018402905.1 Glandirana rugosa | reverse complement strand
ACAAATTTTTTCGCTCTGCACATGTCTAATATTTAAGACAAATTGCCCAACATTCATTTTATATAAAGAAGAAGAATATACTAACAATCCAACATAGAAAATGTAGGTAAATGAAGGAGAAAGTGCAATGGACATTGCCTGAACACATGCTTAGGTACACATATTTTAGGTATGATATAAGAAACAGAAAAATGTGTTAGGATAGGCAGGTATGTTACTTGAAGGGACTGTTGATATTGGAAGCAAAATGATCACATCTTCCATTAATGTCAGTAATATTGTTGGGTTAAATATCTAAATTTAGGGAAATCTCTGTTGGCCAAAAAGCAGGACCATATCCCAAGATCTGTATTGATCATATGCTACCAGGGTCTCCACCACAAACATCTCATTCAGAACTTGTGTCCATTCTGCTAATTTCAGTGGGTGGAATTGTCTAGAAACCTGCACTCTGGTGGCTAGAAGACAATGGGCTACCAGGGGGGGGGGGGGGTGTAAAAACTTTTGTCCAAAATGTGGTAATTTGGGGCAATTCCACCTTATGAGATATTGCTAGATGTATGTGGTTTAGTTCTAATGGAGTTTGATACCATAAAGCTGTGGTTCCCAGCTTCTTTTCTACTTGTGTACCCCTTGGCAACCCATTTCCATGTAAGGTTGTGAGTGTACGGCCTGTATAACAGTGTAGTTTTGCTGTCCCCTCTAAATAACTCAACACACAGCCATTAATGTCTAAACCGCTGGCAACAAAAGTGAGTACACCCCTTAAGTGAAAATGTCCAAATTGGGCCCAAATAGCCGTTTTCCCTCCCCGGTGTCATGTGACTCATTAGCATTACAAGGTCTCAGGTATGAATGGGGAGCAGGTGTGTTAAATTTGGTGCTATCACTCTCTCATACTGGTCACTGGAGATTCAACATGGCACCTCATGGCAAAGAACTCTCTGAGGATCTGAAAAAAAGAATTGTTGCTCTACATAAACATGTCCTAGGCTATAAGAAGATTGCCAGGACCCTAAAACCGAGCTGCAGCACGGAGGCCAAGACCATACTGCAGTTTAACAGGACAGGTTCCACTCAGAACAGGCCCCGCTATGGTCGACCAAAGAAGTTGAGCGTACATGTTCAGTGTCATATCCAGAGGTTGTCTTTGGGAAATAGACATATGAGTGCTGCCAGCATTGCTGCAGAGGTTGAAGGAGTGGGGGGGGGGGTCAGCCTGTCAGTACTCAGACCATACGCCGCACACTGCATCAAATTGGTCTGCATGGCTGTCATCCCAGAAGGAAGCCTCTTCTTAAGATGATGCACAAGAAAGTCCGCAAACAGTTTGCTGAAGACAAGCAGACCAAGGAAATGGATTACTGAAACCATGTCCTGTGGTCTGATGAGACCAAGATAAACTTATTTGGTTGAGATGGTGTCAAGCGTGTGTGGCGGGATCCAAGTGAGGAGTACAAAGGCAAGTGTGTCTCTTGCCTACAGTCATGGTGGTGGGAGTGTCAAAGTCTGGGACTGCATGAGTGCTTCCGGCACTGGGGAGCTACAGCTCATTGAGGGAACCATGAATGCCAGCATGTACTGTGACATACTAAAGCAGCGCATGATCCCCTCCGTTCGGAGACTGGGCCGCAGGGCAGTATTCCAACATGATAACGACCCCAAACACACCTTCAAGATGACCACTGCCTTGCTAAAGAAGCTGAGGGTAAAGGTGATGGACTGTCCAAGCTTGTCTCCAGACCTAAACCCTATTGAGCATCTGTGGGGCATCCTCAAACGGAAGGTGGAGGAGTGCAAGGTCTTTACCATTCACCAGCTCTGTGTTGTCATGGAGGAGTGAAAGAGGACTCCAGTGGCAACTTGTGAAGCTCTGGTGAACTCCATGCCCAAGAGGGTTAAGGCAGTGCTGGAAAATAATGGTGGCCACACAAAATATTGGCACTTTGGGCCCAATTTGGACATTTTCACTTAGGGGTGTACTCACTTTTGTTGCCAGCGGTTTAGACATTAATGGCTGTGTGTTGAGTTATTTTGAGGGGACAGCAAATTTACACTGTTATACAAGCTGTACACTCACTACTTTACATTGTAGCAAAGTGTCATTTCTTCACTGTTGTCACATGAAAAGATATAATAAAATATTTATAAAATATAAGGGGTGTACTCAATTTTGTGAGATACTGTAGCTCAACCAGGGCTTCTTTTTTCCCCAAATTAAGCAGATTGTGAGGGATCTGAGATGGGACAAGCATGGGAATCTTTATCAGAAGTTTTGGATACATTCCAGTGGGTGGAGTGATTTCCAATGTGTAGAGACTACCACTATGAAGGCTAGAAAACAGTTGGATAACGAAGTATAATGTAGGTAAGTGGAATGGGGTTTGATTACCCAAATATTAAACAGAATCAGATTTCTACTTAAAAGGGAAATTGATTTGTAGTTGGGATTACGTGATCAAGGACAGAGTGACAGGTAGGATTTCAGATTTGAATAGGTTCATTTGAAGATTGCCTCAAGAACCAAATAAGTCATATATGCATACGTTAGTCAGCAGGTGGGTTATGAACATCAAAGCAACTGCAGTTCTTAATCATAGTTAGTCAAAGTATAGCTTAGGAAAGAGAACTGTTTTTGCAGAAAATACCCATAAGGTGTTAAGAAGACCCATTTCAACCACATAATTATCCAATATCCACAAGGTGTAAGATGTTTGTATGATTAAAGGAGTGACACCATTATTTCAAGAATATGTGATCCATGATGTAGGAATAGATATTGGAACTTGTGTTATTACCTTAAGAAGCCATGTTAGCACAGAATCTCTGTAAGGCACAAATTTGTTCTTCCCTTTCCCTGCAGCTTGATCGGCCAAAGAAGATATAACCAAACCCAAAGTTGTTAGTGACCTGGGTGGACAGATGCAGATCTGTTAAAATACAGATATATCTAATGCTATGCAGAATTATGGAATTAGAATGCCAGAATCTTCCATGACAACACCCTGAGATCCCACCTACAGGATTAAGGATGTTGTCAGGAATGAAGATCTGAAATACACATTAGACTTTAGAAAGTAATTTTCCAGTAATTTTTCCATTTGACATGAATTGTCCATGACACACTAAACCGAGAAGGTGGGATTGTTTCAGGTTATGGTCTTTGTGAGGAAAGATTAAAAAGAAAATGCCATATCAAGTTTACACTTACAGATGAAATCTACTATTCCATTAAAATGTATCATTAACATTGAAGCCCAGGTAGAAGTAAAAAAAAAACCACCAACAAATGCATCAACTAAATGCATCTGTAAAAAATGATTTAATATATTTTTTTATGTGACTAGGGTACCTACCTAAATTTGTCATGAAGCTGACCTAAGCCCTAAAGCAACAACACTCAAACTGGGAGAAGTAACAGTAAGATCTAGGAAACAGAATGAAAAGACGGATGGCATCTTCATGGCTGGGATGTGTTCTTGACAAAGCTGTTCAAAAGTACTTTAAATGTTAGTTTGCTGCTAACATTCAATCTTGGAATCATTTTTAATGAATGTAATTTCCCAAACAAAAAACACATTCACTGTTATGCCCCGTACACACGATCCAAAAATCGGACGACAGATCGTCCGTTTTTTTTCGTATGCTAATCTCAGATCGAATCGGAAGAGTTTACTTTAGTCACGAAAATTCTCACACGACAGAATAAAAAATCGGAAGCGATGTGATGTGTTGCAGTGTATTTGTATTGCATTTTTGAACGACAGCTGTACTGATGAAAAGAAAATCGTACGATCGGGCACCGCGCGGGAAAATTTTTCCTGCATGTCCGATCTTGTCCGGACGGAAAACATCGGATGAACTGTCGTGATCGGCTCTCGAAAGCTCTGTACTAACGATCCGATTATCGTACGACCGATTCGAAAGCGGTATTTTCCGTCCGATTTTCGGATCGTGTGTACGGGGCATTAGACATAAATTCAATAAAAAAATGTCTGTGCTACTCCTTTGAATTTTCTGGTCCCTGTGGTCCAAAACAAATGTAAATTTAACCCCATTAAGGATTAGAAAATCGATCAAATGTTCTTAAAACAAAAAAAAATGTAAATAATTTCTACTAGTGTATACCCAGATTTACATATGTCGAGCCTTCTAGTGTCAAGATAATCAAACTGGGCCTGTTCACTGAGTCACGAACTAGCCTGTGGTATGTAAGTAAAGGAATGGCTCTTTCTTCTCAAAGCCTTTGCATAGCATTTTGCTTATTGGATTCCCATTTATCATAGGGGAAGCATATTTACCCATGTTGAAAAACTTGAATTCTAGAAAATACTACTGCAAATCTAGAGTATCTACTAGTGTGAGGCTCTCACTTTTTTCTTTGCAATAATAAAATATCACATCCAACTCAGCAGTAAGTCATAAAAGATTCTGTGTTTCCACACTCCTGTCTTGCTTCTGCACTTATAGAGGCACATAATTACATTAACTGCTCATTAAAACCTACAAAAATATAAAAATTATAGAAATGGGCTCCTACTTGTTGATGTTGCTTCCTTCCTTGAGACGTTCTCCTGCAGCACCCGTTTTGGAAACTCTCTCGCTGCCAGCCAAATCCACCAAACTCACTTTACTGACTCGCTCTCCAGAATTCTACACATAAGTAAATAAGAATATTCAGCATAAATATACATGTACTCATATCTAAACTGATTTTGTTTTTCTCAAGCAAGATCTGGTTAAAACCTAAAACAACTCCACTCATAATGGATCTCCACTTTGAAATTAATGAGAAAACCCAACCCCATGTGGGTTTTTACTGCAATATGTTACGGAAATCTCACGCTATCCCCAACACAGTCAGTCATGCAAAACTGAACTCTGACATTTACTAGTTTCTCTGGAAAATCCAATAGGGAGCACATAATACAGTATTTCTATGACCAGCTCCCCTTGTAAACTCTTTATAAGAATACATTAAGAAATCATATGTCCTGCTGGAAAGAACACCTCAAGTAAAAGCCAGGCTCACACAAACACAGCTGTGCTGGAGGTTTTTGGAGATCTACTAGCTTGGGCACCAAATGACAGTAAACGAGCAGGATTTAAAACCTGTCTCCATCTACCCAAAATGCTGCTGTCTTTTTTTAACTTTATTTTCAGGACCAATTCACACCAGTGCGTTGACCTGCATTTTAGGGCAGCTATAAAATGCAGATTGACGGAAGGACATTCAACATGTGCAGAACAGAAAAATAATTTTTGGTTTCAGATAGGTTTGCTATGTTACTAATTTCATTTGGTTTATTAGTTTCAATTAATTTTCTAACAAATTCCAAATTTACTGATTCAAATTCTGTGTGTAGAATAGCTGATTGTTAAGGAGCATGCCGGGTCTTTAACAACAGAGGACTCCGCATTGAGAGCTGAAATGTCAACAAAACAATGCCGGCAATAGAAAATTTAAAAAAAAAAAACAAAAAAAAAACAGCGTGGGGTCTCCCCCAATACCGGTCCTTTCGGTATGGTATGGATTTTAACCACTTCAGCCCTGGAAGGATTTCCCACTGTAGGACCAGTGCACTTTTTGCGATTTGGCACTGCGTCGCTTTAACTGACAATTGCACGGTCGTGCGACGTTGTACCTAAATGAAATTTGCGTCCTTTCTTCCCCACAAATAGAGCTTTCTTTTGGTGGTATTTGGTCACCGCTGCGTCAATTTTGCAAAAAAAAAAAATATATAAAAAACAAATGTATTTATCGGTTTTGGCCGATTTATATTCTTCCTCATATTTTTGGTAAAAAAAAAAAAATCGCAATCAGCGTTTATTGATTGGTTTGCGCTAAAGTTGCTGCGTTTACGAATGATGAGAATTCACTTCTGGGGTTTTTATTTTTTACTAGTAATGGCGGCAATCTGCGATTTTTAGCGGTACTGCGATATTGCGGCGGACATTTTGGACCATTTTGACACTTTTCTGGGACCATTGGCATTTATACAGTGATCAGTGCTATAAACATACACTGATTACTGTGTAAATGCCATTGGCAGTGAAGGGGTTAACCTGCAGGGGGCAGGGAAGGGGTTAACTGTGTTCCCTAGGTGTGTTCTAACTGTGAGGGAGCTGGGCTACCTTGGGCAGTGACAGGGATCAGTAGATCTCTTATGTCCCCACTGACAGAGCGGGGAACCGCCGTGTTTACATCGGCGGTTCCCCGTTCTTTCACTCTGGCAGCTCATCGCGGCTCGCCGGCGGACATTGGCAAGCCGTGGGCACACTCCTCCAGAGTGCGCCGGGCATAGTATGCGGACAATGCATAGTAGCCCATTATGCTTCTACTTTACAGGGGAATATTGAGGAAGTAAACCCCATCAGGCTATTCACACAGAATGTAAATTGGTCGATCATTTTTTGACCGATCCAGATTCAAATCATTCCTAAAATTTGGAATTCATTAGAAAACGAATAACTGAAACAAAATTAAACAAATTTCAACTAAATTCATTACTATTTTATTCGGAGGTTCAGATACATACGACTCTCTAAATAACCAAAAATTCGTCTGAACTCACATTCGGACTGAAACAAATTGCACATGTCTAAAGGACATGTGAAAAACAATAATTTCCAATGTGTCCTATTCCAATGTGCCGCTTAGCATGAATGTCAACGAAAGTCAAAATGTATGTCAACAGATGTCAGCGTGCGTTAAAACGTGACTAAAATGGATGGAAATGTACATTCATTTTCCTCACAATTTAGCGCACGTCAGTGTGAATTGGCCTTAAGACTTTTTTATACAGTTTTGCAGGTATACTTCTACAACTTCACTGACGCTATTATGACAACCCATGGACACTAAGGGGTGCATTTATAAAATATACACTGGGCAATTCACAGACATCGTGGCTTATATTTGGACATATATGGGCCATGATGTCACAGGGGACTCAATCCCAGAATTCACTGGGTATTTCAAAATGTGGCCAATGTGTAACATTTGACATTTGAAGTTTGAGGAGAAAGAGTGGAGGATTACTTCTCCTTCCCACTTCTCCTGACATTGCTGGAACAGATACTGTGAGGTATCTTTGGACGGGCAAGTATTTGTTAACCATTTTTAAAAAAATGTTGTGGTATTTTTTTTGACAATACTTTTAGCCACACCCCTAAAACCTATTTCATCTAGAGCCTGTTAACATCTAGCTTGGTACATTGAGAAGAGTACCCCCAAAAATGGAGGCCACTCAAAGCACCCTCCAATGCTGAAGGGTATGCGGGCTCATATCCAATTAACAGGAAAAGGGGAAAAAGTACATGTGGATAACAGTCTGCACGCCTGGCAGATTAGCTCTGGGAGTGGAGGCAGGCCATGTTTTATTTAATTTAAATGCATATAAAAATGGACTATAGAAATGCTGAACCTACATTAAAAACAGAAATTCAGCACTCCTATTGATGAAAACACCCAGTGATACAAAGCAATAGGCACTCTAAATTGCACATTCAATAACTTCAAAGGAGGGAAAATGTATATATAGTGCAAAATGGGCAATTGTGAAAAATGGGCAAATGTTGGGCAAATATTATAGCAAATCTACATTCACTAATACATTGGATGAACAGTAAAGCACAGTTGCCACTGAAGAATGGGTGTGAGTACATCTTGTTTGATTAAATGTTCACACTGGGAATCTTGTTTAGTGCAGTTTTTTGGCAGGTGAACCTTGAAAATGGATCAAAACCATCACTTTTACTCTGAGAAATGGTAAGATGTAAGCACTGGATGTAATATGTTACCCAGCTCGAACTGTGAATGAGCCCAGAATGGTACATTATGTAGTATATAGCATAGCTGTGCTAAATACTTTGATCTATACAAAAATATACAAAAGAACACATTGAGATTATACATATTAAAGTGTTACTAAACCCACAACAGTAAAATCAGTCTGTATATGCAGAATAACATGCTTGTTATACTCACTGTGGAACTTAAGGGGTCAATCCTCTGCATTGTGTAAAAAAGGCTGTTTTATGCTGTATGCCATAAGTCCTTCCCTCCTGCCCTGTCAATCTGGGCAAGTCCATATAATACACAGCAGGGTGGTAAAGCTGCACATGCTCAGTTTCATCTCTTATGCTGGATAGAACATTTCCTGTTTCAGATGAACTGTTCAGGTATTGACATCACACATATGGGCGTGTATACAGGCTGTAGTGGAAAACTCCTGCTATTTAAACACACAGCTATGGACAAACTGTGCAGGTTATCAGGAAACCATGGTATAGAGATCATCCCAAAAGGTATATAGCGGCAATATTTTAATGTAAAAAGTGGATTTATAAGCTGTGAGCACTGTGTGGGGGGATGAACTATTTTCATATTACTGGGTTTAGTAACACTCTAATCATGTTGTTTGAGACATAACTGATGATAACTTATAAGAATTCTGTGGCAGACACTTACACCAGACTGATGGTCATACAAAGTTTGGGTGACAATGATGTTAAATACAGCATGTGATCGGCTGCTTTCTTCATTCATGTTGGTTGCAGCAACAGTTCGAGATTTGTTTCCTTCGGACATTAATGACTCAATATCCTAATAAACAAAAAAAGTTAAAGAATTAAAAATAAAATATGTAATAATAATTAGTTAAACCATGGCCAGCAGCTTGTAGCCCTACAAATAATAATTAGAATAATCCTGGACCATAAAGGCAGCAACGGCTAGAAGAATTGACAAGTAAATACAAGCAAATGTTGTATATGAGAGAGAAAATAAGATAGACTACAATGATTTATGGGCAGCCTATCTCTCCTGCCAAAATATTAATTAGGGTTTGTGTCACTAAACTGTGGGCATGTGTCCACGGCATCAGTTTGAGACGCATTATAGATCATTTAGAATGAATTGACAGGTACACTTGACCTGCAGTTGAAAACCTTCTATCCTCCATTTTACCAGCTCTAAGCAGGATTTGCATTGCCATAGACTTGTATCAAAACACAAAACTCATCTGAAGTGAACAAAAGCCTATTGACTAAAGCTCTAATTTATTTCAGCCCACCTTGGGATGCTCACTTCACTGTCAGACACCACAGGCAGTTTCATGTCCTCCACAGCGGAAAAGCAGTGATCCAAGAAGCTTTTCTACCCCAGTGTTTCTCAACCTTTTTTCAGTCATGGCACTCTTCAAAATTCTGCACAATCACAAGGGGCAGGGGAGGGTCAAACAAGGATGATATGCAGGTGCCCAATTTCCTCCTTATCAACAGATGACGTCATTGAGTGTTAGGATGGTGGCAGCTATAAGGTTGTAATGGTGCACATTGAAAACCTGTGGCTTTAACTAAAAGGCAGACTTGATACACCCGCTGACCCATATACAATTTTTGAACAATTTTTAGGCATTTTTCCAAGGCACCCCTGAAGAAACCTGGTTGAAAAAGACTGCTCTACCCTACTGACTTAGAGAATGAAGGGACAGAAGCACAATGATGAGTCATCCCTGTTCTTTCCCCTGTAGTCAACATGTTCAGACTCCTTGTAGATGATGTCCTTGAGGGGGAAACAAACCTGGAGCCTTATGCCGCCCATAGATGGTTCAAATATCGGCCCGTTCAGCAGAAACCAGCCGAGATTTGAACCATCAATGGGCAGGCTCATTGTGCCAAATTATTGCTAGTGTCTATAGCCGGAAGCAATGACCACTGTGTTCTCCCGGCAGGGGGGGGGGGGGGGAGAGAACACAATAGCTCCGTGGGAGGAATTTCCTCATCAACACTGACTGTGTTGATGCAGGAATCAAGTGATTTTCTTTCCTGCAAACTGTGGTTACAGGAAAGAAGATTGCATCATCTATGGCCAGCCTTAGGGCTGCAGGAGAAGGAAGGGCATTGAGAAACTAACAAATCCTTTCCTAGTTTGTACATGCAAAGCATTATAGACATGAGCAGAATCCTAAGTAATTTATCAAACCGTCATAAAAACATAGAATATATGACAAATAAACATGCAAAATCAACAGTGCTGAGAAAATATTATTGTAATATACAACTACTCTGTAGCAATTAGTTTTTCGGCAAAATGTCAACGGTTATCTTGCCATATCTTGTTAGCCAGAACAACAAGTTGTACATGAACAGAAGTCTTCACTACCACAATAAATAATCACACTTTCTTTTACACATGCCCTTTACTCCCGGGTTTATAATGTTATCAGTTGGCTAAAAACCCTGTCTGGTCATTTAAGATTACTCATGCATGAAACATCACTGTTAAAAAGTTAATTGACCTTGAAAACTGCCAATGTGGACATCCCCTAAACAGAAGTCAATAGCATGATTAGTTTTTTATATCGCATTGCCTCTTACTTGGACACAAACAACAATCAGCTTAGCGCTAATCAATTTAAAGAGGATATCTCTCAGCCAAATGGTGTTAGCCAGTTTATATTTAATTGGCTAAAGGATTATCAGAGCATATTAGGTACGTGTCACATTATAATTAAGCACTAGTATTTATATGCCGCTCCTGCAATAGATTTGCACCGTGCCCTGTTTTCTTTACCCAGCAGACATTTTTATCTCTGAATGATACATTTCCAATTGCTTTGGCTGTATACATTGTTTTTCACAAGTTTTTAGCAAGTACATTGGTCACACGGGTACATAGTTAAAGCCAAACTCCAGGGGCATGCTGAAGGTAGCTTTGAGACTCAACCTGACTTAGCTCATCATCTCAGGCTTTGTGATCCAGCAACCAAACATTGGGAGCTTGCTCCCTTAAGTAGGCCGTTTTGCTGGCTGGAAACTGAACTATCTAATAGCAAAAAGATATAGAGGTAAAATTGCTAATTGTAACTTTCCCCCGGAACACATGCCTGAGGAACAAGGTACAGGCGGTCCCCTAGTTACAAACATCCAACTTACAAACGACTCCTACTTACAAATGGAGGGAGACAACAGGAAGTGAGAGGAAATCTCCCCCTAGGAAGGGAAATTCACTCCTGTAAGAGTTATTATGGGAAAAAGGTGTCTCCACTGATGCTTTAATCACCAAAGTTTGTTTCCACAACAACCCAAAATTTTCAAAATCCAATTATCATTGGGACAGGAAGTGAGGTGAAATCTTCTGAACAGAAACATAGACAGCAAAACAAACATTACAGGGGTGTTACCCCTTCCCTATGCTATCCAAAAAGCTTAAAAAATTTTTTTTTGGCTGAAGTTACACTTAAAAAATGTACCTGTTCCCACTTACAAACAAATTCAACTTAAAAACAAACCTACAGTCCCTATCTTGTTTGTATCTCGGGGACCGCCTGTATAAGCAAGTCAGATTGGTACCCCCACATCACCTCATCTCTATTTAATTTTTTTCTTCAATAACTTTGCTTCTAGTAAATCATGAGTATTGTGCCACTGTTAACATTACTGTACGAGTAAATCTTTTCAACATATCATGCTGTTCATAAATAAATGGCCACCAAAAGAAAAGCCTCACAAAGGGACTTTTACAAGTTAGGCAAAGGCAAAAAAACACATCTACTATAACAACAACAGTGAAAGAATAGATTTCATTATGTAGCCTGCAGTGGAAGAAACAATGAGTCAGATTAGCTGCTTCTGGAAATGGGCCAGTGCCTAGGAGAGCATCACACAGTGCTCACTACTAAGGCCTAACATGTGTTCAAACACTTGAAAAACCAGGAAGCAACATACATGAAATAGAGGTTCCTGTTTGGTTTCCTGAATAAGTAAGAGGGAAACTTGAGTAATGACAGCCACCAGCTGAGAGTTGCTGACGTCAAAATGCCCACGTGACTTTTCTTAATGCGGTTGTCTACCCGGAAGAAAATAAATAAAAAAATAAAAACCTGCAAGACAATAGCATACTAGCTCAATATGAAATACTCACCTTGAAACGAAGATCCGACCGGGCTGCTTGGTCCCCTCTGTGGGAGCGGACATCTTCCCTCGGATCTTGCTTCAAGGTAAGCAGCTCTGGCGCAGTGACTGGCCGGAGCCGCGAGACGTCACTCCCGCGCATGCGTGTGGGACCGGTCTTTCTGGCAAGGTCCGGAACTATTGTCGGGCCTTTACGGCGCATGTGCCGTAACGCCGCAGCGGGTACAGGTTTAGAAGATATTCATTTTACCTACAGGTAAACCTTATTATAGGCTTACCTGTAGGTAAAATTAAACAAAATGGGTAGACAACCGCTTTAAATGACGTCTATTTTTTGATTCTGCTTCTCATAACCTTAGCTCAAGATGCCTACCACAGTAACCAATTACTTTTGGATCTGAAAGGGCGTGTGACTGTGCTTGAACTGCCACATGAGGTAATGGAGAGCTTTCAGCGTTGTGTAAGCTCCAATTGGAGCAGCAAAGGAAAGGTAAGTGTGTGCAGCTGGAGATGATGACACGGCATTAATTAGTTGCTTTGCCCTCCATGGGAAAAGCACAGCTTCACATTAATATGGCAATCAGGGGAATCTTAAGCATTAAGCAAGTAGAAAATGTCACAACATCAGTGGGACTAAACAATGTCCCATCATTAGTATTAGGAATTATTAGTGCCCTATTGTTGGTGTCAGTGCAGGGATTAGTGGCCCATCATTGGTATCAGTGAGAGGAATAGTGTCCCATAGTTGGTGTCAGTGGGAGAGATAGTGCCCCATAGTTGGTGTCAGTGGGAGGAATAGTGCCCCATCATTGTGTCTGTGGGAGGAATAGTGCCCCACCATTGGTGTCAATAGGAGGAATAGTGCCCCACCATTTGTGTCAGTGGGAGGAACAGTGCCCCATTGTTGTTATCAGTGGGAAGAATAGTGCCCCATCATTGGTAAAAGTGGAAGGAATAGTGCCCCATCATTGAGGTAATTGGAAAAAAAATAGTGCCCCATCATTGGTGTCAGTGGGAGGAACAGTGCCCCATTGTTGTTATCAGTGGGAGGAATAGTGCCCCACATTGGCGTTAGTGGGAGGAATAGTGCCCCATCATTGGAACCAGTGGGAGGAATAGTGCCCCGTCATTGATGTCATTGGAAAACAAATAGTGCCCCATCATTGGTGGCAGTGGGAAGAATAGTGCCCCATTGTTGATGGCAGTGCAATAATTATTGATCTATTGTTGATGTGAGTAGAAGGAATAGTGTCTTGTATCAGTTGGAGAAATAGTGCCCAAAGGGCCGGATAAAGGCAAGCAAAAAGCTGCATTCGGCCCCTGGGCCGCAGTTTGGAGACCACTGATCTAGATTGATTAGGTGGTTTACAGGAGGAAGAGCTGTCAGGATAAGTGCAACCAGCTTGCTGATGTTTATTAGAACTCCATAAAAAAAGCAGGAGGCGAAACATAAGCACATATACTGCACAGTTGCTAACTCTGAAAAGTGTTGTCACTCTCCATATGGTAGAAAAAAACAATAGCACTGCAGAAATGGCTGCATCAAATAAGTATGTGCATTGCCTTAAAAATTAAAAAGGGGGTACATAATTTTTTGGTGAGCATTCCTCTAACTAATAAAAAAGGTGCAAAGAACAATCGTGTTCTGTATATCATGGCAACCAATCAGATCAGCTTTCAAAATAGCTATAACACTTTGAATGCTTCTTTATGTATTTCTATGGATTAAACACACATTATTTAAAGAATATGTCAAAAACTTGCCTCAAATGTTGTTACTGCTAATTGGGATAAACCATCCACATATGGGCCCAACACCTTGTGCTCCCGAACTTTAAGGGAATGTCGACTTCTGTAAGGAAGATTACAGATTAATAATTAAACTTCTTTATAGTGGTACATAATGAATATACATTAAGATATGCAACACAGATAATACATATATATTATATCAGCAAATTACACTTTCATACTTATCAGACAAGGTTGGTACAGGAGGTAAGGATTCAGGAAGTACTTATGCACCAAGTGACTTTAATCAGTCCAATTTTAGGCAAATTACCCTTTTAAAGTATTACAAAAGTATTTTTTTTTCTTTTGTACAGTGCCATGAAAAAGTATTCATACCCCTTGATATTTTTACAATCAAAACCGTAAATGTATGTTTTGGGGATTTTATGTGATAGACCAACAAAGTGGTACATAAAATTGTTAAGTGGAAGGAAAATGATAAATGGTTTTCAAAACTTTTTACAAATAAATATGTGAAAAGTGTGGGGTGCATTTGTATTCAGCCCCCCTGAGTCAATACTTTGTAGAACCACCTTTCACTGCAATTACAGCTGCAAGACTTTTTGTGGATGTCTCTACCAGCTTTGCACATCTAGAGAGTGACATATTTGCCCATTCTTCTTTGAAAAATAGCTCAAGCTCTGTCAGAATGGATGGAGAGCGTCTGTGAACAGCAATTTTCAAGTCTTGCCACAGATTCTCAATTGGATTTAGGTCTGGACTTTGACTGGGCCATTCGAACACATGAATATGCTTTGATTCAAACCATTCCATTGTAGCTCTGGTTTTATCTTTAGGATCATTGTCCTGCTGGAAGGTGAACCGCTGCCCAGTCCCAAGTCTTTACAGACTCTAACAGGATTTTTTCTAATGCCTTGTACACACAGTGCAACGGTCGTACGACCGCACGTTCAACTTTGTCCAAAATCGGCTGTTGTGTCTAGCGTACTGACATGAGTCAAGTAACCGTACAACAAAGCTTCAACAAACCTAACGTAATGACGTGTTACGAGCGTATAAAGAGGAAGTTCAGGTGAATGTGATTTGTGAATTAGGAATGTAAGTTTACACGATCGGACACTTCCGTGCGCTCCTGACTTCTGAGCATGCGTGTTTTGCACGTACATCTTTGTTGGCCCAACTTCTCTGTACACACGAGTCAACAGTCGTACAACGGCTTGTTGTACAACAAAAGTTTTCTAGTCTGCTCAGCCAACTTCTATTATACGACTGTTGAACATCAGCTGTTGTAATTGCGCGTACTAACGGTCGGATTATCGTATAACAAGCTGTTGTAAGACTGTTATTGTATGACCTTTGCATTGTGTGTACAGGCCTTAAGATTTCCCTGTATTTGGCTCCATCCGTCTTCCCATCAACTCTGACCAGCTTCCCTATCCCTGCTGAAGAAAAGCATCCCCACATGGTGTGTTCAGGGTGATGTGCAGTGTTAGATTTCCACCAAACATAGCATTTTACTTTTAGGCCAAAAAGTTCAATTTTGGTCTCATTTGACCAGAGCACCTAATTCCACATGTTTGCTGTGTCCCCCACGTGGCTTCTCGGAAACTGCAAACAGGACTTCTTATGGCTTTCTTTCAACAATCGCTTTCTTCTTGCCACTCTTCCATAAAGGCCAGATTTGTGGAGTGCATGAAGAATAGTTGTCCTGTGGACAGAATCTCTTAGCTCAACCCTGGATCACTGCATCTCCTCCAGAGTTACCACAGACCTCTTGGCTGTTTCTCTGATGAATGTTCTCCTTGCCTGGCCTGTCAGTTTAGGTGGGCGACCATGTCTTGGTAGGTTTGCAGTTGTGCCATACGCTTTCCATATTCGGATGATGGATTGATCAGTGCTCCGTGAGATGTTGAAAGCTTGGGCTATTTTTTTTATAACCTAATCCTGCTTTAGACTTCTTCTCAACTTTATCCCTGAGCTGTCTGGTGTGTTCATTGGCCTTCATGATGTGGTTTGTTCACTAAGGTAAGGTTCTTAGTGAAACATCTGAGGTCTTCACAGAACAGCTGTATTTATACTGAGATTAAATTACACAGACGTGGACTCTATTTACTAATTAGGTGACTTCTGAAGGCAATTGGTTTTACTAGATTTTAGTTACACCCCTTTCACACTGCAGCACCACTAAACGCTGATAATTTTTGCCGCGTATTAGCGCCAGCTTTTGGGCGCTAGCAGGCTGTTTTTTTTTAAGGTCACGTGACCTTAAAATAAAAAAAAAAAAGGGCCCGTTTTGCGGTGCTTTCGAAACGCTTTTCAGGCCCTTTGGAAGCGCTGCCCATTCATTTTAATGGGCAGGGGCGTTTTTGATGCGCTATTTGTAGTGCTTCAAACCCACCCCAAAGATGCTTCTTGCAGGACTTTTTCTAACGTCCCTCAAGCGCACCGCCCAGTGTAAAAGCACTCACTGAAATCAATGGGAGGCGGGTTTCAGGCGCTTTTCAGAGGCTATTTCTAGTGCTAAACCACCTTAAAGCCGCCTTAGTGTGAAATGGGTCTTAGGGGTATCAGAGTAAAGGGGACTGAATACAAATGTACACTTTTAAGATGTTTATTTGTAAAAAATTGGAAAACCATTTATCATTTTCCTTTTACTTCACAATTATTTGCCACTTCGTGTTGGTCTATCACTTAAATCCCAATAAAATATATTCATTTTCTGGTTGTAACATAACACAATGTGGAAAATTTAAAGGGGTATGAATACTTTCTCAAGGCACTGTATAAACTAGTAAATATTAACCTTTCTGGGCACAAGAGGGATCATGATTGCCACAATTCAATAACTGCAAGGCTGAGCTTTGCATTTCAATTATGCTGTCCTTTGTTTCAGCTGTCAGTACAACAATGGTTAACAATTCACAGGTCAGGTTTCCTGAGCGGATGAGACTTCCAGTGATTGTCCCGAGTTGTCCTGTGTGTTGCAGACACTAAAGACTGCAATGCTGTCACATACTTCTGTGCTACATTGGGTGTGACAAGCTATCTGAAGGGATTCCCTGTTGCTTAGTGTGTAGAATGACCACATCATTTCACAGGACTTATAGATTTGGTAATTAATGCGGCTTTTCTACCACCTCCTGTAACATGTGTATCCTGTGGCTCTTTAGCTCAGCTGTTTAAAATAAAATATTTAGGCCTCACACAAGCATAAGACATAACATTCTTGCATTTTTCTTCTTCCAGGAGTTGTGTACAGCCACCAGGAACAGCCGCATATAGCGTATGTACTTTCTGGGTTTGGAGAACATGACCGTATGCTATAAGCGGGTTGACACAAGCACCAGCACCAGTGTATACCTATGTAGAGCCATGCACAGCAATTTATGTTAGGGCAGCCATACACAGTGCTTGGGATTCCCAGGTGTAGAAGAAAAGCCATTGTACACCCCTAATATGCCGTATGAATGGTGCCTAATGCAGAGGCAGGCTATTTAATAACTAGGTAAGCCATTTTGCTTATAAATTCATTTTGCTGCATACTATAAGGCCTGGTTTTGATGAGGTGTGGGAACCACAGGCAATTTGGACAAGAATCGCATTGCATTCCTGTTCAAGTCACATGCAATTATGCAGCAGTGTGATTTGAGCCTTTCATTCTGTATGGCTGAAATCGCACTGCATCCATACCAAACTTGTGCAGGGCCCTTTTTTTTTTTTTTTGCCTCACCAGAATCAGATTGCATGGCTGTTCACACCCATGTGATCAGATTCAGCTAATCGCATCACAAATTTCAGGGTGCCCTTAACATACACACGTGCAGTGGTTCACATGAATGGGGAGCGATTTTGATTTGCTGCAATTTCCGCACCGCATCAGTGCTCCTATGTCTTCTGTATTTAAATCTGCAAATCCAGCGTTATAAATAACCATAACTTTATGAAATTGAGCTATTCAGCAAATAAGAGTTGAGAAACTCAGAATTTGACACGAGGAAGAGATATACCTGCATTTATTGTGGATTGGACAATCAAAGATTTGCATTATCTTCTTTCCCCTCTCAACTCCTGCAAAGCCTCAACTATAGTGAGTTGGGTCATGCTGTTCATGTATAGCACTTACGCAATTTATCCTTGATGTGTGCTGGAACCATCATTTGACATATTATTGATAATATTTATAGTATATATACAGTGGATATAAAAAGTCTACACACCCCTGATAAAAAGCCAGGTTTCTGTGATGTAAAAAAATGAGACAAAGATAAATAATTTCAGAACTGTTTCCACATTTAAAGTGACCTATAAACTGTGCAACTAATTGAACAACAAACTGAAATCTTTTAGGTAGAGGGAAGTGTAAAAAAAAACCCCTAAAACAATATGGTTGCATAAGTGTGCACACCCTTAAACTAATACTTTGTTGAAGCACCTTTTGATTTTATTACAGCACTCAGTCTTTTTGGGTATGAGTATCAGCATTGCACATCTTGACTTGGCAATATTAGCCCACTCTTCTTTGCAAAAACACCAAATCTGTCAGATTGCAAGGGCATCTCCTGTGCACAGCCATCTTCAGATCACCCCACAGATTTTCAATTGGATTTGGGTCTGGGCTCCGGCTGGGTCAGTCCAAATCTTATTCTGGTGAAGCCATTCTTTGTTGATTTGGATGCATGCTTTGGGTCATTGACATGCTGAAAAATAACGTTCCTTTTTATGTCCAGCTTTCTAGCAGGAGCCTGCAGGTTTTGTGCCAATATTGACTGATATTTGGAACTGTTCATAATTCCCTATACCTTGACTAAGGGACCCCTGTTCCATCTGAAGAAAAACAGCCCCAAAGCATGATGTTGCTGCCACCATGCTTCACAGTGGGTATGGTGTTCTTTTGGTGATGTGCAGTGTTGTTTTTGTGCCAAACATATCTTTTGAACTTTGGTTTCATCAGACCATAAAACATTTTCCCACATGCTTTTGGAAGACTTCAGATGTGTTTTTGCAAAATTTAGCCGGGCTTGGATGTTTTTCTTCGTAAGAAAAGGCTTCCATCTTGCCACTCTACTCCACAGTCCAGATATATGAAGAATACAGAGATTGTTGTCACATGTACCACACAGCCAGTACTTGCCAGATATTCCAGCAGCTCCTTTAATGTTGCTGTAGGACTCTTGGCAGCCTCTCGGACCAGTTTTCTTCTTCTTGTCTTTTCATCAATTTTGGAGGGACTTCCAGTTCTTGGTAATGTCACATTTGTGCCATATTTTCTCCACTTGATGATGACTGTCTTCACTGTGTTCCATATATCTAATGCCTTGGAAATTCTTTTGTACTCTTCTCCTGACTGATACCTTTCAACAATGAGGTCCCTCTGATGCTTTGGAAGCTCTCTGCGTCAGGAAAGACCTACTAGAATGGCTGCACTTTCTTTGGGGTTAATCAGAGGCACTTTAAATAATGCCAGTATGTACTGACTCCTATTTAACCACTTCAGCCCCGGAAGGATTTCCAGCTTTAGGACCGGAGCCCTTTTTGCAATTTGGCACTTCGCCGCTTCAAATGGTAATTGCGCGGTCATGCAATGCAGT
>BLSH010427592.1:1343031-1359793 GCA_018402905.1 Glandirana rugosa | reverse complement strand
CTGATATATTCTTCATGTTAAGTGCAACATGCTAAGTAATGTGTTAGTGTAACACTATCAGGTAGGTATTACCTCTCACAGGGTTAACTACTACTCCTAATAATGCTTTCTGCTTTTCTTACCAGAAGTACAGCGTCATCTTTGTTCAGGCATCATCATGGTCACTATCTACTTCCTGGACTGAGATGCCAGCTTCAATATAAAACAATTATTTTAATGCTGATGCCAGTGCAGTTTATGGCTCCTTTCTCAAATGTCTGAAACAGATCAGCCCCTGCTATAGCCTCTAACCTTGTAACTGGCTGCAAAGTTACAATGTTGTAGTCTAATTATGGGGGAAGAAAGACAACATTTTTCCTCCTGTGTGCCTGGTGACATCATTTTAGCCTAGGCAAAATTACTGGGGGGAGCCCAATGTTGCCTTCTAAATGATAAAAGGTGACACTTTTTGAAACAATTAACGCAGACTTGAACAGCTGCTGACAGCTCCACTTTAATAAAAATCTACAAACACTTAAATTGGTGGACCCCTTGCTTTTATCGGGTCTTGTATGGTCAGCCTATATATGTATATAGTACAAATGATCTAGGCACACATGTATGACATGAATCACTGGAGGAAAAGTAGGCATTCAGGATAACATCAACTAGTGGTCTTCCATTATTAAAATAACATGCCTAACAGCTGTAAAATGGGCAAAGCGTTTCGGTCGTCGAGCCTTCATCATGATTAAGGCCCAACAGACGAAATGCGTTGGCTGTTTTACAGCTGTTATGCATATTATTTCAATAAAGAAAGACTGCTAGTTGATGTTATCCTGGCTGCCAACTTTTTCCTCCTGTGATTCATTCTACACAGAGGCATCAGCAGCCTGACAGTCTGAGCACTGGGTGGAGCTGGAAATTTGAAAATGTGGAAGTTCTAATACACATGTTTTCACACATGTATGACAATGTACAGTATATGATATACAGTTAATCCTGGGGCACCAACATCAAATGGAAGATCAGTCAGAGGTTAAAGGGCTTTGGTGTTCCAAATTATCTTTGTTTGTAATCCTGAACCTTGGTCCATGACTTATACATGTTGTAGTGCAGGCGCATATTGTATAAATAACCAATCATATACATGGGAAACAATGTAAATCACTCATCTATACAATGTCCTAAGCTTCAGATCTGCAGGCTTCTAATGAGTGACACTTTTAATGGCATAGCTCTTACTCAAGCTAGCCCAAGGCACAACAAGATGCCCCATGGTATATTGTGTTTTGCCTTACTGAATGACTACAGACATGCATGACTTTAAAATAATTTAAATGCTTAAAGGGTTAGTTCTTCTATGTATTCCCTATACACAATAGCATCATCCTAAGCTAATCAGATTTTAAAACAATGTCCCCCACTTCTGCTAACATACCTGTTGACCATTTTGGTAATGACAGAAGCCTTCTGGAAAAACTGCAAATGCTTTTCATGTCTCCATCTTACCTTCTTACTAGAGCGGACCAGCCATTAGGACGAGTGACCCCCTAGTGCTACAGAAGGAAGAGCTGTCCTTTTCCTGAGGGTTGCACATTGCTCTCTTCCTCTCCTGTCGCAGCCGCTAATCTCATCCAAGCCTTCACTGTGCATGTGCGGCCCTCACGAAACAGATAATGCTACCTCTTAGGAGGTGCTTGTCTCAATGACTTCTCCAACCTAGCAAGCAGATAGGACAGAGCCATGAAAAGCATCTTTCAGTGTTTCCGGCAGGCTTCTATTATTGAAAAAATGGCCTAGAGATATGTTAGCAGAAGCGAGGCTTAGTTTTAAAGTCTGATTAGCTTAGGGTGATTGTATTGTGTATAGCAGGGGTCTCAAAACTTTCTAAACAAAGGGCCCGTATATTGTCCTTCAGACTTTAGGAGGGCCGGACTGTGGCCAGCGGGAGTGGAAATTTTCCTGGCATTAGTGGGAGTAAACATCACCACATTTGGTGTTAGGGGGAGGAATAGTGTCCCATTGTTGGTATCATAGGGAAAAATAGTGCCCCATCATTGGTGTCAGTGGGAGCAATGATGCCGCATTGTTGGTTTCTGATGGCAGAATAGTGTCTCTTATCAGTGGGAGTAATAGTGACCCAAGGGTTGGATAAAAGCAAGCAAAGGGCCTCATCTGGCCCCCAGCCGCAGTTTGA
This sequence comes from Glandirana rugosa, assembly GCA_018402905.1. Taxonomy (NCBI): domain Eukaryota; kingdom Metazoa; phylum Chordata; class Amphibia; order Anura; family Ranidae; genus Glandirana; species Glandirana rugosa. The sequence goes on along the minus strand of BLSH010427592.1, from coordinate 1,357,614 downwards.
AGACCACTGGTGTATAGTGACTGCATACATTTTTTTAAGTGGACTAAACCTTTAAAACAAACTTTTACTTACACTGTGGCACAATTTCTGTAGTTCTGAGTGCATAAACCAGAAAATGCTTTTGATGAAAACATCTAACTTCTATCGCATGATGAAGGATGAGTAGACAAGGAATGTTTTCTAAAATACTGGCCGCAATCCGAACCATAAAGCAAAATAAATATACTAGACAAACTCCAGACAGCACACAACATGCACGCAAGATTTATTTGGATTTAGCTCATTACATGCTCTTTCTTCATGAACCAAGGAGGAAATATGAGGATGACTTATTTGCAGCGTGAGTCGGAAGGTCCAACCACGGTATAAGTAAAAGTGCTGACCAAAAATACCACACATGCTTATTACTGGTTTTATAGATTTTAGTGCAGTGAAAGTACAGCTGCAACGGCTTGAGGATTTACAAAGTGAAGGTTTCAAAACAGTATTAAAGCAGAGAGTTACAGCGAGGAGATGATTCAGGCAGCCTGCTGAAAAAAAACACACAGCATCAAATAAATGCCATTTAAAGTAGAAGTAGGAAGCATCTGCAATGGGACTGCAGGAGATTGGCAGCACTGAGATCCAACAAAGGATAGAAAAAAAGGGTAAAAATTATTTTTATTTTTTTAATGATGCACAATGCTTTAACAACCCTAACAGCATTTAGTTACAGTTTAAATCTACTTTAAATACATTTTCCACCTTCACTAAAAAAAAGTGGGGAATCCCTCGCTGGCTTGCTGAGTTTTCTAGATTTCTTTTTTTCATAAAAACATTAACCCTCACAGTAAAAGCAAGCAAATGGTTAACAATCATGTAAAAGTATATAAACCCCCAGCACAGTTTTCCTTTGTTTCCAGCAAAGCAACCTTTGTAATTGAGTGGACGCCTTCCATAGTGAAGGTGGCAGACATTCCCACATCTTTCTTCTTTTATGATTAGCTGTCCTTGTTATCTGTGAGTCACAGAATAAAGATTGGAGCTCTGACAGGTGTACAATGCAAAACTGGGCAAGGGCCTGTGGTATTACACACAAAACTTATCTAAACAAATACCTTTACAAGCCCATTTGACATCTATCCATTAGCACTGCCAAAACCAGTGGGATCCTCCACTTTTTTGGACTCCCTTAATAAAGAGTAACGCCCCTTTTGTTGTAAAAACCAAACAAACTATCCTCTGGGTGATCAATGTACATTGCAAGGATTTTAATAAACTTTTTTCAGATTCCTACTTGTTTGTGCTCTGATGAAATAGCTATTTATTTAACCATGCTCTGTGCAGACTGATTCTAAATTGGAGAGTTTGGTTCAATATATTTACCTGGTGCACCCTCGCTGCTCAGATGACAAAAGTGTCTGCATCCCTTTGGAAGTATTTAAAGCGACTATAAAGTGATTTTTTTCTTGAACAATACATTTTTATTGATTATTAAACAGGGTTAACAAGTCAGGTACAGACATGAATTATGAATGGGTTACATGTGTAACAATTTTCCTCATTAGGATATAACAAGGTAGAACACTTAACAGGTAGGAGCTTACTATATTAAGCAATATATATGGTACTGGGTAATAATAAAATTAAGCAAACTTATTCACCCCAACGGGATCAAGCTGTGAACAGGGTTACTCGTGGAAGTGGTTGTTAGAGAAACAATAGATGAGGGATAAGCAAAAAAAAAGAAAGAAATGGTAGTAACATGAGTTAGTATATGTGTATATTTGTAACTGCAGCGCACAATCTAATTAAATGAGACTAATATATAAATGTCCACGATCAAGTTGTATATATAGATATATGGATGGAACCAGGTGAGTTCTTAGAAGCGGGTATTTAGAACTAGTGTCAATGTGAGTGGATTTTTAACTTTTTATACATTAAATTCCGTGTGTTACAAGTCTGCACTATTGGAGTTTTTTCTTTTATATGTGGCTACTATACCATATGGGATCCCTCTGTGAATAGCAGAGTGCTGGAGCCCAGCCTGCAGGATCTGAATGGTTTAAATCTCCCCTGGCTTAATTTGAATGGTGTTTGCCCTTTCTGGTTGGATCGGTGGATGCTCTATACCTTAAGAGGCGCACACTGACCCCCCATAATAGGGGGTCGGTGAGTTCTGGTAAGAAGCTGTGTGTGACGGTGGCATTGGTGATGGGCTGCACGTTTGAAACTTTGGCACCACTATTCTAAATACCCGCTTCTAAGAACTCATCTGGTTCCATCTATATATCTAATCATATACAACTTCATCGTGGACATTTATATATCAGTCTCATTTAATTAGATTGTGTGCTGCAGTTACAAATATACACTGTTTATGGTTCCACTGAAACCTTTCGGTTAGCACCACACTTAGTACAATTTTTGTTTTGTCTCAAGCGCAGGATTGTCTGTTTTAAAGGAGAAATTCAACCGGTGAGGATAATTATAAGATTAACACTGGGATTACAGTTCTTTCAAAACTATAGAGGCTTTGGGGTGAGAGATCCACATATGTCAATGTTTCTTATATGGGGTTATGTTATAATTGTTTAGTGCAAGCATAAGTTCGTAATATGCTTGTGTATTGTGTCTTAAAATGACGTCAGTGAGGTTTGAGGCTTCAGCTGCTTTCCACATTTTGGTAATAGTATGTCTGGCAGCTATAAGTATGGTCGCCACTATTATTTTATATTGGGGAGGGCCATAGCTGGTGTTAATTTTAATAGATTGCCCATAAAGGATGCCATAAAAGATGATACTGAGTTCCAGAAGCTAGTTACGTTTTTGCAACTCCACAGTGTGTGATATAAGGAACCAATTTGATCTTTGCAAAGCCGGCATAATGGGGAGGTAGTACGGAATATCTTAGGTTAGGTTCCATCTATTCAAAAATTTTTGGGCGTTATCCCAGTGATCAATACAGGCTGTGGCTTTGTCATTAATTCTCATAGCATTGTACCAGGTATCATCCGAAAATGTTTGAGCCAGATCTTTTTCCCATTTGATCATATTATGTTTTTTCTCAAATTTAGGGTATTGAGAAATCATTTTATAAAAGAAGGCTATACTTTTTGATCTCTCATATTTCTTAATTGTAAGATGTTTCCATATATTGGAAGGAATATCCAAGCCTTTGTTTGGGTTGAACTGCTTCAAATGACCAGAGTAATTTATCGTCTATTATTACTTTTTTATCTGAAGGGAGATGATCATAAAAGTTATAGCCTTGGTTAATCCAATTACTCGTCGATAAACGGGCTTTACAGTACTCCAGGGTTCTTAGTAGAATAAGTGTGTTCTGTGTTTCCCCTAGGAAGGTGAATTTTAAAGCTAGACATTTCCATGCTGCCAAAGGTTTTCATAGATATTAGTCTGGGAATAGGGTGTATGCTATCGTCAGGGCATATAAGTCATAACCTTTCATAGACTCTTTTTCAATGGAAAACCATAGTTTATCTTCGTTTCATTTGGTCTAGGAATGTGGTGTAATAGTATGATTGTATGTCAGATATGCCCCGTTTGCTTTTAGGATTGGTTAGAATAGAAAATGCTATTCTTGTTTTTTTTTGTCATTCCAGATAAGATTCCTTAGTTTAGTATTACGTTGTTTTAAACAAATTGAGTAGATTGGAATAGGTAAGGATCTAAAAATGTAAAGAATGTTTGGTAGAGTTTGCATCTTGAATGATGCAATTTCCCCTATCCATGATATCTGCGTTTTTTTTTTAAATATTATGTAGATCTTTAGATATCAGATCTAATAATTTTGGGGAAATTAGCGGAGTATAATTTATTTGTAGGGAATGCACGATTGATACCTAGGTAAGTAATGGACGGTACTTACCAGTTGTATTTAAATTTCTCTCTAAGGGAGGTAGTTAAGTCACTGGTTAAATTCATAGGTAAAAAAAAACTTTTACTATTGTTTACTTTATAATAAGATACCATACTGAAGAATTCAAGTACATTTTGTACCGTTTGAAGGGATTCGTCAGGCTTAGTTAGTGAAAGTATTATATCGTCGGCGAATAGTCCTATTTTGTGTTCCTTATTGCCTATTTTAATTCCTGAGATATTGTCATTGGATCTAATTGTTGCCGCTAGAGGTTCAATTACTAGAGAAAAAATTATGTTTGAAAGTGGGCAGCCCTGTTTAGAGTCATTGATTAGATTGAAACTCTAGGACACCATTCCTGAAGTGGATATTTGTGCTGAAGGTTGTGAGTAAAAGAGACATAATTGCTTCATGTATGAAGCATGTGAAGCCAAATTTTTCCAAAGCTTTATATAACCCCAGTGCACCCTATCGAACACCTTCTCTGCAACCAGGCCTAGGAGCAGGGAAGGCGTTTGGGTGTTTTCTACATGATTAATTAGATTAATCATTCTTCTGGTGCTGTCAGGGGCTTGTCTGCCTTTAACAAATCCAACTTGATCAGGATTGATTAATTGGGGTGTAATTTCTAATAAACAGTTGGCTGAGATTTTGATGAAAATTTTTAGATCGGAATTGAGTAAAGATATTGGTCTATAATTTAGTGGGGAAGAGGGGACCTTTACCTGATTTTGGGATGGTGATTATTATTGCTTCTAGTAGTTCTTTAAGGACCTTTTTAGATGCTGCTATGTTAGTAAACATTTTAGTTAGGTGAGGGGCTAGAATGGTTTCAAACATCTTATAATATTTGCTAAATAAGCCGTCATTACCTGGTGTATTGTGTAATGGGAGTGCTTTGATTACATTTTGGGTTTCCATTATCGAAATGGGTTGGTTAAGTTTGTTAAGGGTAAAAGAATCGATTTTTGGTAATTGTACTTTATTTTAAAAAATTCAATATCTTTTGGGGTGGGTTGTATAGTGTACTTGTCCTCTTTTAAGTTGTACAACTCTTTGTAATAATCGGAAAATACGGCCGCTATTTCCTGTAGGTTTATTACTACCTTCTCTGATTTGAGATGGGATAGTTTATGAATTTTGTTTTTGTTGTGTCGTTGGCGAAGTAGTGGCCATCATTTTGCCTACTCTATTGCTCTGGGAATAGTAAATTAATTTTAGTTTTTTAAGAAATTTGCCCTGGTTAACAATTAAGGTATTTCTTAGTTCATTTCTTTTGTTGTTTAATTGTTGTAATAGGTTAGCGTTATTGGGGGATGTTTTATGTTCTTTTTCAAGATAAGATATGTCTTTAACCACTCCAGCCCAGGAGGGATTTCCCACATTAGGACTGGAGCACTTTTTGCAATTCGGCACTGCGTCGCTTTAACTGACAATTGCACGGTCGTGCAATGTTGTACCCAAACTAAATTGACGTCCTTTTTTCCCCACAAATAGAGCTTTCTTTTAGTGGTATTTTATCACCTCTGCGTCACTTCCCTGCTTTTCTTCTCTAACAGATGATCGCGGATCGCCAGCAGACATCGAGTCCGCCCGACCCGCGGCCCTGCTCAGGGAGCATGCGGCTGGCACAAGAGCGTGCGGCTGGCACAAGAGCGTGCCGCTGGCAGCGCGCACTTGCCTCCTAGCCGCGCATGCCCAGAACTCCGTTTATAGACAACGATTCGCGCTACGCTGCCAACTTGCAGCAGTGTATCTACATGACGCGGTCTTTAAGTGGTTAAGAAGGCTATTAGTAAGTTTAAGTTTTTCTTTTTTATCTCTAGATGCTATTTGGATAAGTATACCTCTGGCATGAGCTTTGTGGGTACACCACAGGTTAGTAATATATGTAGAATTATTGTCATTTAGTTAAAAAAATTATGACAGTTTATTCCTCATTGTAGCCATGTATCTCTCCTGAGAAAAAATTAATGTGTTATTTTACTAGAGGGTTGAATTAGTGAACTGTTGGCCTGACACTATGTTCATAGTGATTGGAGCATGATCCGATCATAGAATATTGTGAATTTGAGCTTCCGTAATTTTTTGTGAGAGGTACCTGTCTACAATGAAGAAGTCAATTCTTGAGTATGTTTTGTGAACATTTGAAAAAAAGGTCGTCTTTTTCGGTAGCGTGCAGGCATCTCCATTGGTCATACAAATCCTCTTGCTCAAAGAGTCTGCTTACTCCTGTTCTAATTGTGCAGTCTTTTTAGGTAGCGTCTATGACTGGATCCATTGGGGCATTGATGTCCCCACAGATGATGAGGTAGCCTTTTTGGATTTTCCGAATTTTCTTCCAAATTAGTATTTTTTGGGTGAGTTTTTGTGGTTGTCTGTTCGTAGGGGAAATGTTGGCAATTGTATATGTAACATTGACTATTACAGCAAATAGGATTATGTACTGTCCAAAGTTATCCACGATTGAGTCCAAAAGGTGAAACGACACTGTTTCTTTGATTGCCGTTATAACATCTTTCATTTTTTTAGGATTAATAGAGCAAAAGATATGTGGAAATGTATGGTGTGTGAATTTTGGGGCTTTGTCTTTAGCGAAATGTGATTCCTGAACGCATATTATGTCACTCTTAAGTTTAATTGCTTCGGTCCAAAGGGCCTTTCTTTTATGAGGGCTGTTCAGCCCTTTTGTGTTCAATGATACAGGTTTAAGTTACGCCATAATTAGAGGTATTGATGATGAGTATATGCTTCATATTGAGAGACAGTAGCAAGTTTACTCCTTTAATGTATCCCTGATGGGATGATTGGAGTGGCTTCCTTTTGGGGACAAGCAAGGACTTATTTGAGAAGAAAAGAGTGTCATTATAATCCTGTTAAGTGGTAAGGTGACAGAAGAAAGAGAAAACCAAAAACAAAAGGTTTAAATAGTAAATTGAGTTGCAGAGCAACTGGGGACAGTTCACAGCTGCCATCTATGGTGAAATGGTCCCTGGAACTTGGTAATCCTGAGGATAAAGACCATAGTGGTTACAACCAATTGAGAGAAATTAGACCTTAGAAGAATTGGCTTGCTCTAAGCAGGTCTAGATTGCCAGTGATGTGCAATTTTTTCCGGAGTTGAATTCCTATGTGAAGGCTCCTCATCCATGGGGAGTAGACCCCACTTACCCAGTAGTTTAAGGCCATCCTCCAAGGAAAATATGGGATGAGATACATCATTCCGGTCAACAATCAGCTTGGTGGGGAAACCCCATTTGTACTTGATGCTGTGGTTGCGTAAGATTTTGGTAATGGAATTCAGGTTTTTACATGCAAGTAATGTTTCTTCTGAGAGATCTAACTAGAGAATGATCCCCGCATAGGGGTCTGGAAGCGGGGTATGCTGATGTGCAAACTGCATCAAGAGGTCCTTTACATGATAAAAATGTATTCTTGCGATAACATCTCTTGGAAGTTTCTCTGGTATATGTGGGGGTTTGGGCAGTCTGTGAGCTATGCCAATTGCAAGTTCCTGATGAGGAATCTTGGGGAGGAGATCACATACCATTTTTCTCAAAAATTGTTGTAGATCTGTATTTATGACATTTTTGGGATCCCTACAAACTTGATGTTATTGCGTCTAGATCTGTCCTCGATATCTGAAATTTTCAGTTTGAGCTGCTTCATTTCTTCCTCTAGCTCAGAGTGGGAGTCCACTAGATCATTGTGTGCATCCATGAAGTCCCCCATCTTATTTTCTAAACAGTCAACTCTTTCCCCTAATTCCTCTATTTCCACATGGTTTTATGCATATAGGATTGCATGTCTTACTGAATAGCTCCTCTAAGAGACAGGAGCATTTCCTTAATGCCAGTATCTAATATTGTATAGGCTGACCCATTGTGAGAAAGGAATTCAGTTGTCTGCATAGTTTTTTAAAGATAGCATATCAGATGTGGGTGTAGATCCACTTACTGTGTCTTCTGAGTTAGAAATCCTTCTCTGTTTCAGAGGGCTGATGGTTTCTTCCCCTGTGGGATCCATTAGATGTGAGCTGAGCTCAGCCTGGCTGGTCTCCTCTTCTCTGAGGCGCTCTTGAGGAGCTGTTGCCTCCATGATCAATGAGGAGAGAGAATGCGGAAACTACTGCTGCTCTCTGGCACAGCAGTGAATTTAAAATTAGACTTAGGTAAGTTTTTTTTTTTTGGGGGGGGGGGGGGAGAATACATTAAGATAAAAAAAACTGCCTTTACAACCACTTTAAGGTTAAAAAACCCTCTGCCTTTAGTACCGCTTTAACCCTTAGGGAACATCTCACTAAAAATGAAACTTCTGCTGCAGAGGATAACTGGTATCGTATTGCAGACTTCTAGCAAGCCAATCACACAAGTAGGAATTTACATTTTTGGAGGAATTCACCACAAGTGTACAGAACGCCTCCAAGTTGCCATATTGTATTAAATTTTACATTAAACTACAGTACTGCGTTATCTGTTAAAAAAAAAAAAAAACTACAGTACTGCAGATTTAAATGGAAAGGTAATTTTTAATTATAATAAGGTTTGTCTAGCAATTGTATATGTTATATTATATTTTTTTATTTGCTATATTCTTTCCACGAAAGTAGAGTTAGTCTTTAAGTAACACAGAATAGTCTCATTACAATAAGGTTTGTCTGGCAATTGTATATGTTATCTTATATTTTTTTATTTGCTATATCCTTTCCACGAAAGTAGAGTTACTCTTTAAATAACACAGAGTAGTCTCTGGCTCTGAAAAAACCTCCCATTGGCAACAGTAAGAACCTGACCATCCTACTGTGTACATTAAAAGTAAAGAGAAGTGGGACTGTTTTTTGGTTGTGCTGCAATGCCAAATTTCCAGGAGATGCTGGGAGGAAGGGGCAAGCATTCAGTATAGGTCTTCCACTGAACTGTAATGATCGGCCTTGAATCTTCTTCTGTCTGACTGTTGCCTTGGGAATCTTTCTGAGTATTGTTTAGACCAGCTTGTATATGTATCTCTTTGCTTACTCCTGACCTGACCATGAGTATTCTGTCTCCGGTACTGTCTGTGGTTTGCTCTATCTGTCCCAAGGACCTACCCATCCTACCTAACATCTGTCCTATCGGTTGACAGCTGTTGTCCCTGGAAACACAGAGGGTCTACTCAACTCTGTGACAGTCAATCATGTGAACGCGTGTTCTAAGCCAAATTTATGCTAGCATTCTTCTTTGCTAAAGAAGGCCAAATGCCAGCTGTATTCCAGAGATACAAAATTGCAATAATGGGTGAAGCCACTAAATGAAATTTAATTTTACAGCTAGACACATCATGGTTGTAAAAACTATCATCTCCCATGTATGCACCATTAACAGCAATGCTGATGAAAATATCAAATTGCCACACTTTATAAATATCCAAATCATAAATAAATCATTTGACAAAAGCAATATTCATTGCATTCAAGTCTCTTCTCCTTGATTTTTACTTTTGTGACTCATGCAATAAAATGTATTTTGTTCACACAGGCTCATTGTAATTCCTGATTCTGGGCCAAATTCCTACAGCATCCAAAACTGTTTTTCTAAGAGACTGGAAATATAAGTACTATTTACTGAATAATCATGAAACATATACAATAAATACATACGTATACACACTACAAGTGACTGCTTAATCTTTCTGGATCTTATAGATGTTTTAGGAAGCTTTTCTAATACAAACCTCAGATCTAACAAATGGTCAGTCTAGATGGGATGTTAAAACATGAATGTAAAAATCCAAGTGTTTTTTTGATTATCACTGTAAATGGGCAAGACATGTTTTAGGAAAAAGAAAAAATACACTGCTGAAGAGCCTGCAGGCAGTGAATTGCAAAGAGCATATGGTATAAAATTGTTTAATACAACACATTTTAAAATGGGAAACAAAAAAGGGTTTTGAAGTCTGTATGTATAAGCCACAAGACAAAACAATGTGCACATTACGAACTGAATACAGTGTCAACATTGTTCACATTGCCTTTTAATTAAGAAAACAAAGTGTATTTGCCCTGGGCTCACAAGAAAATTGGCCAACTAAGAGCCTTATTAGTGAAGTATCCTGACTGGTCATAGTGTAGATCTTAGCCCACTGAATAAGTGACCACTAAATACAAAGAAATGTCTTCTCTTTCATTTTCACAATTCCTATAAAGCTGGTTAAGAGCAGAACACTTTATATCCCAACTGCAACCTCAACTTTTATTTTATTTTCAAATTTTTGATTGGCAATGGTAAAGAGTTAGAAACTGAACGTTTTAAATGCCATTTGTGTCCCTACTGAGGAAGAAGAGATATTTTTCTGTTCTGTCTGACACCCACCTCCTAGGCAAGAAGTAAGGGGAAATATCCTCATTAGGACATGGACAGTGATTATGCCAGCAGTAGAAATGCCTTACTCCATGATGCAAAATAATAGTTTTCCCTTAATAAAATAGCAAGTAGGAACAGGTTCCTTTTGACATGTTTTGTACCAGGTACAACCCTTTCGCTTAGAAATCCAGTACAAATGATTGCTGTAGTGGAGACAAGCTCAGTGCCTGAGATGTGATTGTAGCATATGGAGCCTGATCTCACCCAAACGACGTGTTAAATATTTGACAATGGGAGCAATAGAGTTCTGAAAAAGGTTTAGAGCCTTCCCCATGGTACATAAAATGTGCTTTTATTGCTGCCTGTGTTACCATTGAAGGGATTTCCCCTCACATCCTGTTCTGCCTGACATCTGTCAGATGGGAAGTCAAGATATTTTCTTTCACTTTCCACTCTCCCAAATAGGCAGGAAGTAAGAAGATATCTCTCAAATGGGTTCCTTTCCACACGCCCAGTATAAAAAGTAACTGTTGGAACCCAATGGCTGGGCTAAAATTTGGCAGCAAAGTCTTACACTGTCAACATCTTCTTCACTCTGGAGACCAATTATAAGGTTCTCACTAGGTGGTACCTTGTTCTGGCTAGGACTGCTAAAATGCTCCCATCTTATGCTACGCACTGTTTTCAGGAGGCAGGAACACATTTTCATATTTGGTGGACTAGCCCTATAGTTTTGGCATATTGGATTTAAGTATTTCAGGCGCTATCTATACTTTTCGGTGTGTGCCTAAGCCTCGTACACACTATTTTTTTTTTCGTTCAACCCAGAAGGTTGAACGAAAAAAATCTGACAGCTTAGGTCGGAGCCACTGTACTAACAATCCAAAGTTAATATAGCAATCTCCCCTGCTGTTCTACTGAGTTTGGACAGGGGGACAGCCCCCCGCCAGAACACTCCGATCAGTGCTCTCAGCCATTGGCGGTCATAAGCCTTCGACAGCTGTCTTCAGTCGGACCGGTTGCCATACACACAAACCGAATTTCGGCAGGTTTCTATTGAACTGGCCAACATTTGGCCCTTGGGTACTAGGCTTTCGTCCTAATCCTACCCTAGCTTTTCTGAATAACTGTCCTCCTGATTTAACTTCCTCGCAATTCAAACTCTTCCTATATGTCACCACTGCCTCCAAACACACTACCGCTAGATGATGGAAGTCACCAAACAATGTCTCCTGGAAACTAAAGATTCATGATTCATAGCAAGATTGAGGCCATGCTGTTTGATCACATACCGAAAATCTCAAAATCTGGCAGCCATGGGTTGATCATTTCCTGCCCTCAAATTTTTATCAATCTCTGTTGGAACCCTCACTGACTATGCTTATCAGGTGTAGTAGGTGATACTTATTTATAGTATGGTTATGTGCTATTTTGCACCTGGGAGTCCCTGGCCCCTTCCCTTCCCCACTCTTACACTACTCTTCCTCTCCTCTTCCTATACATTCTTCTCTTCTTGTGTTTTCATCAGCCTACACTCCCTGTGTTCTAACTTGGAGCTCTTAAGCTTAGTTCTCCCCGTGACATGGGGCTACCCCATTTTATCCCTTTTTAATACTGGTTTTCTTATATGCTGCCCCAAGTGTTAAAGCACATGTTGCTGACCACTTTATTATTCTCATTTATTAGCATTTTACTTGCTATGATAGTGTATAGCCATGTAATTTCAGTTGCAATTGTATGTTGATTGTACACTGTCTCGTATTTATCTTTGTTTCAATAAAAATATTGAACAAGAAAAAAAAAAAAAACGCTTGGCTGCAATCAAACCTTGGATAAAACAATGAGGCATACATATCCTCCCTCCAAAAACCCAACAAACTTACACAATATTATTTGTATACCCCTAAAAATACTGGGATTGTAGTTCACTTTTAAGAAACTGGAGATACACTTTTTCTACAATATAAATGCTTCTTGGATTTATAAAGATAGGTGTACTAACTATCTCATTTTCATTATATGTTTTAAAACACCCCTGATGCTGCAGTGTGAAAGAATAGATTACCTGCTGGTATGCAAAAAGTTAAAAATTTCTACAAAAATAATTATGGTACATATCTGAGTTTTTATAATCTGCTCTTTAAAAGAAAGATCACATGGGTAGGCTTACCTGCATATTTTGAAGTGTTTGTCTCATCCATCGACCAAAAACAGTAATCGAATGCAAAAACCTACAGATAAAAAAAATTATATAAATTGTTTAGTTTTTTAATATTTCTATATTAAATATTTGTCATTATTACATTTAATGTGCAGAAATTACATTTTGGTGTTTTTGCACATGAAGAGTAGATGGTGAAAGAAGAACAAAGGGAAACGTTAAAGTGTTACTAAACCCAGTAATTTGACCAACCCCCCCCCCCCCACACACACACACACACATGCACACACACTGCCCACAGCTTATAAATCTTCTTTTTACATCAAAATACTGCCACTATATACCTTTTTGGCTGATCTGCATACCACGGCCACGTGATAAACTGCAGGGTCTGCTTGAGTACTCAGTTTTCAGGTAGGAGGAGATATCTACTATAGCCTGTATACACGCCCACATGTGTGAGGTCATTATCATGTGACCTGGCTAGCTATGAGAAGAAGGAAATGTTCAGCAATAGAGACCAAACTGAGCATGTGCAGCTTTACTACGCTGACTATGTATTATCTGGCCTTGCCAAGAGAGACCCTGCAGGAGAGGGAGGATCTGTCACTATAGGATCAAAGAGCCTTTTTACACAATACAGAGGATCAGTGTTGCTAACCGTCAGTATTTTTACTGGTAGCCAGTAAAAAATGGGCACTTTTCTCCTGCCAGTAAATGTCAGTAAGAGGAATAAGTTGGCAGTAAAAAATATGGCTGTGACGCTCTGCTCAGAACTGCGAATGTGAAAGTTCAGGTCTGGAGCCGGCCGAGACCATCTGAGTGCTTGGAACGATGTGTTTGAGTGGCCTGGTGGAGGGGGTATCGTGTGATGTCATGGTGCAAAGGAGGTGAGCAAAATGGCCAGAGCCTCGTGTGCAGGTCTGCGGGACAGGAGCAAGGCAAGCCGGGACCGGGACTGTCAGTGCTTTTTGGACTGGAGTGGACTGAAGGGACCACCTGGCGTGGAGAAAGACCGTCACTGTGATTTAGGAGGGGATGGGTCGCATCGGTTAGGTGTCATCATCATCTGTGCTTCTGTACACTGCGGTCAGTGTCACTGTGAGAGTCAGTTTCATGTGTGTGTGCCGCCCATTCAACTTTCTTGCCTTCTGAGTCCTGCCCCTGAGCTACTTACTATTTTGAAAATAATATAAGAAACAAGTTTCTTAATATCTACCTTAAATCACATTTATAATTGCATATTGTACTTATTCGTAGCCTAAATACTGAAATTTGCATTACATTTTGTAACTTTTGGAAATGCCAGTAAATTTTGGGTGTTGTGTCAGTAAATTTCAACCTGGTAGGTTGGCAACACTGCAGAGGATTGACCCCTTAAGTTCCACAGTGAGTATAACAAGCATGCTATTCTGCATATACAGACAGATTTTACTGTTGTGGGTTTAGTAACACTTTAAGTTCATCTTTAATATATGTAAACCATTAATACAATTACTTGAGATGGCATGATTCCAAAGTATAGGCATTAGTATGACACCTAAAACAAACATAGTGTAAAGGGAGACACTGTGTTGTTCATCATAACAAATCAAATTTTTGCTAATTTAATAATCTGTGCTATAAAAAATGAACACCATTAAAAACATATTTGTTTGATATGAAGATGTTGCCTTAATGAACTGTAGTGATTAAAACGAAAAAGCAGTTCTAAAAGCTTTTATTACTGTTCTGTACAGTGACAATACAAGAGGATTAAAGTGGAGTTCCACCCAAAAGTGGAACTTCTGCTGGTCGGATTCCTCTTCCCCTCAGGTGTCACGTTTGGCACCTTTCGGGGGGGGGGGGGGGAGGGGGAGTGGTTCAATAAAGGAAAACATGGTGAGGGGGAGGGGGGGGGGGGGGGCTTTCCACGGTTTGCACTGTGGACTCCCCTTCTCCTTAGGCTGGTCGTCTTCAAGGTGAAAACCCACCTTGAGGTGAAATTAGGAGAACATAACAGTGACATGTCTTGTCATTATTTTCGAAAATCTTGACGAAAAAGCAAAATTAGTGATGTCAAGTAATTCCGTTGTAGAAGTATAGTTTGTTTATACAAAAATTACCACAAGTAAAAAATATCGTGTCTAATAATTTAATCGTTTTTAAACTAAACAATACTACTTGTTGTGTCACAGAGGGAAATGTGATACAAACAAAATCCACAGTATGATTACGGATAT
>BLSH010427592.1:1329599-1343021 GCA_018402905.1 Glandirana rugosa | reverse complement strand
CTCATAAGAGCTTACAATCTAATAGGGTGGGGCAAGTGGTACAAAAGGAAATAACTAAGAGGAATGAGCCAATGGAAGAATTAAAAATGTAATTGTTATGTGGAGGCGAAGGCGATATAGGCTTCCCTGAAGAGATTCGTTTTCAGGGGTTGCCTAAATGTGGACAGAGTAGGAGATAGCCAGACAGATGGGGTAGAGAGTTCCAGAGGATGGGAGAGGCTCTGGAGAAGTCATGGAAATGAACATGGGAGGAGGAGACAAGTGAGCTAGAGAGCAGGATGTCTTGGGAGGAGTGGGTGGAGAAGATGGTTTGGTGATGTAGCTGGGGCAGAGTTGTGAATATCTTTGTATGTTGTTGTTAGTATTTTATATTTAAGTTGCTGGGCAATCAGAAGCCAGTGGAGGAATTGTCAGAAAGCAGTGGTAGACAATGCCACAACTTTATTGTATATCTACTTGTAAAATAGCATCTCAAAACTCTGGAATCCCTCTACTCACACTACTAGTGTTTATTCAATAGTTATGGTGAGTAGTCCTTTTTTACTTTTATATTGCCAAGCCTAGAAGGAAGAAAAAAATATTCAAATTTTGTGAATGAGCAGTGGCAGTTAAAAAAAAATCTCATAATATGACCGGCGACATGCCATGACAGAGTCACACAAATATTCCATTGTTCAAGGACTGGGAAATCACAGGGCCAGACGATGAGAAGCTTTAACAAAGAACAAATGCAGAAGTCATGGCAGATTATATACTGGGTTTAAAGTATATTTATCAATGCCAAGGCAATCAGCTACAATACTAGTAAAGGCTACATTAAAATCTGTATAAAATGGTGTTAGGGATAACCTGCAGCTTGAATTTAGTGGCATTTGCTTGATCCCCACACAAAAGCTAGATTCCAAACACAAGGTTACACAAATGGCAAAGAACAAAACACCATAATTCATAGCATCTAATAAGATTAGCATTACTTTGCATGATGTTCTTTGATATAAGCCCATATGGTACATGGTGAGTTATTTGTGCATAAAATTGCGTAAGTGGTTTCCCTTTCTTTTGCATTATTTGTTTTTGTCTCTTTTGTAAAGCGTTTTGACAAAGTACTGTATCTTTAACCACTTCAAGACTAAGCCTGTTTTTTGAATTCTGTGCTTACGAGTTAAAAACTGTTTTTTTTTTTGCTATAAAATTACTTATTATTTTTTTTTCTAACACCCTAAAGAATAAAATGGCGGTCATTGCTAAAACTTTATGTCACACTGTATTTGTGCAGCGGTCTTCCAAGCATGCTTTTTTAAAAATAAATTCAGTTTTTTAGTTAAAAAATAAGAAAACAGTAAAGTTCGGCCAATTTTTTTCCATATTGTGAAAGATAATGTTATGCAGAGTAAAATGATACCCAACATGTCATGCTTCAAAATTGCGTATGCTCGTGGAATGGCGACAAACTAGAATTGTTGCTCTCGCTCTAACGATTGCGGCGATACCTCACATGTGTGGTTTGAACACCGTTTTCATATGTGGACGGGACTTACGTATGCGTTCGCTTCTGCGCGCGAGCTCGGCGGGACGGAACGCGTTAAATTTTTTTTTTTTAATTATTTATTTTGCTTTTTACTTTTTATTTTTACACTGTTCTTTTTTTTTTTTTTTAAACATTCCTTGTAATAGAAAAAAAGCATGACAGGTCCTCTTAAATATGAGATCTGGGGTCAAAAAGACCTCAGATCTCATATTTACACTGAAATGCAAAAAAAAAAAAAAAAGAATCTGGAAAAAATGACAGCCCAAAAAAAAAAAAAACGGGCCCTTTAAGACCGTTGGGCGGGCGGGACTTCTGACGTCATTTCCGCCCCGCCGTGTTATGGAGCCGACGGCTCACAGACACTGGGGGGGACAGATCGGATCATCTCCGCCGCTGCCGGCGGGTCCGGTAAGTGGCGGAGATGACCGGAAAGCGGCGGGGGGCACCTCTCCCGCCGCTGATAAAAGTGATCTTGCGGCGAATCTCCCGCTAAGACCACTTTTATCAGACGCAGAATCGTCTGCTGAAAAAAACGGAAAATCACCACTCAAACCCAAGGACGTCATATGACGTCGGGCGGTACGGAAGTGGTTAAAGGCACTAAGTAAAATAAAGTTTGTTATAATGCATTTTAGGCCCGGTTCACACTGGTGCAACGTGCTCTCCGGCTTTGAGAACACGTTGCGTGACATGTAAAAATCAATCTTTCCCTATGAGAACTGTCTTAACTGGTCCGACTTTTGTTGGTCCGACTTTGGAAAAGTTTCCTGCACTACTTTGGTTTGACTCCTGTCAGCTTTTAGCCCATAGAATTGAATGGAAGTCGCATCCAAGTCAGATCCTCATCTTAATGGATGGGATTTGGATCCAACATTACAGGAAGATTACACAGGCATTCCCTGAAGTTGCTTTGAAGTCACGTCAAAGTCGTCTGGCAAAGTTGCGTGACTTTCATCTCAGAGAAGTGTGAATCTTAGCCTTGATGACAAAGTAATTTCTTTAAGAATAACTCGGTCTAAATATTTGTGGCAAGTTATTAAACACAATAAAACCTTGTAAGGAAGCTTATATTTGGAAGAAGATTTCCCCTCTAAGGCCCCTTCCACACAGGGCAGGCTCTGCTAGGGGTCCCCTTTGATCAGCGGGGAATCTGTCCACTGATCCTCGCTAAGCAGGTGGATGGCTGCTTATGTAATATATATAAGAAGTGCTTATGCAGAGCAGACACAAACCGCTTTGTCTATGGGCAGTCGGATGTAAGTGGACCACCTGTCTATTTACACCTGATTGCCATCCGATCCGACCCACAAGACAAAAGGGAAAAGGATCCCCATCCATCTGTTTTTAGTAGATCGAATTGGATTGGATTGGATTTCGGTGGGTATAAACAGACACATGTCCATTTACACCAGCCACACCATTGAGAAAACTTGAGGTTCCGATCGGGTCCACCTGAAAAACTGACAGGCAGACCCAACTGGTCCGCTTGTGTGGAGGGGCCTAGTACTTTCCTAGGGACAGCCCAAAATTTGAGTTTTTCTTTTTCTTTCAATTTCAATAAGAATGGTACACAGGACAAATAGAGAGGGTGAATCTCCTTACCTGGAACATAGACAGCAATAGAAACCTGACAGGTGTTCTCATCCATGTCCACTTTGTCCAAAAAAAAAAAAAAAAAAAAGTTTTGCCTTTTATATTATTAGATAGCTAGTGGTGGTTAGTCACATTCAGCTGCACTTGATCTGTAATGTTGAAGATGATTCATAGCTTCCCCAAACCACTCCTTCAGTATCAATGAGTGTCAGCAAAATATCTCAGCATTTATACCCACAGAGGTAGCACAAGCCACCTTAACCTCTTGACGTCGGCTGCACGCACATATGTGACAGCTCAGCAGGTGGGCCTTAATGCGAGCAACCGCATATATGCAGCCCTATTAAAACTTACACGATAGCCGATGGATATCAGTAAGCTCTGATGCATACTTGCGATCAGGAGCTTTACGATCATGTGACCATGGTGACAGCCAATCACAGCAGTCGCATGACTGCCTCCGCCTCCCGGATTTTAGAACTCTTAAAGGGCCGGGAGGTGGTCAGCACGAAGAGGTTAAGCTAATTCCTATGAAATGCATAGATGTTAATTGTCCTGACAATCATTGACACCATAGAAGTGGTTAGGAAAATCTACAGAATGTCTTCAACAGTACAGAACAAGTCCAGTTTAATTTGACAAAACACTACTAGTTATATCAATACCAGGATAAATGAGAACCTTCACAGAAAGATTAGATCAGCCTTTCTCAACCTTTTCAACATCGAGGAACCCTTGAAATGATTCTCCGGTCTCGGGGAATCCTTGCTAAAATTATAAATCTACAGCTCATGATACATTAGTGTGATGGTCAATGGGAAGAATGCTCCCTACACTTGTGGTCATTGGAAAGAATTGCCACCTTACAAATAGCTAAAAAGACCAATGGTATCATTGGGAATTTATCTGAGAGGTAGAAATTAATAATTGCTCAAGGAACCACTAGCAACCTCTGGAGGAACCCTAGGGTTCCATGGAACCCTGGTTGAGAAACCCTGGATTAGATATTTAAAGCTCAACTCCAGCTTCCTTTAGGTTGGGTTCACAGTTAAATCGGATGCGGCTCACAACAGGGGGTCCGATGCGTCCCTGTTCTCCGATTCAGGGACGAATCAGGCCCGAATCCACTCCACAGCCGCCATGGAGATGTGTGAACTAGCTCCATTGAGAGCCGAGCACACTCTCCTGTCATGCGAACAGGATGCGGAGAAACCCTCATCCAATTCGATCTAGTGTGAATCCAACCTAAAAAACAACATTCACTTCCCTAACAACTGTATAACTTAAAGTGACACTAAACTTGTTGCATAGTTTGTGAGGTTGAAAAAAAGAGTCCATCAAGTCCAACCTGTATGTGTGCTTTTATGTCAATATTACATTGTATATCCCTGTATGTTGTGGTTGTCTAGGTGCCTATCCAATAGTTTTTTTTAAATGATCTTTGGTCCCTGCTGTTTGTGGAAGAGAATTTAACATCCTCACTGCTCTTACTGTAAAGAACCCTCTACGCAGTTTACGGTTAAACCGCCTTTCTTCTAATGTTATTGAATGGCTGTGTGTCTTTTTATATTCCCTTGCGCCGAAAAGTTTTATCCCTATTGTGGGGTCACCATTTTTGTACATTGAAATCATATCCCCGCTCAAATGTCTCTTCTCCAGAGAGAATAAGTTCAGTGCTCGTAATCTTTCCTCATAACTAAGGTCCTCCAGTCCGTTAATCAGCTTTGTTGCCCTTCTCTGGACCCTCTCCAGTTCCAGCACATCCCTCCTGAGGACTGCTGACCAGAATTGGATGGCATACTCAAGATACGGCTGGACCAGAGTCTTGTATAGTGGGAGAATTATCGTTTTATCTCTAGAGTGAATCCCATTTTTAATGCATGCCAATATCCTGTTGGCTTTGCTTGCAGCAGCTTGGCATTGCATGCCATTGCTGAGCTGGTCATCTACTAGGACCCCCAGGTCCTCGTCCATCCTAGATTCCCCCAGAGGCTCTCCCCCTAGTGAGTAGTTTGCATTCATATTTTTGGCACCCAAATGCGCTATTTTACATTTCTCTACATTAAACCTCACTTGCCATGCAGTTGCCCATCCCATTAATTTGTCCAGATCTTCTTGCAAGGTTTCAACATCCTGTCGAGAAATTATTGCCCTGCATAGCTTAGTACCATCCAATACAGAGATTGAGCTGTTTATCCCATCCTCCAGATCGTTCATGAATAAATTAAATAGGATTGGCCCAGGACAGAACCTCGGGGGACCCCACTCTCCACCCCGGACCATTCTGAGTATTCCCCATTTATCACCACTTTCTGAACTCGCCCTGTAGCCAGTTTTCAACCCATGTACTCATCCTTTGGTCCATGCTGACAGACCTTAGTTTGTACAGTAAACGTTTAAGGGGAACTGTATCAAATGCCTTTGTACTTGTGTTTAAAAGTATCATGTTCTCTTTACATATCTTCCTTTGTGTAAAATACTGGGTGTTACTACCAGTCCCACTGCTTGCCGATTTCAAAACTGACCACATTAAGCATGACATCACATTCATCTCTGTGTTCAGTTTTCTGGCTGTGCTGGGATCACAGCCTGCCTCTCCTCCAATGATCATATGTCTGCTGGCATGACTCCCACTTTGCACAGCTCTTTACTGGGAATATCAGTGTATTGCTCCATCTCTGCCTCCTGCTGACATTCCCCAACCTTTTAGTGCCCACCCCACCTCCCTAAGTCCCTTATGCAGTTGAGAACAAAGATTATGTGATCACTTATTAAAAAAAAGGGGTGTGTGTGTGTGTGTATATATATATATATATATATATATATACACACACACACACACATACACGGTATCTCACAAAAGTGAGTACACCCCGCACAATTTTGTAAATATTTTATTATAACTTTTCATGTGACAACACTGAAGAAATGACACTTTGCTACAATGTAAAGTAGTGAGTGTACAGCTTGTATAACGGTGTAAATTTTCTGTCCTCTCAAAATAACGCAACACACAGCCATTAATGTCTAATCCGCTAGCAACAAAAGTGAGTATACCCCTAATTGAAAATGTCCAAATTGGGCCCAAAATGTCAATATTTTGTGTGGCCATCATTATTTTCCAGCACTGCCTTAACCCTCTTGGGCATGGAGTTCACCAGAGCTTCACAGGTTGCCACTGGAGTCCTCTTCCACTCCTCCATGACGACATCACAGAGCTGGAGGATGTTAGAGACCTTGCGCTCCTCTACCTTCTGTTTAAGGGTGCCCCACAGATGCTCAATAGGATTTACGTCTAGAGACATGCTTGGCCAGTCCATCACCTTTACCCTCATCCTCTTTAGCAAGGTAGTGATCATCTTGGAGGTGTGTTTGGGGTTGTTATCATGTTGGAATACTGCCCTGCAGCCTAGTCTCTGTAGGGAGGGGATCATGCTCTGCTTCAGTATGTCACAGTGCATGTTGGCATTCATGGTTCCCTCAATGAACTGTAGCTCCCCAGTGTCGCCAGCACTCATGCAGGCCCAGTCCATGACACTCCCACCACCATGCTTGACTGTAGGCAAGACACACTTGCCTTTGTGCTCCTTACCTGGTTGCCACCACACACGCTTGGCACCATCTGAACCAAAAAAGTTTATCTTGGTCTCAACAGACCACAGGACATGGGTCCAGTAATCCATGTCTTTAGCCTGCTTGTCTTCAGCAAACTGTTTGTGGGCTTTCTTGTGCATCATCTTTAGAAGAGGCTTCCTTCTGGGACGACAGCCATGCAGACCAATGTGATGCAGTGTGCGGCGTATGGTCTGAGCACTGATAGGCTGACCCCCCACCCCTTCAACCTCTGTAGTAATGCTGGCAGCACTCATACGTCTATTTCCCAAAGACAACCTCTGCATATGACGCTCAGCACGTGCACTCAACTTTTTTGGTCAGCCATGGCGAGGCTTGTTCTGAGAGGAACCTGTCCTGTTAAATCGCTGTGTGGTCTTGGCCACTGTGCTGCAGCTCAGTTTCAGGGTCTTGGCAATCTTCTTATAGCCTAGGCCATCTTTATGTAGAGTAACAATTCTTTCTTTCAGATCCTCAGAGAGTACTTTGCCATGAGGTGCCATTTGGAACTTCCAGTGACAAGTATGAGAGAGTGAGAGCGATAACACCAAATTTAACACACCTGCTCCCCATTCACACCTGAGACTTTGTAACACTAATGAATCACATGAAACCAGGGAGGGAAAATGGGCAATTGGGCCCAATGTCATACTGTATTGCGCAGCGGTTTTTCATACGCAATTCTTTGGCAAAAAATACACTTGAATTAATTTTTTTTAAAAAAAACACAATATTTAACCTATTTTTTTTTGTAAAATATGAAAGATGATATTATGCCGAGTAAATAGATACCCAACACATCATACTTTAAAACTGTGCATGCTTGCCGAATGGTGGAAAACTATGGCACTTAAAAATCTCCATAGGCGACGCTTTAAAAATTTCTACAGGTTACAGGTTTAGAGTTACAGAGGAGGTCTAGTGCTAGAATTATTGCTCTCGCTCGGATGTTCATGGCGATACCCCACTTGAGGTTTGAACACCATTTACATATGTGGGGGTGACCATGTATTCCTTTACCACTGAGAGCGAGCACGGGAGGTCGGGTGCACTTTAAAGAAATAGTTTTCCAAATGATTTATTTTATTGCATTTTTTTATTTTTACATTTTCCCTTCAAAAAAATTTTTCTCTTCACTTTTATTCCTAATCACCAGGATGAATGAATCCGCATGTGATATAAATAAGCAGTGGCAGGTCCTCTTAATTGAGAGATATGGGGTCAATGAGACCCCACATCTCTCCTCTACAATGTAAAGCATTAGATTTAAAAAAAATACCATTGATCTAGTGAAAAATATACTAATAATCTAAAGAAAATAAATGGCATAGTTCACATTGGGCCAGTATTAGAAGTGACGTCATGATGTTGATCCAGTCCTCCTAGCCCATAGATATGAGCCGGGCCACCTTTCCTCTGCTCATCTCTGTTACCAACAGCCACAACCACCGGATCGGTTCTTGGGCTTCCCCATTGGAAAGATAAGCCAGAGAACCACTGGGAAGCAGCGTGAGGAGTCTTTCCCCTCCTAACGTTTCCCAATGGTTCTCGGGCTTACCTTGCGGATGGTGAAGCCCAAGAACTAATCCGGCGGTTGTGGCTGCTTCTTAGACCCCTTTCACACTGGGGCAGTTTTCAGGATTATTAGCGATAGAAATAGCGCCAGTAAAGCGCCTGAAAACTGCCTCCCATGCCACCCGAGTGCTTTCACACTGGGGCAGTGTGCTTGCAGGATGTTAGGAAAAGTCCTACAAGCAGCATCTTTGGGGCGGAATGAATGGGCAGTGCTTCCACAGGGCACAACACGGGCGTTTTTAACCCCTTCTTTGGGGCTAAAAGCGCTGCTTAACCACTTCACCCCCGGAAAGATTTCCCACTGTAGGACCAGAGCACTGTTTGCGATTCGGCACTGCATCGCTTTAACTGACAATTGCGCCGTCCTGCGACGTTGTACCCAAACTCAATTTGCGTCCTTTTTTCCCACAAATAGAGCTCTCTTTTGGTGGTATTTGATCCCCTCTGCGTCATTTCTGCTCACCGCTATAAACAAAAAAAAGAGCGACAATTTTGCAAAAAAAAAAAAAAAAAACACAATATTTCTTACTTTTTGCTAAAATACAAATCCAAAAAAAAAAATATGAAAAAACTAATTTATTCATCGGTTTTGGCCTATTTATATTCTTCCTAATATTTTTGGTAAAAAAAATCTCAATCGGCGTTTTTTGATTGGTTTGCGCAAAAGTTGCTGCGTCTACAAACCATGAGAATTCATTTCTGGCGTTTTTTACTTTTTTTTTACTAGTAATGGCGGCGATCTGCGATTTTTATCAGGACTTTGATATTGGGGCGGACATATCGGACATTTTTTAAACTTTATTGGGACCAATGACATTTATACAGCGATCAGAAATTTAAATATCCACTGATTACTGTATAAATATCATTGGCAGTGAAGGGGTTAACCTGCAGGGGGAGATCTGGGGGTTTACTGTGTTCCCTAGGCGTGTTCTAACTGTGGGCTACCATGGGCATAAGAGATCTAACTGATCCCAGTGACAGGGATCAGTAGATCTCTTACATGCCCACTGACAGAGCAGGGAGCCGCCGTGTTTACATCGGCGGTTCCCCATTATTTTTCTCTGGCAGGTCATCGCGGCCCACCGGTGGACATTGGGTCCACCCGAGCCGTGGGCACACTCCTGCTGAGTGCACCATGCACGAGAGCGCGCCGGCGCACTCCCACCCGGTAACTGTGCATGTGCGGATCGCCGCTTATATACGGCGATTCGCGAGACAGCGCCACACTGCCGCCGTATACATACAGTATGCGGTCGGGAACCAGAAAACAGCTAAAATGAGCAGCGCTTTACAGTGAACGGACTGTCGGCCCCAGTGTGAAAGGGGTCTAAAAGTGATCCAGTGGTGAATCCACTGCTCGGATCACTTACATCACTTAGAGAATCGCCGGCTGAAAAAAATTATTTGGCATATTGCCGCAGCCATAACACTGGTATAAATCTGCCAACCAAGGACGTCTTTTGTCTATGGCATGGTTGTCAATGGTTAAACCTAATGGGTTGTTTTACAAGGCGAATATTCCCATATACAGTACTTTAAAAAGTACCTTCTATTGCTCTCAGCACCCTCCAAATTCCTTTGCTTTGTTGCTGTGATTTGACTTCATGTTAGAGGGTGGGTACGATTGTTCTCCATGGTCCAACTGAATGTAGGTACATGGCTACCCTCTCTTGCTCCCTTCTTAGACTAGGGACTATGGGATTTTTAATATGTATAGAGCAGTACACACACTTGCAAAATTCACTGCTCATTCCAAACAGGTGGAGATGAAGGGGGGAAAGGAGAGATTCAGGAGCTCAAGCATGATAAAGAGACAAAAACACACAGTAAGAAACATGTTCATGATAAAAAATTGCAGAGCCATTAAGTAGTGGATATGTATGGATTATTTTTAAAAAAATAAGGATATCATTTAGGGTCACTAACTTCTACCTGTAGACACTCTGCATCCAGTAGCAGCATTCCACTCCAGACTGAATGACGCCAATTTCATTCAACCACTCCATGTAAATCCAAGTCTTCTAGAGGTGCATTATCACACATCCTGGGCTCAAAATAAAATGCTGCAAAGAATGGCACAGTGCAAGCGCTGTTTCATCCAATGATGAAGACCAATGATGGTTGGTTAAAAGAGAAGAGAACCCAGCTGGTCATTTTACTGGCTGAAACACTCCTGGAATTCAGATGTGCATACTGAAACTTCTCATTCGATAAGGAGCGGTTGGGTGTATGCAAAAAACAGATTTTTGTAGATGCTGGAGAGCTAAACTACTTGATTATTTCCTGGAAACTCTGTTGATGAGATGTTGAGTTCCTGGGTCTGCACATCTGTTGTGGTCACTATAAGGGGCTTCTACTCTCCCTGTTGGGTTGCTTATTGTATATTATGGTGAATACAAAACACGTTCTTGGATCAGAGATACACAAGTATGAATGGCTGCCCAGAAAAAAATGATTTAAAGTGATTAAAGTGATTAAATTAGAATTCCAACTACATCTCTGAATTGAATAGAATGAAGAAGGTTTAGAAGCTCTGTGATGTTTTTCTTGCTGTCTGTGATCACATCAGGGAAGACGGCTTCTCACTTTTTGTCAATAAGAGAAAACCTCTTCAATGAGGACAGCAATAAAACCATTTTCAGTAGAGTGGTGGGAGATTAATAATTCTCCCTTGCTTTCTGTCCAAATATTTCTGTGAAGAGAGAGCAGATTAGGAAACTCACCAATAACATGTATTTTGTTCTGCCCCTGCTTAAGAGAATCTTCCTTAATAGGGGTTAAAATAGAATTCCCCCACCCCCAAAAAAGACAGTGGCTCCACCAACCCTACCCAAATCTAAATATGTATTGGCTGGAGTTCTACTTTAATGTGTAGAATTAGTAATTTTTGTGTACTGGGTATTTATATTAATTGTGATATGAACTTTCCCATTTTGTATTAGTGGTTATACGAATCAGGGTCTCCTTTTACCGCAGGGCTTGTCTGTTGTATGTTGGGAAGGGGAATACCGCTTACTGAAACATGAAGAAATACTATGGCGATGCACCATAATACACTTAAGTAGTCTTTATTTTTATTAGTAAAGTTTGATTCATTATGCAGAATTTGGTCTTCTGTATACACAAACAATCCTGTATATGTCGTTAAATACACAACCTTAGAATTTTCTTTATAGACAGGCAACCTAAAAATGTATTACAAGGATGGGGCTAAAAAACAGCCCTTACATGTTCTATGCGGTCTAATATGAAAGCTAACTTTGGACAGAATCTCCACATTCTACCACCAGTTTAACAACTTCTACTAACCGAAAATGTTAGTTCCAGCCTGCTATACAGCATGCCCACAGTGTCTCTTCCATACCTGTTAGCCAAGCAGAGTGGAATGCATTTTTATATCTTCTTCACATTTGCACACTGGCTGCAAGGTGACATAAGCCACTTTATGGGACCTCAAGCCCCCCCCCCCCCCCCCCAAGAGAAATAACTGAGACAATACACAAATAGTTTTGGCAATAAACATTTGACCGCAGCACTTTATTGGTTTTAAATTTATTCATACAGAAATTCATCAAGAAATATTTAATGCATCAATAGTTACATAACAAAGTTCAGTCAAAGGACTCGAGCACACTTCATTTTATCATTACAAAGTACCAACCAGCCAATCCTGTTACTTGAAACAGGATTGGCCTACCCATCCGCCGCGGCCATCTCTACACAAGACTGAAATCCCTAATTAAATAGGTCAATACCTATGTCAGATAAATGAATGGAGTCTCGTCTGTAAAACCCCAAAATACCCCCTTCCAGGTCAACGTGCTGGTAGGAAAAACCACCAATGAGAGGCATATATATCTTCAATGATTTGTTAATATGCTGCCTTATCTTTTCCAAGCACTTAAACTGAGGGGAAGAAGACCAAAGGAAGCCTGGCACAATTTCAGAAAAAACAATAGCTGCAAAAGGGATTGTTAATTTAAAATGTTGTAGGTCACATTTTATCATGAACAAAAGGTCTAAAGTTTTTATCTGACCAATGTGTTTCCTCCTGCATGTATTACTAAAAACCAAGGAGGGGGGAAATACAGACAAGACTGAGAAAGGTGAAAATAAAGCGGAGCCCATTTTAAGCCTCTAATTCGTATTCAGAAAATACGAAACTCATTAGGTGGAAATGACAAATTCTCTGCGTAACGATGTGATGCTCCTCTAAGAGCCCAACAAATAAATGAATGGCCGATAATCCACACGACCGACCTAGAAAAATTAGGCCGAATATATAAATTAAAATCTGTCAGACTCCCATCTACCAAATCTCTTAATTACAGCATCATCTACACCCATCCTGGCCGCTTCAGTAGCAACGCCAATGACAAAAGAATGGGTCATGATATGCTGGTCCTTAAGTCCTAAATAACACAGACATTTCTTCAAAAGAAAAGAAAAATCAATATTTTGTAAGAGGAACATCATCCATATGAATAAAGAAATTACCTAACATCTTAGGCCTAGAAGCTACATATTCATTAATTATTATGTAGGGACACATGATGGAATCGCCACAGAAATACAAATGAATCCACCGTCCCCTACCCAACTGGTCAGTTTTAGAACAGTGAATAAAAATGTACACACCCGCACAAGAAATAAAAACTTCCTGGAAGTCCAGACAACCCAGCCTTGTTGGGTGGTACTAACTCAGAAATTCTAAGAGCAGCAAAAAATGGCAGGACAAAAGCTGCTCTGAAGAACAAACTCTCAGTGAGAATCACAGACCCTTCTAGTAGTATGACATAGGTGGTGCAGGAGCTCAAAATATAGGCCTGCACCTGTCTGCCACGAAGGTGGACTTCGGATATAAAACTCGAGGACGTGGTGGATACAGTATGATGATCTTCCCAGACACTAAGAGTGACTCTCAAACAAGAAGTCTCGTCGAAAACAGGACGGTAAAAAACGACGAGAATCTTAAAGACTCAATCATGGTGGGTTGTTCCGACCCAACAGACCTGAAGGTCCTTCAAAAATAAAGAACACGCCCACACATGTAAAAATAAGTGACAAGATTTTGACTGGTCAACCCATCCCCTGCCACCTAAGTAAACATA
>BLSH010427592.1:1309652-1324466 GCA_018402905.1 Glandirana rugosa | reverse complement strand
TGCGAGCTTTCAACAAGGTGGGGATCACGGAGTCGGCCACTCCCCTATCCCTCAGCACCTGAGACTCAATAGCCAAGCCGTCAAAGCCAGCGAGGGTAAAGCAGGGTGCAAGATGGGTCCTTGAGACAGGAGGTCGTCTTGCATCGGAAGCCGTCAGGGGGCGTCTGCCACCATTTGCACCACGTCGGCGTACCAAGTGCGCCGAGGCCAATCCGGGGCCACCAGAATGGTCGGAATTCCTTCCATCGCTATTCTGCGCACCAATCTCGGAAGCAGACGTATGGGAGGAAAAGCGTACAGGAGGCGATAACGGCTCCAGGGAGCCACCAGGGCATCCGTGGCCACTGCCAACGGATCCTTCGTCCTGGACACAAAATTTCTCACCTTGTGATTGAACCTGGATGCCATGAGATCCACATCCGGTGTCCCCCACCTGTGGCAAATCTGACTGAACACCTCCGGGTGAAGGGACCACTCCCCCTGGTCCAGCTTCTGGCGACTGAGAAAGTCCGCCTGCCAGTTCTCCACACCTGGGATGTAAACCGCAGAAATTGCCGGAACATGGAGTCCCGCCCAATGCAGAATCAGGGCTGCCTCCGCAGCCGCCGCTGGGCTCCGAGTGCCGCCCTGATGATTCACATACGCCACCGCCGTGGCATTGTCCGACTGAATACGAATCGGGCGGCCTTGCAATCTCCTCGTCCAATGAGAAAGACACAGTCTGATCGCTCTCAGCTCCAGCACATTGATTGGTAGACCGGCCTCCTGGGCCGACCAACGACCCTGAGCTGATAACTGCTCCAGGACTCCGCCCCAACCCATCAGACTGGCGTCCGTGGTGATCACCGTCCAATGAATGGGAAGGAACGACTTCCCTCGAGTGAGGGCCGAGTCCCGCAACCACCAAGTGAGGGACGCCCTGGTCTGAGGGCCCAGCCGGATCAGAAGATCCAAGGACCGGTGGGACTTGTCCCATTGAACCAGAATTGCTCGTTGGAGCAAACGAGTGTGACTCTGGGCAAAAGGTATCGCCTCGAACGACGAGACCATGAGCCCCAGCACCCTCATACAGAACCGCAAAGAAGACTGGCGGCGTGATAGTAGGGTGCGCACAGCCGACTGTAAGCTTTGTAGCTTTGTCGGAGGGAGAAATACCTTCGCTTGGTTCGTGAGAATGAGACCCAAGTACTCCAGACAGCAGGAAGGAGACACCGATGACTTCTGCAGGTTGAGTAACCATCCGAAGTCCCGCAATGAGACCATTGCGATGTTCACATTCTCCTCCAGGGCAGAGACAGAGTCCGCTCGCAGGAGCAGATTGTCCAGGTAAGCCACTATGGCAATGCCCCTCTGCCGCACAACGCCAACACCGGTGCCAGTAACTTCGTGAACACTGGCGGCGCGGAGGTCAGACCGAAGGGAAGAGCTACAAATTGAAAGTGGCGATCCCCAACAGCGAACCGAAGGAATCGCTGATGTCGCGGATGGATGGGTACATGAAGGTACGCATCCTTTATGTCCAATGATGCCAGGAATTCCCCTTGGTGCAGGGCGGCCACAACCGACCGAACGGACTCCATCCGGAATTTCCGTGCCCTGACAAATTTGTTTAGGGCCTTCAGATCCAGGATGGGCCGAAAACCGTCCCCCTTTTTGGGCACCACAAAGAGATTCGAGTAAAAGCCTCAAAACCTCTCCCCTTGGGGGACCGGTACGATCACTCCCTGATCTGAGAGAGCCTGCACCGCCCTGAGAAGGGCCTGTTTGCGCTCCAGCGGGAGGCTTAAATTTGATGGGAAGAACCTGTCTGGGGATAGAGAGATGAACTCTATCCTGTACCCGGTGGACACCACCTCGCAGACCCAGCGGTCGGAAATGTGAGCCAGCCACCGGTTTGCGAACCCCCGAAGACGTCCCCCCACCCGATTGTCTTCCGTCTTTCCTGGTTTGCGCTGCCTCTGTCGGCGTCCAGCCCCTGCAGCAACCTTACTGGGACGGGTTCCCTTGCTTGCCGCGCCTGATGCACGAAAAGGCTTTCGCTGACCAGACGTAGAAGGCTCCTGTCTACGGCGAAATTCACGCCTGCGAGGCTCCGGGAGGAAAGTACTCTTGCCTCCCGTAAAATCCTTAATGATTTCGTCAAGTCGTGAGCCAAATAGGCGCCCACCCTGGAAGGGAATATCAGCCAAACCTAGTTTGGAGGCGTGGTCACCCGACCAGGATCGCAGCCAAAGAGTTCTGCGAAGCCTAATGGCCGATATAGAAATTCTGGACAACAAGGGCAGAACGTCCACCGCCGCATCACAGAGGTAATTAATCCCCTGGAATAAAAACTCAGCCTTCTGCGATGCCTCCATGAGGCGACCTTCAGTCAGGTCCGACTTAAGTTCCTTCATGCACTCCGAAAGGTACTGCGCTGCCATGGCCGCAGCCAAAGTAGGTCGCACCGCGGAGTCCGCATTCAAAAACAAGGACTTCAGAAGTGCCTCTGTTCTTCTATCAGCAGGATCCTTAAAGGAAGGAGTCCCTTCCATAGGAATGGTAGTCGCCTTAGTAAGGCGTGCAATAGGCAGATCCACCGCAGGAGATTCCCATTTATTCAGGAAGCTCTCCTCAAAGGGATAGCGTTCAGAAAAACGTGCAGTCAGTGAGGGGGAACGGCGTGGTTGTTGCCATTCACGGTATAGGAAGTGGTCAAAAAATTCATTGTAAGGATAGGACTTGGGGGCCTTGGGGGGCCTAGAAGACCCGCACACATAGGCAGCCCGCGATTCGCCTGTTTGATCCAACTGCAACTTGGTGCGAATGCCAGCGATAATGGTGGCTACCAGCACATTGTCCTGGTCAGTCACAGGCTCTTGGTCCTCAGTTCCCATGTCACCACCCGTTTCCTCGTCAGACAGGTCCCCCGGGGTCCCTAAGACCCCTAAAGCCACCTCCGGCTCAGAATCTTCCCCCGATGACGGGGGGGAGGGGGCCGCTTCCTGGGGGCCCGCGGAGCGGCGTCCCCACGCGGAAGAAACTCAGCAAGGACATCCTGCAGCTGGGAGAGAAAAGCCCCTTGGTCAGACTGCGTGGCTGCTGAAGCCACCTCAGTAGGTTCAGCAGGGAGATCAGCCATAACAGGGATGGATGGATGGATGGATGGAAAGAAGGGACGCCCTGCACACAGCCACACACCCACAGGATCCAGAGGACAGCACCCCACCGCCACCAGCCCAGAGGGAGCCCAGCTATACTTGCTGTTTTGCTGCCTGATAGCGCCAATCACTCAGAAGAACTGCCTCTGTCAGCCGCCGTTTTCAGTGAGAAGAAGAAGCTGCAGCCACGTGTAGAATGCAGAGCATGCAGTGAAGATGGCCGCCAGGAAGCACTAGAGGGTGAGCACACCTCTCAGGCAACATGCAGTACCGATTATGGCCGCTCCGAGCGCTAGAGGGAAAGCCCATAGACTGAAAATGTCCGCGGCTACGGCAAAATGGCGGTGGTCCACCGCAAAATGGCGGCCGAAAGACCGCATGGCGATGCTGGACGAGAAGGCTGAATGAAGGTACAGCGCTGGGGAGGGGGGTGAGGGCGGGGGGTGGCAGGGGGCAAGATGAGCGTCTGATTCCCACCGGTGGCTACCCTGGACAGCTACAGGAGCAGTGAAAAAAAATCGCATTTTTGGACGTCGGGCCCTCTTCACTCCCCATGTGGGGAGGAAGGCAGGGCGCTCACTTACCAGTCCGACGCCACGGTAGCCACCCGGATGCAGACTTTCCACCCTCGGCGGGGGGTACGCTGCAGGCCCAGGGTCACCCTGCCGAACGAATCGGGAAGGGGACCAATGTGGGGGATCACGCCCCGGGCCACCCGCACGGAACGGGTAAGATGCGGCGGGTCCCTGTGTTGGGGCCGGCTTCGCATCATGTTGGCCAGGTCGGGGAAAGTACAGAGCACCAAGACTCTCGATGCCCCGACCGGCTTCTTGATAGCAGATCATCTTGATTGCAGAAAAAAGAAAACAAAAAAGAAAATGGTCACAATAGGACCGCAGTTCCCTATAGGGAAGCCAGGTCAACTCCTTGCGAACTAGGCATTGAAACTGGAGAGCTCCTCTGTGAGGGGGGTTTTAATGTAGGAAAAGAGGACGGCCCCCAGGGGAGGGGCCAGCTGATTTCTTTTCCCTGCCTAGTTAACTCCTGGTAGGACGAACATAAAACCCCACAAAGTCATGAAGAGCTGCGTCTGTCAGTGAACGTAGGAGAAACTTCTTTAACACAGGTTTCAGGAACAAGAGAATACATAACCTTAGCATTAGAAATAAATTCTGGTGAAGGGACAGATACACCAGCTACAACAGGAACAGGAGGGGTAGACACAGGGGGAGACCAGACATGTGAAGGAGCAACGGAAGGGCTGAATAACGTGGTATTCACTTCCAAAGCTTGTGCTATTTTTGACAGGGAAGACTCCAAACAGTTAATCATACTCCGCTGAGGTAACTCACCAACCGGGTCACCCACATTAATAGCTGGGTGCCCAGGACCATGGAATGCTGCAGAAGCTAAGCTAGCTGGCTGATCAGATGAAGCAGTAGCAGCTGCGTCGGGAGGGAGATTCTGCAGGGGGCGCTGAAGAAACTGCTGTGCATGTTGGCCAGCAACCTGAAACACAGCTAGGGGACTCGGCATGAGGAAAGGCAGATGAGCGCTGGCCGCAACTCCTCCCGCCGCCTTCGCGAATGGACGATGAAGATAAAGCCCCCCTCCACTCTTCACTCTGGTACTCCTTCTTGGCATGGTGACAACACTCGCTCCCTCCTCTTCTGGCCTCGGCTCCGCCCTCTGAGATGATGGAGATGAAGGTTGCTCTACTGCACGGCTGGGGCAGGATCTTCATGGGGACTTTACCCACTCTACTGGGGGGGGGGGGTGGGGTGGGGGTGCTGGCATCTAAAGACTAGATGGCTTGGGCGACGATACCGCATGTTCTTCCTCCGCCAACTTGCGTTGTCCTGAGTCCTCTTCTTCCCCCATGGCCAGACAGCTACGCAGCCACTCTTCCCCATTGGTGCCTTCAGCCCTCTCCAGGAGCCTTCCCACAGGCATCTTCATGGCGGACCCGCAGGAGCTCAGTCTAGTGTCCTGCCAACAGCACAAATCACAGGCCTTATATACCGCTCCAATAGTGTTCCAGAACATTCCATGAGTCACCTGTTCGCTGCTGACCACTAAGATTTTACCTGCACAGGTGAGC
Source organism: Glandirana rugosa (assembly GCA_018402905.1). Taxonomy (NCBI): domain Eukaryota; kingdom Metazoa; phylum Chordata; class Amphibia; order Anura; family Ranidae; genus Glandirana; species Glandirana rugosa. Next base: position 1,319,225 of record BLSH010427592.1, on the reverse strand, counting down.
TAAAATTTTCTTAAAGAGACAGTACCATTTTTTTAAAATTATTTTTTTTATTATCACCACAGTGTTAATAAAATTAATCTTACCCTGGGAGACAAAAGAAAAAAAAAAGGGGGGGGTGGGTGCTGCCGCAGTCCCATGTGCGCGGGCACAAAATATACCCATGAGCAGTACAAGGCAAAATTTTTCCATTGCTTTTTTAATCATAGTTGTCCTTTAAGGCAGTGTTTCTCAACCTCTTTTCAGGCACCCTTTAAAATTATAGACGATCTCAAGGTACCCTTTAAAATTATGGACAGTCTTGTAGCACCCCATTCTAAAATGTAAAAAACTATTCTAATAGTTTTACACAATGCAGCAACATCCACTAACCTAATGTTAGAGGTGATTTATTCTTCCAAAGCACATACATTTTTGCACACTGGTACTGATTAGTATAGCTATGTTCCTCTTCTCCCAAAGTCAGCTAATGTGACCCCAGTGCTGAAGGCAGAGGAGGGTCAAACAAGGAAGATGTGGAGGCAACAGACACACTCCTTATCAACTGATGACATCATTGGTTGTTAGGATGCCAGTGTCTAGAAAGTCATAATGGTGCATAATGAAAACCCATGGCTTTGTGTAACTAAAAGGCAGGCTTGATCCACCTGGTGCCTTGTACAACATTTATGATCAATTTTTAGGCATTTTTCCAGGGCACCCTGGTTGAAAAAGGCTGCTCTAAAGCCTCATGCACACTGGACATTTTTTGCAGTTGCTTCTAGGGGCGTCAGGCGTTTTTTTCCCCTGACTCTAAACTTCCATGCATGTTAGCCTAAGTGTTCATGCACACAAAGGGGTTGATTTACTAAAGCCAAGTGCAGTTGCTCTAGAATTTAGTAAATGAGATAAAGCTATACTTTGCAAAGAATAGCCAACCATGTGCCAGGAAAAAAAAAATACTGCATTTTTCTTTGCACATGATTGTATGATAGAAGTCAGCATAGCTTCTGCTCATATACTAACCTCTGGAGCAACTGCACTTGCAAAGTTCAACTGCAGTTTGCAAAGGGCATAGTCTATTTTCCTTTAGTAAATAAACTCCATTGGTATTTAGCAGCATTTAGTCTGAGGGGCTTTTAGAGGCAGGAAAAACCCCCACTGCCAGTGCGTCTAGGAACAGCAAAGGTTTGGCAGAAAAAATGCTGGACGCTGCTTAACACGTTGAGCATTAATTTATTTCAATGGCCAGAATAAATTATTATTCTGGCCAATGAAATTAATTAACACCCAAACTCTTGACACCTGTAAACACTCCTAAAACCTTGTAAAAGCATTAGGCACTTTTCCTGCCAAAACGCTGCTGCCAGGAGGAAGGGCTTCTAGGAGAGTTTGCAAAATATCCTGTGTGCCTGTACTCGCCATGCAAAATGAGGAATTATGAGCTCGCTTGGTTCCCAGACTGAAGAAAAATATTAGTTAGCATAATATTAATGAAAACTGGGTCCCATTATACCATACTCATTATAAAACACATTAATTTATTATAGCACAATCAACAAACCATGAGTTCTTATGCACATCCCCTTGAGAGAAGTGCCCATGTGGTTTATAGCAAAGTGAGGCTGGGTTCACACCATTGCGATTCCAATTTCCAATAGCAGGAGATTTTGACCGGCTCCCTATGGAGCCGGGTCACATATTTCCGATGCGGCTCTGGTGCGAATTTGCACTGAAACCCTTTGCGTCTTTTGGTCCTGTTCAGGTCTGAATTCAGCCAAAATTTCAGGCTAAAATCGGACCTGAATCGGTGAACCAGGACGCACCAGACCCCTGCTGGGAGCCACAGCGTTATTCATCGTATTAAAATCGCAATCTCGATCTCCCCCCCCCCCCCGCGATCTCCATTGGGCATTACCGCGATTTTCAGTGCAGTTAATGGGGTCCGACTTGCGGGGCGACTCAGCACGACTTGACTGTAATAAAAGTCAATGTAAGTCGCCTGAAGTCTTTACTAAGTCAGAGCGACTTGAGTCTCAGGGGAGACTTCCAAGTCTGGGCAGAGAGCCAAGTTCTGAATCACCATTGATAAAAGACGCTAAAAGAGATACAAAGTAATTTACCTTAAAGGAATGTACTCTGAATGAACTCCCCCTGTATAGATGTTTGGTTTAACCATTTAAAGACTAAATCTTTCCTGACACTTGCTGTTTACAAATAAAAATCCATTATTTTGTGCTAGAAAATGACTTAGAATCCCCAAGCATTATATATATTTTTTTAGTAGAGACCCTAGAGAATAAGATGGCGGTTGTTGCAATATTTTATGTCACACGCTGTTTGCGCAGCGGACTTTTAAACGCAATTTTTTGGGGGAAAAATTGCCCTTTCAAAACACTAAACAGTGCTGTTAGCCCAATTTTTTGTATATTTAATATGTTACGCAGCGAGAATCGTGAGAGAATCGTGATCTTTATTCTAAGCACAAAAATCGTGATTCTCATTTTGGCCAGAATCGTGCAGCTCTAGTGTGAACCCAGTCCAAATGCAGCCAAACCTTTTCACCAGTGTCTGTGACCCCCTAGGGGAAATTTTCCTAACTTCCTATCCCACCTGATAGCAAGAAAAGGTGGAGTAGTTGTTAATTGGAAAAACATGCAGAAACAGTATTATCAGGCATTCTAACCTGTCTCTATTTTACAGAAAAAAGTATTCTGTTACAGCCTGTGCCTTCATTAGAAAACTGTCCCAAAAGAAGATAATGAAAAATCTCCCAAACAGGGCATAGCCAGCAAATAAAGGTGTTCTATTTTTTTCACCTATTGGTGTTGATTTACTAGAGCTGGAAACTGCAAAATCTGGTGCAGCTCGGCATAGAACCCAATCAGCTTCCAGGTTTTTGTTTTTTTTTGTCAAAGTTTAGAGAAGAACTATGGGCAAAACCTTTTTTTTTTCAATTTGGATAGAGTAAGGGAGGGTTATAACCACTGTCAGATTTTTTTTCGTCATCTCTGTGCCATTGCGGTGATTTCCATTTACTTCCTGTCCCATAGCCAAACAGGAAGTGAGAGGATATCTCGGCAAATTAAAGGATTTTTTTGGGGACCCCCAGCTCACTAGAATTAGTGTCCCCATTGGAAGATATCCCATCTATTACTTTTTTGGGGACAACCCAAAAATTGGTGTTTTCTTTTTACTTTCACTTTTAATGATAATGGTAAACAGGTCAAATAAAGTGGCAGAATCTCCTTAACAAGGGCTCAGACAGCATTAAAAACTGACAGGGGCTCTAATCCCATTCCACTCTGTCCAAAACTAAAAAAAAATGGGCGTCCTGCGTGCGGGGTCTGTTTTTGCTCAGCGGGGATCGCTTCGCTGATCCCCGCTGAGCCGACAGAAGACAGATCCGTCTCCACTCTCTGTGCAGAGACGGATCTGTGAGAGCGGCACTCTCCTCTATGGGAAATCAGATGACAATGGATCGTCTGTCCGTTGCCATCCGATCCCCAGACGGATGGAAAAATAGAGTTTCTATCCCTCTAACTTTACGGAGCACGGATCAGATTGGAGAGCGGAGGATGTCAGCAGACATGTCACCGTTGACATCCGTCGCTCCATAGAGGAGAATGGGGCGTCCCTTCAGGTCCGCTTGAAAAATTGACAGGTGGACCTGAACAGAACGCCCGGGCCTTAGGCTGGGTTCACACTAGTCCGATTCACGGACCAACATTAGGAGCACAAGTCGCAATGAGACTCATAGTCCCCTATGAGAGACGTTTTAACTGGTCCAACTTTTGTTTTTCAAAGTCGGACCGACTTTGAAAAAGGTTCCTGTACTACTTTTGTCCGACTTTGATCCTACTTTTTAGCTCATTGAAAAGCATTGAAGCCGGATCAAAGTCGGATCATTGTCTTCACTGGTCTGACTTTGGAATGCAACTTGAAGGGGAACTCCATGCCAAATTAATAAAAAAAAGGCATGGGGGCCCCGTCCAAGAGCATACGAGGCCCTTCGGTCTGGTATGGATTTTAAGCAGAACCCCAATGCCGAAAAAAAGGCATAGGATCCCCCCCCCCCCAAGGTCCATATCAGACCCTTCAGTCTGGTATGGGTTTTAAGGGGAACCCCAACGCCGAAAAAACTGAGTAGGATCCCCCCCCAAAATCCATACCAGACCCTTATCCCAGCACGCTGCCTGGCCTGCCAGGCAGCGTGCTGGGATAAGGGTCTGGTATGGATTCTAGGGGGGACCCTATGCCATTTTTTTGCCATTGGGGTTCCCCTTAAAACCCATATGGACCTTAGGGGGGACCATGCACCGTTTTTTCAGCATTGGGGTTCCCCTTAAAACCCATACCAGACTGAAGGGCCTGATATGCTCCTGGAGGGGGACCACATGCACTGTTTTAAAAAAAATTGTGTGGAGTTCCCCTTCAAGATCTCCAAGTTAGAAGCTGATTGGCTACCATGCACAGCTGCACCAGATTTTGCACTCTCCAGTTTTAGTAAATCCCAATTCTTTATAAACCCCTCCAAAATGTTGCATTTGAATGAGCTGGGCTAGAGGGACAGTAACCCATTCAAAAGAAAATTTACCTGCAGGTTGTACAATCTCCTTGTGTAAATATGAAAGTCTCTGACTACCTGGGAAAGTGCTCTTCGGCACAACAGGAAGGGTATGATAATGGCAAGCAATGTTAAAATTCCTGAGTAGCTTTTTATTTTTACTGTACCATCTATTGGAAAGCTACGTATATAAACAAATGGCAAGGGAAGCTGGCAATATGAATGCAGAAGAAAATTCCTAAAGCTAAAATGTGGGTTATATTGACATAATATAGCCCTGTGGTCTGACCTGACTGATCCCCAGTTGGTCTGGTCACACAGGATGCCGATAAGTTAATTGCACAGCGTGACAATTGTGCCTAACTGCAGAAATACCAGTCAGGAAAGAGGGACTGAAAAATAGTGCAAAACCAGGCAGGGGATAAAGAACAAACATGCAGGGGATGCTTTGGAAAGTCATGGTTAAGTGCTTTCTCATGAATTCATCTATAAAAAGCACAAGCATGTGAGCCCTATAGCTGAGAGCATTCCAAGCGCAACAGCTTAGAGTCCATTCATTCACTTAATACATACAGTGTTTTTGTCCTGCAATCCTTAGTCCTCTATTAACCTGTCTGGGCTTGCAAAGTTTATTAAAGTGGGATGAAGTTTATAAATTTTTTTATGTATGCTATGTTGCACAATACGGTATGGTGGCTTGCTGGTTATCCATTTTCCCATGCAAGTCTAAGGTCATAGGGGTTTAACCACTTCATATCCAAGCCATTTCTGGCACTCCTCTCCTACATGTACAAATCATCATTTTTTTTGCTAGAAAATTACTCAGAACCCCCAAACATTATATATGGATTTTTTAGCAGAGATCCTAGGGAATAAAATGGGGGTTGTTGCAACTTTTTATGTCATGCAGTATTTTTCGAAGGTGTTTCATGAATTAAAAAAAACAGTAAAGTTAGCCCAATTTTGTTTTCATAATGTGAAAGATGATTTTACGCCGAGTAAATAGATACCCAACATGTCACATTATAAAATTGCGCACACTCGTGGAATTGCGCCGAACGTTGGTACTTAAAAATCTCCATAGGTGATGCTTTAAATTTTATTACAGGTTACATGTTTAGAGTTACAGAGGAGGTCTTGGGCTAGAATTACGCACGCGGTGATACCTCACATGTGTGGTTTGAACGTCGTTTACATATGCAGGCGCGACTTGCGTATGCGTTTGCTTCTGTGCGCGAACTCGCGGGGATGGGGCCCTTTTTTTAATTTTTTGTTTTATTCCTTATTTTACTTTTTTTTTTTTACACTTTCTCTTTATTTTTTTTTCCTATAACAAGGAATGTAAACATCCCTTGCAATAGGAAAAGTGTGCGACAGTTCCTCTTTATGGAAAGATGCGGGGTCTATAAGACCCCCACATCGCTCCTTCAGACTGGAAAGCCTGAGATCAGAAAAAAAGAAACGGACGATCCCAGCCTTTCCAGCTGAGTTCACAGGCATTGTTTACATCCGGAGACCTGGAGGTGAGGTCATGATGTGCACCCGGGCCTCCGAGAGCCATAGACAATCTGTCCCTCGGAAATCTATGGTATTTCCTTCCAGCAGCAGGCGATTCCTTCTTCCATTCACCGATTGCTCAGGTGAGTCAGGAGAAGCACTGGAGGGCGACGGGACGGGTGGGGGTGGGGGGAACGTCCCCTCCCATCGCCTGAAAGAACGATCAAGTGGCTGAACTGCCGCTATGATCATTCTTACGGTGACGGAAATCGCCTGCAGAGAAAAACGATATCTCAATGATGCCTGCAGGTGCTGAGATATTACCACTGAAAGCCCATGACCTCAATTGACGGCATGCAGATGTGAAGTGGTTTATTACCTCCAGGGCTTGGAGATTGTATCTTTGCATAGTATTCCTCTACATCCTCCTCTAGCCCAAAACATGTTTGATTTAGAATGGCTCAGGGTGAGATTTGATTTAAATCAAGTCGATTTAAATCACTAGTAAAAAGGCTTGATTTAAATAATAATTTTTAGAAAGCAACTGTCATCTCTGTCCCACAGCGGCTCCTCCTCTGACCCGCTGTTGCCTCTCCCACAGTCCCATTCACTTTAATGGGACGGCTGGTGATGCGGCAGTGACACAACTAGGTGGGGGATGTGGTGGCAGCAGGTGAGTGGATGGTTGCTTACAGGCACTGCCATGATGGATCTGAAATGACCGGTGCTCTTTAAATGTAAGGACTTATTCTTGCTGGTAGTTAGAATCTTTACTATTTGCAAACAAAATGAAGGTTCCCTATTTAGAATAATAAGCTGTCAGGTTAGTAAAACAGCGTTATCAGAACCGATTCAATCATACAGTTTGCAGTGTACATAGATTTGCAAAACAATGGGATAAAGGTATACTCCTGAACTTTGTATTATCTCATGGTTACTGTGAAATTGTGTGAATACGTCAATGCAGTGCCCATTATCTAGCTTGCAGAGCTTGGATTCATTCAATGAGTTTACCAAAAATGTAAATATTGCAGAATATACAACCTCATGCTACATAACTAAACTCCATTTCATGCTGAGTAAACTAAATTATTAATGTGTCATAAATCGAAAACTGTCTTTAAATAGATTTTACTCCAAAAAGCATTTTATTAAAATAAATTTGATAAAAATCCAAAAAATCTGATTTAAATAAAAAACAATCATTGATTTTTATCCACGCTGGAATGGCTCCTGACCAAAAGGAGTTCTAGTGTAAACGGTTGTCTGCAGAATGCTTTTTTTAACCACTTGCCGACCAGCCGCCGTCATTATACTGTGGCAAGGTGGCTCGTTCCCGCGAATCGCCGTAGCTGTACGTCGGCTCGGGAACGTGCTTTTGTGGGTGCTGCTCCCATTTGCCAGCAGGGGAGCCAATCAGCGGGTCTGGTGGATTCGATGCCCGCCGGCCACCTGCGATCGTTCCCCGCTGTGACAGAAGAGGGATCTGTCTGTGTAAACAAGGCAGATCTCCATTCTAACAGGGGAGATCACACAGATCCTGTCTTTCTGCTATGCAGGAAGATGGATCTGTGTGTTTCCCCAGTCACACAGTCCCCCATACAGTTAGAAAACACAAACAGGGAACACATTTAACCCCTTGATCGCCCCTGATGTTAACCCCTTCCCTGCCAGTGTCATTAGTACAATAACAGGGCATATTTTTAGCACTAATTACTGTAATAATGTCACTAGTTCCCAAAAAAGTGTCAAAAATGTCAGTTAGGTGTCCGATCTGTCCGCCGCAATGTCGCAGTCCCGCTAAAAATCACTGATCGCCTTCATAACTAGTAAAAAAAATAAAAATAATAATAAAAATGCCATAGATCTATCCCCTATTTTGAGGACGTGATAACTTTTGCGCAAACCAATCAATATAAGCTTATTGCGATTTCTTTTACCAAAAAATAAGTAGCAGAATGCATAACGGCCTAAACTGATGAATAAATTATTTTTTTTTACTTTTTTTGGGAAATGTTTTATAGCAGAACTTAAAAAATGTTTTTTTTTTTCAAAATTGTCGCTCTTTTTTTGTTTATCGCGCAAAAAATAAAAACCGCAGAGGTGATCAAATACCACCAAAAGAAAGCTATATTTGTGGGAAAAAGGGACATCAATTTTGTTCGGGTACAGCTTCACACAACCGCGCAATTGTCAGTTAAAGCGATGCAGTTCCGTATCGCAAAAAACGGCCTGGTCATAAAGTGGGCAAGTCCTTCCGGGGCTGAAGTGGTTAATACGCAAGCGCTACACTGTAACAGTGTAGACAGTATTGTAATATATACAGTATATATAGCAAGGTTGGAGACAGTGTATATCACCTAGGTTTCTCACCCACACATGGCGATGGGCTCCAGATTTTGTGTCTGTGTGTATTTTGTGTGTAAATAAACTTAAAGGAGCTGTATAGTCTCGAGGTTTTTAATAGGTGTTCATTCCCTACACTCAGGTTTAAGGTTTCACTGATAGAACAGGAAAAGATTGACAGCACTCGCAGGTATTAAGCAATAGTAGTAACTTTACTGAAGATAAGAGTCCATCAAAAGACTTCATATTACATCATAAAACATCAATGCAGACCTGGCAGAGATTAACACATTTCACGAATCAGAATTTGCTTAATCATAATGGGGATTATGATTAAGCTAATTCTGATTTGTGAAACGCGTTAATCTCTGCCAGGTCTGCAATGATGTTTTATGATGTCATATGAAGTCGTTTGATGGACTCTTATCTTCTGTATAGTTATTACTATTGCTTAATACCTGCGAGTGCTGTCAACCTTTTCCTGTTCTATCAGTGAAACCTTAAACCTGAGTGTAGGGAATGAACACACCCCCCACTACACAGAATCATAGAAAAATATACACAGCTGGGGTTGTCAGTTGGCTTCTGGGTGCTGGGGGGGGGTCACCTGCGAGTGCTGTCAACCTTTTCCTGTTCTATTGGCTTCCTATCCAGATTACGGACCGGACCTGCACCATAAGGCTGGAGAGAGAGATTGCTCTCACCTGGAGCGGCTTAACTTCGCCTCCTCGCCAAATATGGTTTCACTGAGCTCTGTGCTCTAGCTGTATAGTTTGTGTGACATCAGATCCTTGCCCCCCTGGCTTTGGCTGAGAAATAGCTTTTGATCTGTGTGCATTAGGAGGTCTAGTACCGGTCTAGTACTCCCTGCTTTCGGATTTTTTTTTCTTTTGATTACGTCGGTGGTGGACTAACCATTCGACAACATATAATTTAACAATTAAACCACAAATTTAACCAATATTTTGGAATACATATCGGTTACTTAACTGTTCAGAGTTAGCTAAGGGTATCTCCTTCGTTTAGGAAGAGTATTCTACATGGACAAATAGACGTCGAGAGGCAAGAGATGTAGGAGGATTACGTGTGTCTAGTTTTCGATAAAGAGTCGGTTTCGGTCCCCCCGTTCCTAGACTACAGTGTGTTTGATATGTCGATCTCGTGTCTCGAGTCACTTTGGTATAAAC
>BLSH010427592.1:1289346-1306287 GCA_018402905.1 Glandirana rugosa | reverse complement strand
AGACAGCCGCGAGGTTGGCGGCACTTCTGGATCCAGAGGTGGAGGTGGACGGGCGTGCTGCCAACAGCCCGGGGAGCAGAGAGGGATCGGTGGCTCCGAGCCAGCCCTCTGGGATGGTGGACGGGGGAAGGAACATGGAGGTGCACTGGAGCGGCCGGCTGGAGATCTCTGCCTAGTTTAAGTGGATGGATCACTAGGCTTTTGTTTGGCAACCTGCCCCACAGTCTTATACATCCCCGCATGTTCCCATGTTGCTCCCTACAAGGAGAGATGGCACAGGTACTTCTCTGAGCGGGAGGATTCCTTCACTGGCTTTACAGTAATCGGTGAAATCACAAGAGCGGGGAACCGTGAGTAACAAACACAATCTATAGACTGGTAGTAAAAGGAAACTGTGTATGGAGCTGTAGCTCACAAATGGTAACCTATACTCTGTGATCTCTTGTGATTTTTCAAGACGTTGCTTGACTACAATTGCCAGCGGGTTAGGCTGAAATAGCCATTAGGTGGACTATTAAAGGAAAGAAAAGGAAAAAAAAAAAAAAAGAGTCCTTCAGTATTGGGCAGTATTAGTGGCAAATACATATTTGCTTTTTGGAGCTTTGTGGTCAGCCCTTTCTTTCCTCTTTGGACAAGTTCTATTTTTTTTTTTTTTTCTTGTGGTATAAACTCTTCCTTCCCCCTCTCCCTGAGGTTAATTAAAACTGGACACCAGAGCAAGAAACATGGCAAGAAAAAAGGGAGAGGTGTCATTACTGCAGGAGCCTAGTTTTGAACTGTCCCAGAAGGCACTAAATGAAAAAAGCAAAGAGATTGCCAGTAAACTTGAGAAATTTGCTCATGGATCCTCCCAGGCTAATGGGAAATTACACCAAGCTAAAATGTCCATGTCACCATCCGGACCCTTAAAGGGGGTTAACCCCCAAACCAAAAACAAAGAGCCCAAAGGGTCAAAGACAGGCGGGCCTGTTGAGACAACACAGAATTCTCCACTTGGGGGGGACGCAGCTCTGGGGGAACCATGCCTGGGAGAAATACTTTTGGCAGTTAATGCCTGTAGAACCGCACTAGTGGAAATGATGGATTAAACCAAGGGTATTAAAGAGGACATGGCCCTGGTAAGACATGATCTCCAAAAAATCCAGGAACGAACCACAGAATTGGAAGACGGGGTCGGTAGTATGGAGGATGTTTTACCCCCTATAAAGAGTGACATAGAACTATTAAAAAAGTCAGTCTCCAGGCAGAACGAGAGGTTGGAAGAATTTGAAAACAGAGAAAGGAGAAATAATGTTCGGATTTTGGGCCTGCCAGAGAAGTGCGAAGGGAGAGATATTAGGGAATTTTTGGAAAAGTGGCTTGGGGATACTTTTGGATGCAATAGTTTCTCCCCTCACTTTATGATTGAGAGGGCCCATAGGATACCATCAAGGAAGGCGCTCCCAGGAGCAGTTGCAAGATCAACTATTTTGAGACTGTTATGTTTTAGAGATAGGGAGATGATCCTTAGAAGGGCAAGAGAATTGGGAAATGTAATGTACAATGGTAACAAAATTCTGTTTTTTCCAGACTTTTCGGCAGAGGTCCAGAAAAAGAGGCTCGCCTTTTCGGACATCAAGACACGGCTGCAGCAGCTGAATGCACAATATGCTATGCTATACCCAGCACGCCTCTGGGTGGCATTTAAGGGGGCGGTGCATTTTTTTGACACTCCGGCCGCAGCCGTGGCTTGGTTGGAAGAGGGGGATCGGGCCGTGTAGAGTTGGGTGTAGGCAACGTAGTAGGATATGCTTCTAGTTAAGCCTTGATCAAAGAACTACCTTTAATCTTGGATGTTTCTCCCCTTTTTTTTGGGAGAGTTTAAATATAAAAGGTTGGATTTGTGTATAATGTGGTATGGGAGGGAGCATAGGAGGGAAGCCGCACTGGCAGCATGTAAGGGGAAGTGAGATGGTGTCAGGGACTAGACACAAAAATAAGTTAAAGGTTATTGATTTTGAGAATTGCACTGGATGTAAGTTGGGTCACATAAAAGGCACCAAAAGGGGTAGGAGTTGGGGTGGGGGGTGGTAGGGATAGGGTAACTGGATTGGTTGGAAAAGTAAGCACATTTAAACACAGATTGGTCACTTGGATTGATGGTTATGATATTCTTGGGGGGATGGGGGAGGGGGACAGGGGGGGCGGGTTTGTCTCTTTGGGTTCTCCGGCCCGCTCTTTGACTTTCCTCTTCTCCCCTTTATTTTCTTTTGTTTTCCAGTTCATTTTTTCTTTTTACCCTTCTTTTTCTTTTTCTCTGCTTCCCCTCTTTTTTTTTTTTTCTTTTCCCCCTAAACAATGAATAGGGTGGTCACAGCTGGGACATGGAATGTGAGGGGAGTGGGTAACCTGGTCAAAAAGACAGCCTTATTTAGAACAGTGGCAACTTTGGGGATTAAGGTGCTATGTTTACAAGAAACACATCTGAGGGGGGACTCCATAGGCCTGTTAAAGGCTAGGGGATTCCCCCATCAATTCCACTCTACCTACAAATCTTACTCTAGGGCAGTGGTTCTCAACTCCGGTCCTCGGGACCCCCCCAACAGACCAGGTTTGCAGGATAACTGAAATACATCACAGGTGATATAATTTGCTGCTCAGTGATTGCAGTGTTCTAGTCTGCATCTCCCCAAGGTAATACTTAAAATCTGGCCTGTTGGTGGGCCCCGAGGACCGGAGCTGAGAACCACTGCTCTAGGGGAACAAGTATACTAATCCACTTCTCGTGGGGTTTTTTGTAACCAGCTAAAAATAGACAGAGAGGGCAGATATGTATTCTTATACTGTAGGTTGGCAGAGGTTCCAGTCATATTAATTGGTGTGTATATCCCCCCACCCTTTAAGTCAGATATCATTGGTTGCCTTTTGGAGTTCATTGCAGATAAACCCGGTATTCCTGTATTATTGATGGTAGATTTTAATATGGTTATGAATGTACAGCAAGACAGATACCCGGTGGGGAGAGGGAGGGGATCTTCATCATGGACTCCATTGAGTGAGATACTTAGGGATACGGGACTCTACGATATTTGGCGGGCCCGCTACCCTGAGACTCCTGCCTTCTCTTGTTGTTCTGGGGCCCACTTATCCTCTCACGGATAGATATGGCCTTTGGCAACGAGGAATTGCTTTTGAGGGTGGTGGATATTAAGTATGAGGCGAGAGGTCTTTCGGACCACTCGCCAGTGGTTGTGTCTATAAACTTGGGAAGAGGCCCCCAGGTGAGGGATTGGCGGCTTAACCCTCTATGGTTGAGGTTAATAGTTCCGAGGGAACATATGTTGCTCAAATTGCAGGAATTCCTCCAGCAGAATAGAGGAACAGCGAGTCAAGGGATAGTATGGGACACCCTCAAGGCCTTTTTGAGAGGGCTCCTGATACATCAAATTGCAAAGAGGAAGAAGGGTGGGAGCGGGAAATAATATATAAGGTAAAGGAGGCGGAAAGGGCCTATGTGGAAGACCCCACTCCAGAGAAATTAGATAATTGGTCTGAAGTACAGGCAATATATCGAACAGTATCCCTGAAAAAAGCAGAAACTAAACGATTTTTTTCTGAAACAGTCTCAATATGAGGAGGGAGAGTCCGTTGGTCACATGCTGGCCCTCCTGGCGAGGTCCCAAGAGGGAGGGATTAGGGGTATAAACTCCATAAGGACCCCGACTGGGGGGACCACCATGTGCCAGGCAGAGATACTATCAATTTTTAGGGACTATTATAAAAATTTGTATAAAACGAAGGTGGGGAGGGTGGAGGGAGAGATAAGGAATTTTTTGAGTACCTTAAAAATCCCATGGCTAACAGAGAAGGATAGAGAATTTCTAGAGGCCCCTATAACTATTGAAGAGTTGGAAAAGGTAGTATTAGAGGCCCCTAAGCATAAAACACCGGGCCCGGATGGATTACCGAATGAAGTTTATTCTGAGTATTGCTCCTGGAGCTACTGGCAACTTTTAATGATGCCTTGGGGAGGAAAGAGATGCGGGCCTCTGTGTCTGAGGCTACCATTGTCCTTATTCCTAAGGAAGGGAAGGACCCCCAGCAGCCAGCCTCGTATAGGCCCATTTCTTTGCTGTGTACCGACGTGAAGCTCTTGGCTAAAGTGTTGGCAAATCGTTTAAGCAAAATAGTGCATAAAATAATCCATGTGGATCAAAGCGGCTTTATTTCGGGGAGGTCCACAGCCCTAAATATTAGATTATTCCTGAATCTGCAGGTGCCCTCAGAGGGTTGTGGTTCAAGGGCAGTAATGTCATTGGATGCCGCCAAGGCCTTCAATAGCCTGGAGTGGAGGTATCTCTGGGAGGCCTTGTCGGCGTTCAATTTTGGCCCGACATTCATGAAATGGGTGGGTCTTCTATATCAGAACCTTAAAGCAAGAGTTAAAATAGGGCAGAGAATGTCGGACTACTTTTCACTTGAGAAGGGAACAAGGCAGGGTTGCCCGCTGTCCCCCCTGCTTTTTTCGGTGGCGGTTGAACCCTTGGCGGTAGCTGTGAGAGAAGCACAAGATATACAGGGGTTTAGAAGAGGGTCAGGAGAAGAAAAAATGTTGTTGTTTGCAGACGATATTCTTTTCTATTTGGGGGATACAGGTCAGTCATTGGTAGCAGCGATGAAGTTGGTAAAGGCGTTTGGTAGGTTGTCAGGCCTATTGGTCAACTGGGAGTAGTCAGTTCTCCTCCCGGTGGACAGGCCAGTGGAGAAACCGCCAGAGGATATGGCCCCTTTGCAAATATCATCCACCTTTAAATATCTAGGGATAAATATATCAGCTAATCCTAAACAATTTATACAAAAAAATCTAGAACCCTTGGTGAGAAGGTTTAGATCAAAGCTGAGTGGATGGAAGTGCCTCCCCTTGGCGGTTACAGGCCGCTGTAATTTGATTAAAATGATATGGCTGCCTCAGCTGTTGTATATTTTACACAATTCCCCTATATGGATCCCTGGGGTGTGGTTTAGGAAATTAGAGAGACTCTTTAGACAGCTGATCTGGAAGAGCAGGCAGGCCAGGATTAGCTTGCGTTGTCTACAGCTCCCTAGGGACAAAGGGGGTCTAGCAGTCCCCCACCCCTGGGTTTACTTTTTAGTAGCCCAATTACAGCATTTGGGGGGGGAACTGAGCACATCTAGTACAAACTATAGTTTGCGGCCCCTCCAAGCCAGTACCCCACATGAGTCCTGGCTGGAAGCACTCGAGGCAGACTCAGTGGGAGCGCTGAACCAATGTCCAACAGGGACTTTAATGTTAAAGGTGTGGCAGACGGCGAAATCGTTGCTGGAATACCAAGGTTACAGTGACTATGCACCGTTATGGGAAAATAAGAGAGTCCCGGAACTGGAGGGATTGGGGGTTCTCCAAGGTTGGAAGCAGAGGGGGGGGGGGGTGTAGAATGAGACAAATGTTTAAAGGGGAGGGACTGAAGTCCTTCCAGGAACTAAGGGAAGAGTTTGGGTTGCCGAATAAACTTTTTCTTCAATACCTCCAGCTCAGGTATGCCATTGGGGAAGAGTTCAAGGGGGAAGGGACGCCGCAGTGGTGTGAGATCCCCCTTTTGAAGAAACTTTTGTTTGCCACATCTCAAAGAGGACTGATCTCAGATTTATATAAGAGTTTAGGACCTGGGGCAGGGGAAGTGGATCAGTTGGCTTGGGTGAGGAAAAAGTGGGAAGCAGATGTGGGGGAACTATCTGACAGTCAGTGGAAAGAGGTGGTGGCACTGCCCGGTAGATTGTCCCTGTCACCCCCTCAAAACCTGACTCAGCTTTACATTTTGCATAGGACTTTTTATACCCCCAAGAGACTATACCACTTTGGGGGATGCCAGGATGCCCTCTGCACAAGATGAGGGGGGCGATTGGCGACCTGATTCACATGTTTTGGAGGTGCCCGAAGTTGTTCAGGTATTGGAGTGGTGTCCTGAATAGAGTCAACCATGTTTTTGGGTTCTGGGGACCCGATTCTGTGCATCTTGGGGCACCTGGAAGGAAGAGGACAAGAGGGTCGGGAGCAACTGGCAGTGGAGAGAAGTATCTACCAGGCAAGGAAATTAATCACACTTAAATGGCAGGATACTGCTCCACCGTCATTAAAGATTTGGAGAGAGAGGGTGAACTCAATGATTATGAGGGAAAGGATGGTATACTTAAGAAGGGGAAAGATTGACGTTTTTGATAGAATATGGAGTAGGTGGATAGGAAATGAGGGTTTGTTGTTTAGGGAGGTTCTTAAGAAGTGAGAGAAAAGATGGATGGTCTGAAGTGTGTGGATGAAGGAAAGAAGGAAAGGGAAAGGGGAAGCTACAATCCAGTGAGGGGAGGGGGGAGGGGTGGGGAGATTTGGGGAGTCATATTGTAGATTTGTTATATTCTTTGTAACAAAGTTTAATGAGAATCAATGTACTGTATAATGAAAAATGAAAATAAAATATATTTAAAAAAAAAAAAAAAATAGTAATTTAAAGAGTAAAAAGGTATTTATATATTTTTTCTATGTACCGTACATACACAAATGTTTTTCCTTGCATCTCTGTTTTAAACTGAATGGGTGATTTTACAAGTTGAGAGCTCACATTTACTTTAAATAGTTTGTCTCATCCCTCAAATTGCTCATTTCTCTGTACAGCTTGTTCTGTTGAAAAACACTGCACTTAATGGCAGAATCACTTAAAAATAAAAGAAAGTCTAAGAATGATAGCTAATGCAACCATCACATCTAAGGGCGGCCATACCTGGATCAAAATTCTATTGAAGGCTGGTTGTACAGAAATTGATGTACCCATCGACTTCTGTTACAACCAGCCTGTTGGGTTTTTCCCAAATAATCAATACATGCTGGCTATAGCCAGAAACCCTACTCAAGTGTGTTCTGGCGGCGAGGAAGGCCCCCCGCTGTAAGAACATAGTAGCACAGTGGGAGAGATTTGGAGAGATGTGGATGGGGGAATGGGTAACTTTTTTTTTTTTCATGAATTCAATGAAAAACGATTAATATATGGCCAGCCTAAGAATTAGTAAACTGCAATATGATAAATATTTGCTTTATGTGTTCTGTTTTGGGCCCTGGAGCCCAGAGGCTTTGGGGATCTTTTGGTGGAACAGTCTCCATTTATAGGTCCACATCTTATCTGGTAGCTAGACTTCATTAATTCTTCTTAGCTGTCCACAGATGAAGTGTAAAGAGAATCGTAGCTGCTATAGCGGCTGGGAGTCTGTTTACAGAGCTGTGTTGCTGCAAGCTTGATATCATTGGCAGCAAAAAGTTAATAAGACAGTTGCAATTGTAGGAGCTTGTAAAGTAGCCCAACCTGGCAAATGATAACCAGCAAGATGAGAACCGCTTAATCACCCAGCAGATGCAACATTTGACTGTAGCCCACCAGGTCTCCTTAGAGGAACAGCAGTAAGTGAACCTGTGTCTAAAGCAGTAGATACAGGCCCTGTTTGAGATGAATATGGCAGCGTAGGGACCAACTTCTCCACTTCAACAGCTGGTGCAGAGTGCTTTACAGAAACTCTCCCCTAAAGGATGTTGAAGGATTTTTTTTTAACAGGGAAGCCTCAAAAGGCATACTTTGGCCAACAATCCCAAGTTGTTAAGGAGTATCCTAAATTCAAGGGAAAATTACTAGCCAAGCTAGGGGTTTCCACCACTGTCCAAGCACAGCATGTGTAATTAGCAGTCATCATTGGGTAGTCAGAAGAAAGCTACAGTGCCTTGAAAAAGTATTCATACCCCATTGAAATTGTCCACATTTTGTCATGTTACAACCAAAAACGTAAATGTATTTTATTGGGAATTTATGTGATAGACCAACACAAAGTGGCACATAATTGTGAAGTGGAAGGAAAATGATAAACGGTTTTCAAAATTTTTTTACAAATAAATATCTGAAAAGTGTGGTGTCCATTTGTATTCAGCCCCTTTCTCTGATACCCCTAACTAAAGTTTAGTGCAGTGGTTCTCAACTCCTGTCCTCGGGACCCACCGACAGGCCAGATTTTAAGCATTACCTTGGGGAGATGCAGACTAGAATACTGCAATCACTGAGCAGCGAATGATATCACCTGTGATGTATTTCAGTTATCCTGCAAACTTGGCCTGTTAGTGGGTCCCGAGGAGAGGATTTGAGAACCACTGATCTAGTGGAACTAATTGCCTTCAGAAGTTACCCAATTAGTAAACAGAGTCCACCTGTGTGTAATTTAATCTCAGTATAAATACAGTTGTTCTTTGAAGCCCTTGTGGATAAGTTTAAAGCAGGGCTAGGTTAGAAAAAAACAAACCCAAGCTTTAAACATCTCACAGAGCACTGTTCAATCCTTTATCTGAAAATGGAAAGCCTATGGCACAACTGCAAACCTACCAAGACATGGCCGTCCACCTAAACCACATATGTCAAACACGCTGAACGCAGCCCTCCAGGCCTTATCATGTGGCCCTCGCATCCAGTTTTGCAGCTGGAATGTGGCAGAACTCCATTCTGCCACCTCCAACTTTCACCCTTTGCTTCCACTCCCTGCAAGGTGAGTCAAAGCCTCCTAAAGAGGGCGGTACTAGAGCCAGGCAAGGTAGGAGAGAGATGCAAGGAAGCTTTGAGGAGGGGGTTGGTGTTTCACACTGTGCATAGCGCACCCCTAAACCCTGCATTCTGTACACAGCACACCCCTGAACTTTGTATGTAACGCACTACTGAACCCAGCAACCATACCTCAATGAAATGGAGTTTGACACCCCTGACCTAATCTGACAGGCCAGACAAGAAGAGCATTAATCTGAGAAGCAGCCAAGAGGCCCATGGTAACTCTGGAGAAGCTGCAGAGATCCACAGCTCAGGTGGGAGAATCTGTCTACAGGACAACTATTAGTTGTGCACTCCACAAATCTGTCCTTTACGGAAGAGTGGCAAGAAGAAAGCCATTGTTGAAAGAAAGCCATAAGAAATCCCATTTGAAGTTTGCAAGAAGCCATGTGGGGCACACAGCCAACATGTGGAAGAAGTTGCTCTGGTGATAGGAGACCAAAATTGAACTTTTTGGCCTTTGTATTAGACATTACACGTTATGTGTGACGGAAAACGAACATTGCACACACCATCCCCACCGTGAAACATGGTGGAGGCAGCGTCATGTTGTCAGATTGCTTTTCTTCAGCAGGGACAGAGAAGCTGGTCAGAGTTGATGGGAAGAAGGATGGGGCCAAATACAGGGCAATCTTAGAAGAAAACCTGTTAGGGTCTGCAAAAGACTTGAGACTGGGGTGGAGACTTACCTTCCAGCAGGATAATGACCCTAAGCATACAGCCAGAGCTACAATGAAATGGTTTCGATCAAATCATATTCATGTGTTAGACTGGCCCAGGCCTAAATTCCAATTGAGAATCTGTGGCAAGACTTCAAAACTGGTGTTCACAGACACTCTCCATCCAATCTGAAACTCTCTAGATGTGCAAAGCTGGTAGAGACATACCAAAAACGTCTTGCAGGTGTAATTGCAGCTGGGGGGGGGGGGGATGAATACAAAGGCACGCCACACTTTCCAGATATTTGTAGAAAAAATTTAAACCCAGCAGAGTTGTTTTGAACTGCAGAGGAGGAGGAGGAGGAGAAGCGCGGGGGGCACAGGGGGACATGACACCATGACAGCCGCTGCCATCCCCTGGACGGTGGTGCTGGGGCTCACCGTGACCGTCACAGGGCTCTGTTTGCTGCTCTTCCTCTACGTCTATTGGCAGCTATGGCTGCTGCTGTGCTACAGGCAGAAGAGGGTGAGCTACCAGAGCGTGCTGCTCTTCCTGTGCCTGCTCTGGGCTGGCTGCAGGACCGTCCTCTTTTCCTTCTACCTGAACAACTGTGTCCGGGACCATGAACTGCAACCATTCCCCCACTGGCTGCTCTACTACTCCCCCATCTGCCTGCAGTTCTTCACCCTTTGTCTGCTCCACCTATACTTCTCCCAGGTTCTCCATAAAGCTCGCTGCACTCCAGAGTTCAACAGATATAAGGTCCCCCTGCAACTTACATTTTCTATTGTCGGCCTCACCTTCCTGACAGTGAATTTGTTATGCATCTTGATCGGCAATAGCACAGGCGACCAGCATAAATGGATCCCCATGACTCGGATCACAGTCAGCAACTGTCTCTTCGCTGCTTGTTCTATCTCGCTGGCCCTCCGCTCCTACAAGATCGCTAATATGACCCCTGCTCATGTCTACCTAGAGTCTAAGGGGACCTCAGGAAACCAAGCGGTCATGACTGGCTCATTGATCAGCACACTGTATATATTGAGGGCCATGTACAACCTGGTGGTGGTTTTCAGCCAATCTGACAGCGAGCCGACCCCCTTCAGTTATGGCTGGAATGGAGTATCTGATCATACTTTTGCAGAAAATAACGATGATATGGAATATATGATCTCTACATTGATTCTCGTTTTCTGCGAGTTCCTGCCAATGTGTCTCATGACTTACTTCTTCCATGCTAAAAAACGGAGTCAAAACTTGAAAGCAGCGGGTATGGTAAACAGTCACAGCTTTGGATCCAGAGCGTACTTTTTTGACAATCCTAGAAGATATGACAGTGATGAGGACCTGCCTAGATTGGCAGGTGCCAGAGGAGAGTGAGGAAGCTTGTCGTCTACCCCAAGATCATCTGGATGGTATGGTGCCATATGTTCAACCAATGGCTGTGCCCTGGCCCCACCTCTACTGAGCGAGCCCTCAACATCAGAGACTCCTGTTCTCTTCACATGTGGACCGAACAGATTGGCGTGACCCTACTGACTGAACAAGGCACCTGCACCTTTGCAGCCGTTCCTTGGTGTGACACAGTAAGCCGTGTCCAATGGCTTTTGTTTACGTTTTGAGGTAACGCTGCATTTGCATACATTCCTATAATATCATATTTTTTTTTTTTCTCAACACTGCGGAGATTTAAGCTTGGATGCCAACGTCCTTTAAGACTTGCCAAGGTACTAAAGAGGTTTGAGGATTGGCGTGGCAGCTGGCTAACCTTGCTTAAAGAAACCTATGTATTGGTGCATTTTTTTATTTTATTTTTTTTGCACATAATTTTTCAGGTGAAAAGACTAATTTCTATCAAATCCTGACTCGTAAAGAAAAAGTTTGCATTAAACTGTCCATGAAGATGAAACCTTGACATACTAATGTCCATCTTCAACTCAATGGAGCTGACCCGAACTGCACAATGGCCTGATATTTGTGCTTGTAAGGGGCCAAAAATAATGAAAAGGATGGTAGGCTTGGTAGATCTTTTCCAGGAGGCAGCTGTGAATTTGTGCTTTTGAAAGTTTACTTTTTTTTTTCCCCCACTTGCCAG
Organism: Glandirana rugosa; assembly: GCA_018402905.1. NCBI lineage: Eukaryota > Metazoa > Chordata > Amphibia > Anura > Ranidae > Glandirana > Glandirana rugosa. Next base: position 1,294,908 of record BLSH010427592.1, on the reverse strand, counting down.
TTCACTTCCTCCACTAACCCTTGGCACTATCCAGTTACCAAAAACCAATAAAGGTGTCTCAACTGTCTGAGCAAAAAAAAAAAAAAAATTAAACAATTTATAATTTTTCTTCCACTTCACAGTTATGTGCCACTGTGTGTTGGTCTATCACATAAAATACCAATAAAATATATTAAGGTTTTTGGTTGTAACATGAGAAAATGTAGAAAATTTCAAGGGGTATGAATACTTTTTCAAGGCACTATATAATGGTGGCCAGGGAAGACTTTGCATAATTGAAAGATCCCAATTCAGCAAATGCATGGAGAAATGCAAAGTTGATAAACTGGAGAACCAGAAGCCTGGTATACCCCCATTCTGCAGTTTAACATGACCTATGGTACAGTGTATGTTGTGAAGCAGCTGGTGGTTCTCTACTCTCACACAAGGACGGTGTTGGATCTGGCCAATTCTCATGTGTTGAGTGGTCTTTTAGGGGTTGAGCAGCATATTTTCTATCCTTGTATTTCCAAACCAGTTGAGGGGTATTCTAAACCTCGCCCTGAGTGTCAAATACATGCAACAACAACAAATTTGTATCCTTGCCTACAAGTAAAGGGGGAATAAAACCTCTAATAAACAACAATGAAACCATTACAAGTGTAGATCCACCGTCAACCTATACATGAGTAAAGTTATGTTTTCCTTTGCTTTTCTTTAACACTAAAAAAATATAAAAATGTGGTGTCACAGTAGCCGCAAGGCTCAATACTGTATGGATAATTCTAAATTTTATTTTTATGTGTTTTTTTTCTGACATTGACATGCAAATGGAAGATGAATGTAACTGATTTTTAATAAAACAAATCACAGTAAACAAATCAGTATAATACTTTTTATGGACGGCTTTCTTTTGGAAGCTGGGAATTATGCGTAATGTCACACAAGCTATACAAAATCATTTTTAGGCTTGAAAGCAGCCCACAAATAATTTCAGGGTTATAAAATATTTGCTTTGAGAGAGCAGAAAATAATCTGTATAGTCTCTGCCCTTATGTCTAGCAGTGAAGCAGCTGCTGAAAGAATTTGACTCATCCCACGAAATTCCAGGAGGATTTAAGATGTGTTACATACGCTCACTGCACAGCCCTGCAATACATCCCTTCTTTCTTTGGGCGAGTAGAAATTCCCAAACGTAATGCATTTACTAACTGTAATAACATCACATTTTCAAAATAAGGAAGTAGAGAAGAAAAGGCATAGATGACATTGGTCTATATCAGTGGTTCTCAACTCCAGTCCTCGGGACCCACCAACAGGCCAGATTTTCAGTATTACCTTGGGGAGATGCAAACTAGAATACTGCAATCACTGAGCAGCAAATGATATCACCTGTGATGTATTTCAGTTATCCTGCAAACCTGGCCTGTTAGTGGGTCCCGAGGACAGGAGTTGAGAACCACTGGTCTATATGATGACTATATATGATTGCAGGTTATAGACTGAGGACAGCTTTGCTTTAAAGTGGACCTTTGATGATATACAAGAGTTGATGCTGCTGACTTGTTTAAAAAGTGCAACCTCTGGGCTGTCTGGTTCTGGTAGGTTTGATGGAACTTCACACTTTTCAGAATTCGTTGGCTACAAGTTAGGTCAAGGTACACAAATCATTAGGTAGTGAAGGCAGAGCCAGGGACACAGACCTGGAGCCTTCACCTTTAACGAGTCACGTTTCTTTACTCAAGTTTTTCATGATGCTCACCAGGAATGGGCTGAACCCTTGTTCTGTTCGCAGCAGAACTTCTGAACAGGGGAAATGTTCTAACCCGAAAAGCAAACCCCATTGAAGTCTATGGGAGCCGAACAGGCAAAATCAAAAGTGCCCATTTTGAAAGCTTATATGCAAGTCTGGGTACTGCCCTGGGGGACAGGTATGGATAAAAAAAAAAAAAAAAGAAAAATAGTGATAGTTTTTTCAGGAGCAGTGACTTTAATGATGCTTAAAGTGAAACAATAAAAATGAAAAATTCCTTTAACCACTTAAGGACCAGAAGGATTTACCCACTTCCTGACCAGGCCATTTTTTGAGATACGGCACTGCGTCGCTTTAACTGACAATTGCGCGGTCATGCGACCTTGTACCCAAACAACGTTTATGTCCTTTTTTTCTCACAAATAGAACTTTCGTTTGGTGGTATTTGATCACCTTTTTTGCGCTATAAACAAAAAAAAGAGCGACAATTTTGAAAAAAAAAAAAACATTTTTATTTTCTGCAATAAAACATTTCCCAAAAAATGTAAAAAAAAAAAAAAGGAATTTCTTCTCATTTTAGGCCAATATGTATTCTGCTACATATTTTTGGTAAAAAAAAAATATCACAATAAGCGTATATTGGGTATTGGGTACGTCATAACCCTACCAATTCACCAAAAAAAGTGACAAAAAGTAAGAACCACAAGAGACAGTTTTGACAAATCCTTTATTAAAAAATAAAAAAAAGTGCCCCACAATGTAAATCCACTGTCCATCAAAATGCCCAACGGACCCGAAAAATGTCAAAAATGCTCCACCTCCATTGGAGGCTACCCGCTGTATGCGCTCCCTGTGCTTTGGCAGCTCTTATATAGGCAAGGGCAGAGCTACTCAGTTACGTCACCGGGTCCGAACCCAGTTGTGTGGCAATAGAGAATGAATATTTACTATTGTCAACAAAAAGAGGAAGCCTATTTATAATTTTTAAACCAGTACTGTGGGGGCACAACAACACAAACTCACACGGGGATCTCCTACTATGAGTAGTTTAGGACCTTTTCCTTCTCTGAGTAGCATTATTAATAAAGCACCCAGCTCAAACCTTTGTATTTATTACTGTGATGCAATTATGCTGCATATACAGTAATAAATGTGCTAATAGCGTTTTTGTTAACCGTTAAGAGCTGTAATAAGGTTTAAAACACCCTGCTCTGGCAGCATATTGGAGAAACTCCCCCTGCATGCTGTTCTAAAAAAACAGTGTTGTAGCTCTCTCAGCCACTGCACTCTGTGTGAGAACAATGGTCCGACCCTCCAACGTGCTGCCAGTATAGAGTATTTTATATCTTGCTGCAGTACCATAAAAACCTCAAAAGTGTGGTATATTTATTACTGTATATGCTGCCCAATAGCGTTACAGTTATAAATACATAGAGTTCAACTGGGTTTTAACAATGGAAACAACGGCCCGCTGTGGAATTTCCTGTGTTTGTTGGTCTAGTACATGTTCCTTGCTTCTCTTAAACTAGGAAGATACAGCTCTGGCATCATCCTTGGCAATGTCCAGATGCCCTCCCCACACAGAGCTCCATCTATATACCACATACCCTCCCCACACACAGCTCCATCTATACACCACATGCCCTCCCCACACACAGCTCTATCTATACACCACATGCCCTCCCCACACACAGCTCCGTCTATCTATACACCATATGCATTCCATACACACAGCTTCATCTTTACACCACATGCCCTTCCTACACACAGCTTCATCTATACACCACATGCCCTCCCCACACACAGCTCCATCTATACACCACATGCCCTCCCCACACACAGCTCTATCTATACACCACATGCCCTCCCCACACACAGCTCTGTCTATCTATACTGTACACCATATACATTCCATACACACAGCTTCATCTTTACACCACATGTCCTTCCTACACACAGCTCTGTCTATACATCATATGCTGTCCCCACACACAGCTTCCTCTATACACCACATGCCCTCCCCACACACAGCTCTGTCTATACACGATATGCAATCCCCACACACAGCTTCCTCTATACAACATATGCCTTCCCTATTCACAGCTCCATCTAAATACACTACATGCCCTCCCCCCCACACGTCTATACACCATATGCTGTCCCCACACACAGCTCCGTCTATACACGATATGCCCTACCAACACACAGCTTCTTCTCTACACCATATGCCCTCCCAATGCACAGCTCCGTCTATACACGATATGCTCTACCCACACACACCTTCCTCTATACACCACATGCCCTCCCCACACACAGCTCCATCTATACACCACATGCCCTCCCCACACATACAGTACAGGCCAAAAGTTTGGACACACCTTCTCATTCAAAGAGTTTTCTTTATTTTCATGACTATGAAAATTGTAGATTCACACTGAAGGCATCAAAACTATGAATTAACACATCTGGAATTATCTACATAACAAAAAAGTGTGAAACAACTGAAAATATGTCATATTCTAGGTTCTTCAAAGTAGCCACCTTTTGCTTTGATTACTGCTTTGCACACTCTTGGCATTCTCTTATGAGCTAGCTTCAAGAGGTAGTCACCTGAAATGGTCTTCCAACAGTCTTGAAGGAGTTCCCAGAGATGCTTAGCACTTGTTGGCCCTTTTGCCTTCACTCTGCGGTCCAGCTCACCCCAAACCATCTCGATTGGGTTCAGGTCCGGTGACTGTGGAGGCCAGGTCATCTGTCGCAGCACCCCATCACTCTTCTTCTTGGTCAAATAGCCCTTACACAGCCTGGAGGTGTGTTTGGGGTCATTGTCCTGTTGAAAAATAAATGATGATCCAACTAAACGCAAACCGGATGGAATAGCATGCCGCTGCAAGACGCTGTGGTAGCCATGCTGGTTCAGTATGCCTTCAATTTTGAATAAATCCCCAACATTTATAAGGCAAGAAATCACACTTATTAAACCTGACAGGGCACACCTGTGAAGTGAAAACCATTTCAGGTGACTACCTCTTGAAGCTCATCAAGAGAATGCCAAGAGTGTGCAAAGCAGTAATCAAAGCAAAAGGTGGCTACTTTGAAGAACCTAGAATATGACATACAGTATTTTCAGTTGTTTCACACTTTTTTGTTATGTAGATAATTCCACATGTGTTAATTCATAGTTTTGATGCCTTCAGTGTGAATCTACAATTTTCATAGTCATGAAAATAAAGAAAACTCTTTGAATGAGAAGGTGTGTCCAAACTTTTGGTGTGTCCAAACTTTTGGTCTGTACTGTAGCTCCGTCTATACACGATATGCCCTCCCCATGCACAGCTCCATCTAAATACACTACATGCCCTCCCCACACACAGCTCTGCCTATACACCATATGCTGTCCCCATACACAGCTCCGTCTATACATGATATGCCCTACCCGCACACAGCTTCCTCTATACACCACATGCCCTACCCACACACAGCTTCCTCTATACACCGTATGCCTTCCCCATGCACAGCTCCGTCTATACACGATATGCCCTACCCACACACAGCTTCCTCTATACACCGTATGGCTTCCCCATGCACAGCTCCGTCTATACAAGATATACCCTACCCACACACAGCTTCCTCTATACACCGTATGCCTTCCCCATGCACAGCTCCGTCTATACACGATATGCCCTACCCACACACAGCTTCCTCTATACACCGTATGGCTCCTTCCGTATGCCACATATCTCCTTCGACACACACCCATCCCATATAGAACATATCTGCCTCGACACGTACCCCTTCGGTATGCCACATATCTCCTTCGACACACACCC
>BLSH010427592.1:1268008-1288941 GCA_018402905.1 Glandirana rugosa | reverse complement strand
GGCCCTACACACACACACACAGCTTCCTCTATACACCACATGCCCTCCCCACACACAGCTCCATCTAAATGCACTACATGCCCTCCCCACACACAGCTCTGTCTATACACCATATGCTGTCCCCACACACACACAGCTCCGTCTATACACGATATGCCCTACCCGCACACAGCTTCCTCTATACACCACATGCCCTACCCACACACAGCTTCTTCTATACACCGTATGCCTTCCCCATGCACAGCTCTGTCTATACACGATATGCCCTACCCACAAACAGCTTCCTCTTTACACCAGATGCCCTCCCCACACACAGCTCCGTCTAGACATGATATGCAGTCCCCACACACAGCTTCCTCTATACACCACATGCCCTACCCACACACAGCTTCCTCTATACACCATATGCCCTCCTCATGCACAGCTCCATCTATATACACTACATGCCCTCCCCACACACAGTTCAGTCTGCACACCATATGCCGTCCCCACACACAGCTCCGTCCCCACACACAGCTCAGTCCATACACAAGCAAATAAAGCTTGGGTGGCATACCAAATTAGTTATGTGCATATGCTATCTTTCATCACCTTCTAGCCAGGATAGCATACACAGTGGATAGGAGGGAATCAATCACATAACCCTCATATATCTTTGTGATAAAAAAAGTATCAACATTTCTTTTTTTTGGCAGAAATAGGTACATATTTATATTCAACCTATGGTAGAGCTGCACGATTCTGGCCAAAATGAGAATCAGTATTTTTTTGCTTAGAATAAAGATCACGATTCTTGCGGCGTAATATATTAAATATATAAAAAAATTGGGCTAAGAGCACTGTTTAGGTTTTTGAAAGGGGTAATTTTTCCAAAAAAATTGCGTTTAAAAGTCTGCTGCGCAAACAGCGTGTGACATAAAATATTGCAACAACCGCCATCTTATTCTCTAGGGTCTCTGCTAAAAAAAAAATATATAATGTTTGGGGGTTCTAAGTCATTTTCTAGCACAAAATAATGGATTTTTATTTGTAAACAGCAAGTGTCAGGAAAAATGTAGTCTTTAAATGGTTAAACCAAACAACTATAGAAGGGGAGTTCACTCAGAGTTCAATGTGTTTGAAGTAAAATTACTTTGTAACTCTTTTATCAATGATGACTCAGAAGTTGGCTGTCTGCCCAGACTTGGCTGCCTCCCCTGAGACTCAAGTCGCTCCGACTTCAAAAGGCTTCAGGCTCTTTTTATTACTGTCAAGTCGCGCTGATTCGCCCCGCAAGTCGGATCCCTTTAACTGCACTGAAAATCGCGGTAATGCCCAATGGAGATCGCAGGGGGGGGGTAGATCGAGATCGCGATCTTAATACGATTAATCATGCAGCTCTAACCCATGGCAAATATTACTAATAGATATTTAATGCCCTGACCTGGATTCAGCTCTAAGGCGTGTGAGCAGAGCAGGTGCACTCAGCATCCAGGTGATTAGACTGGCCCTCTAATCCCTTCCAGCATATCTACTTTGCATAGCAAATATCTTGTTCATCATGGTTTATCATTAGTAAAACTACAAAAAATAACACAGGACTGCTGACATACCCCCATAGCCATTGGAATTTATAATTTTAAAAAAAGCACCAAGGTAGTCAAAACATGATTTTATTTAAAGTACAATGAAAAAAAACACATACAAATCTACCATCAATACTAAAGATTGAAGCCCATCTCCAGCCTACTGTCCCTCAGTCCTCCAATCTCACTCACTGAAACCCCTAAGCTTGTATTTTTTTAAATTCTCAAATATTTAACTTAATTACAGGTGTCTTATGGATGGTGACTTCACTTGTTTTCATCTTCTACTCAGGAGGCTTTAGTACAGAACACCACTCACATAATAACACGTGAGTGCCATTCTGTGCTGCAGGTAGGGTTTTTTTTTTAAGTGCAAAGCATTGCTTAGAATCACGATCCAAACAGTGGACTATGCCATCAACATTTGTGTCAGCACAGCCACTTGTAATCTCCATGGGAAACAGAGGGTGACAATGCAGAAGCAGAATTGGTAGTCAGTTGTCACCCCATAACAGCATGAGCCTAAATAAGGTCCTTCATGACAGTATTCCCTTTAATTCTGCAAGCTGCAAATTTGAAAAGACTGAAAGCAGTTTTTCACCTTAAAGTTTATTGACCTCGGTCAGTAATAAAAGAGTTCCACATGGGTTTACCTGCAAAAGAAGAGAGTAGATACTTACTTACCAACTTCCTGCACCACCAGAAAGCCTCTCCTTTCATAAGAAATAATGTTAAAGACTACTCCACTTCTGAAAATGTGAATATCCTTGGTCCCGCGAAGCACTCCATGGTTGCAGACCTCCACATCATGACACTACTGCATCCTTTCCATATGACAGAAAAATTAGTATTATGCGGAATGCTAAAAAGATGGTGGACATTGTAACACAGTATTTCCAGGTAAATTTGGTCGATGGTACCCTCAGTCAGATGTAAGTGATGTTTATCCGAACTTTTCCCTTCCCTGCTTCTGCTTTTCCTTGCCCCTTTTGGAAGCACATTTTTACCAAATTACCTGTAATATATACTAGGTGTATTGTTTACAAGATTTATGCTGTTACATATGATTTAACTCTCTTACAGACAGCACAATTTCTGTTTTGTTTAATGTCCACTATCCCCTGATGAAGGATTGACCGAAACATGTTGGGATATTTGTGATATTGCCCCAGGATCCTGCCACCAATGCGGTTCCTTGAGTGTGCTTAATCTCAAATGCATCAAAGCTATTGAATGATTGCGGTAAACTGTGGTACCATGTATAAAAAAAATATCTGTATTTATAGCTTGTCAATGGTTTATACATTGATTGTGGATCATTGTATATGTACATGCATTGTTTGAAGTGAGCTGGCGACTTATGTGTCCCCGCTCACTCCAATGTCTCATTCTACTTTTTTGTACCAATAAAATGTATTAGTTTTTACTATCTCCATGTTTTTCTCTACACATTATTTAATTTGTATGACTGCCTGTAAAGTCCAGGGGGATATTATTCGTTTGGGATATTATTCGCATTCTAAAAAATCTTTGTAATTTAGGACGTGGCAGTCCTTTTCTGTCTACTAAGAACCACTCCTCTCTCCAATTTTGTATTTCCAGGTTAGATGTCCCAAAGCCCACCAACTGTGCTAGAACAAGCCAAACTAATATTGCTCTCTGAAATACTGCACTTCAGCTACTTTTTAATTTTTCAGAAGATGGCTAACATTATGAACACCCAGCAAATGTAAATACAGTTCGTATTCCTGCTGTAGAAAAGACTAACATACTTAAAAGTTTCCTTTATTAGTCAACATACCTGGCAGAGATCGCATAAAGGTTCCATCCTCCTTAAGACCTGATGCAGCTAGTGATCAATAAAAGTTTTCCAGCAGGTTCCATCAACAGAAGGGGATCAAGCGTTCGTCTTCTGTCGAGTGGGACGGCCACACACTGATAGAAATGTTGGCCAGTTCCTGCTGAACCAGTTGGATTTTGATCAGTGTATGGCCAGCTTTGACCCGCTCAGCCTATAATTGGACATCAAGTGTTAGATGGACAACACTTTGAAATTCAACTGATTAGGGCTGGTGCAAGGATTTTTGACACCCAAGGCGAAACCTCCTCATTTTGCCACCCCCCCATCCCGGCTCCACCCCTGACTCCGCCCCCTTTGCCCTGCCCAGCCTGATCAACGCCAATCAAATGCAGCCTGATCAGTGCCAGTCAAATGCAGCCTCACCTGGTGGGGTGGTGCTGCCAGCCGCGGCTCTCCTCTCCACTTCACTGACACGATCGTGGCAGAGCGGCCTCCGGAGGGGCTGCTCCTCTCCAATTCTCGACTGCACTGATCGAGGCAGCTTCCAGCTGCAGCTCTCCTCTCTGATGACATGAATCAATGCAGAGCAGCCAGTGACGGCTCAACAGCTGACAGGTGCCCTAGTCGGCAGTGCGCCCTAGGCAGCCGCCTACTCCGCCTAGTGGTAGAGCCAGGCCTGCAACTGATTGACTTACAGTCCATGCTTAGCACAGCGTGAGAGGTATGGAAATTGGTACTTTATGCAATACACTAGCCTACAGTCCAAACTTGTAGGATTACATTAAACCATGTCTGGCAACTCAAGTACAGTGACAGTTCAATGATACACATGATGTATAGTGTTGTGTTGAATTCATGTGACTGCTTTTTGGCTCTGAAGGTTTTTGTTAAGAAAATGACTTTAGAACAATATTCTAAAAATGTGTTTTAAACAATTATAAAGGAAGCTGTCATCTTTAGTAAATACAAGAACAAATGGGGCATTGGATTCAGATTTTCTAAGGATACCTTAAATTGTCAACTGGCACACTGGCTACAGTTTGACAACACTCTGCAAACAGGGACTCCCCGCAGGTACAGGGAAACACCCAGAATTAGGAATTCACATACATTCTAAGAATCCACATACATTCCAGTGAGAGCGATGATAAATTTGATTTATAGGAGAATAGGCCAATGTATTTCAGGGACCAAACGCACTCCCCCTTTATCGGGGCTTAGGAATTTTGACTGTGCTTAAACGGATTTCAAATAGAACTGCGCTGTGATTAATTGTTGAGACAGTTTCAGGAGGGCAGGTTGAAGTGGGTTTTGCTCTTACTCCTCCTCCCCCCTCCTCCGCCACATTTGGAATATTTTTTTTTTTTTGGGGGGGGGGGGGTTTGACAGGCACCCGCTCCCACTTCTGGTTGGACCACACTGGCAGATCCACCAGAAGTTCTCCTTCCCCCTCCATGCCCGCAACCTTCTGGGACATATCACAGGTCCCAGAAGGCTGCGGGACAATTCACAAAGCGCGGTGAAGCTCGTGCATGTGCAGTGGACAAGCCACAAGGATTCACAGCTGGATAACCACAATTAATATGTTGATGCCAGGGACCCGAAGACTGGTGAAGAACTGGCTCGGGTGAGGATGGCACTGGATCCTTGGACAGGTGAGTATCTGTTTATTAAAAGTTAGCAGCTACAGTCTTTGTAGCCGCTGACTTTTAATTTTTGCAGTATTAACTGAAACTCCTCTTTAAGCTGGTGTTAGTGAATGCATTTACTAATGCTGGCTAAACCTGTCCTCCTAAAATGTTCTACTATTTATAAATGGATATTTGTTTGGCACCCTCATTTGATTGTATGTATCGTATAGTAAAATTATGCTGTTGGCATAGAAATTACTGGCAAAATCCTTGAAAATGTCCACTGATTATGCATGGATAAATAGGACAGTAGTCTGGCACACTTTTCAGCTCATATGCTTGAAACAGTAAAGCCAAAGAACCAGTATGACAGTCGGGAATCAAACTTTTTCAGAAAGCAAGGTCAGCAATGGCAGCTACAGGTTTCTCTTTTGACAGCTTTCCTTGAATGAGAAATAGCTGTCCATTAGGGGCACAGGGGCGCCACCCCCCTAGTTTGGATGCGGGGATACATGCAGGGCCCCAAACCCACACACTTGTGACACTAGCGAATCAATATTCGCTATTGTCTTCCAGCTTCTCCTCCCGGCCAATCAGGACAGGAGCCGGATCAGGTTGGCCGGGAGAAGAAGCCATGGAAGCTGTGGAGGGGCTGAGTGCAGGGGGGCCGTTCCGTGGAGGGGTGAGTGCAGGGGGACCATGCCGTGGAGGGGTGAGTGTGGACCTGGGGGGGGTTTGTTTGTCGCACCCCCCCCCAAAAAAAAGTTTAGCATCAGCCGCCATTGGTACCAAGTAAAAGAAAAGCTACAAGGCATTTTAGGAAAGTAGTACGAACAAGTAGAAAAATTCTTACCTTTGGTGGTTTTCTGAAGGGCAACACGGATTCATTGATTCAGCAATAACAAGTGATGTCATGATTTGTCGGAAACATCCACATAGAAGAGCAAAGAAGAGAAACCACAATCAATGTCTCATTTAAAGACTACTTACAAACAAAAGCAATAAAATCAGGTTTATAGTAAACTAGTAATTTAAAAAATCCTTTTGCTTTAAAGACCCATTCTGACCTCAAATAATAGAAAATAAGTAAACTAGAGTGGAGGAAATTTCAAGAATCGTGTACACTACTTTTAAAAGCTTTTGCATTCCTTTTTTAGTAAAATATATGATTTATAAACCTTTAGTGAGACACTTTGCATACATATTCCTGGCAAGTCTCCATGTCATTCCAACTATCAGGAAAGAAACAGGCTGGTACATGCAATTAAAGGAGTTGTAAAGGCAGAAGGTTTTTTTTATCTTAATGCATTTAAGATAAAAAAACCTTCTGTGTGTAGCAGCCTCCCCAGAATGCCTCTAATTAGTTACCTGAGCCCCTTCTCTCTGCAGCGATGTCCATGAGTGTCTTAGCTGTCCCAGACACTCCTCCTGATTGGCTGAGACACAGCAGTGGCGCCAATGGCTCCCGTGGCTATCAGTCAAAATCAGTCAGCCAATCAGGGGAGAGAGGGGACAGGGCCGGGTCTGTGCCACGAGTCTGAATGGATACATGGAGCTCTGACTCGGCTTGGGTGCCCCCTGTAGCAAGCTGCTGGTTTTGGAGGCACTCACCAAAGCGAGGGGCCAGGAGCAGCAAAGAGGGACCTGAGAAGAGGAGGATCTAGGCTGCTCTGTGCAAATCCAGCTGCACAGAGGAGGTAAGTAAAACATGTTTGCTATTTAAAAAAAAAAAAAATAATAACCTTTACAATCACTTTAATTTTCTCAGATCTTGAAATTTTTAACAAACCTCATGAAAAAATGAACAAAGCATATTCTACTACAGTGTGTACTAGCCTCAATCCAAAGCACCAAGTGTAATTTCTCTCTGCAGTCTCTTCCCTTTGCTATCTGCATGTGTCACTGATAATAGTCCAAGCTGACTGTACAGCAACCTGGGTGACCACCGCCAAAAAAATAAAAACGAGCCTTTGCAATAACTTTAAGAAACTAACTGATTTTCTCAGAAGCAAGCACATTATTTTTTACCAAAAGCAACAACTCTCAGGTGAGTTCTGAAAATCTCTGGATACTCTAGCCAGCATCTTCCTTTTCTACGTTCAGACACATTTGAACAAGAAGCTAGCCTTGCTGGGCAGAATAAAAAGGCACCAGACTCTGCATTTATGGCCACTGGATTTTAGAAACAAACTGCTAGGTACCCTCCTATACCCCTCTAAGGCAATAATAGAGCAAATATGAAAAATAAACTGGTGCAGCACTCTAAATGAATACATAAAACTAAATAAACAGTTACAAACAATTGTGCACTTAAAACCATCTAAACATAAAATACTAATAAACCATGTGATAATGAAGTGCATCAATAAAGTGTCCATAAATTCCAATCACCTTCTTCTTACTTTTGTATCAATAAAGTGATTACTATTTTTAAAAATGTGTCACATACTTGTATCAATAAAGTGATTGTTATTTTTTTACTATTATTATTATTTTATCCCCTGAAGATGTCACACCAACGAAACGCATTGAGTGGAGCCACCCTTGTTACATGTCGGTCCCACTGCAGTAGAATGCATGATCATATTTGATTAGTGAGTGAAGGAGCTAATATAATATACAGAGCATGATCTCCATTGTTTTAATGTAAGTGAACTACTCTTGGTTTTTATTGGAAATAAAGTGCTATTATACTATTGGAGTTTCTCTTTTTATGGTGCAATTGCTCAGAGGTGGTGGATTGCTCAGCGTTTTTGGAATCAGCTTATAAGCATTTGAGACTTTCTCATCTAATAAGGGGTCGCCCAGAATCTAGTGAGTGGTGCTTGCAAAAGGGTTTGGTAAAAGGGGTTTGATGCACAAGCGCTTTTCTAGAATTGGAGTGAGACATTGATTTAGAAGGAGCACATATATAGTTCGTCAGCTTGAAAAAAGACACAAGTCCATCTAGGTCAACCAAAAAAAAAAAAAAATAGAAAAATTATGTATAACCATACAATCCCATATACAATCCTTCACCCACAGTTGATCCAGAGGAAGGCAAAAAACCCCAGCAAAGCGTGATCCAATTTGCTATAGCGGGGAAAAAATTCCTTCCTGATCCCCCGAGAGGCAATCAGATTCTCCCTGGATCAACCTTACCTAAAAATGTTAGTAGCCAGTTATGTTATGTACATTTAGGAAAGAATCCAAGCCTTTTTAACACAATCTACCGTGCTGGCCAAAACCACCCCTGGAGGGAGCCTATTCCACATTTTCACAGCTCTTACTGTGAAGAAACCTTTCCGTATTTGGAGATGAAATCTTTTTTTCTCTAGACGTAAAGAGTGCCCCCTTGTCCTTTTTGATGACCTTAAAGTAAATAACTCAACACCAAGTTCACTATATGGACCACTTATATATTTGTACATGTTGATCATATCCTCTCCTCTTCTCAAGAGAGAATAAATTCAGATCCTCTAATCTTTCCTCTTAGCGGAGTTCGTCCATGCGTCTTATTAGTTTGGTTGCCCTTCTCTGCAGTTTCTCCAGTTCCCTGATACCCTTTTTGAGAACTGGTGCCCAAAACTGAACTGCATATATACACTTAGCTGGGAAGTTTACTTGGAAGCACTTTATAAAAAATATATATATATATTTATTTTTTTTAAATAATCACTTTATTGATACAACTATGTGAATAAATAGACTAGAATTTATGTGTACTGTAGGCCTCATACACACGGGCGTATGTTAAAAAATAAGCAAAACGTTGGGCCTGACGTCAGGGAAAAATCTGCGTTTTTTTCGGCGTTAGTGAACATCGGTGTCAATAGGCCTTTTTTTTTTTCAAAAATCATCTGCTATTTTTTCAACCTAAAAACATTGGTGTCAAAAACGCTGGTTAACGTCGGCACGGCGTTAGTGAGCGTTTTGTGGCGTCGGCATCAAAAATGCCAAAACGTTACAGCCTTGGAACGTGGGTTCTACTTTCAGCTCACTAACGCCGATGCCCTCTACAGCTCAAAAACGTCAGCGTTTTTATGGGGCCATTGACTAACATGGAGAGCTGCAAAAAACGTGGCGTCAAAAACGTCCGTGTGTATGAGGCCTTATTGTTGCATGCCAAGAAGAAGGCGCTGTTCAGACCGACCCAGTGCACTCGCAGTGTAAAGCCTCAGCCAGTGCTGTTCCGGCCATGCCCCAACGTGTTTTATTTTCCAAGTAAAAATTTCCTTCATCATGAAGCATGGCATGCAGACCTTCTACACATAAGAGACATAAGCAAATTCATATTTTACTCTGAAATTTCACCTTTGCTGGGAAAAAAGATTATCTGCAGGTTAGCAATATATATGATAAGATTATTACCTACTCCTGCTATGTAAATGCTAAAACTGCAACTAACTAACTTCCTCAGACTGAAGAATGTGGAAAGGCTACATGGGAGGGTCTGCCTGTTAAAACCTCACAATTAATCCTAGTACTGTAATAAAGGGAAACCTAATGAAAAAGCATTGAATCAATCACATCAGCAAGGAACAAGTTATTGGGCAGCCATCTGTACAAAACCTCCAGAATGTCCTGTCTTCTTATGGTCGTTATCATTGCAAGAAATTGACAACTGAATTTTTTTTTTTGAAAGTTTATAAAATCAGAGCTAACTGGTAAATGTAATAAGTAGTCATTTTTAATAGTACAAAAAATGACTTATTTAGCAATTATACAGGTTTTGCAAGCTGCATATACAGAGTGCTTCTTTTCTGTATAAGCGTTCGGCCCCACTAACCCAAATGTTGCATTCAATGTTCATAGCACGGATTGGACCTGCCTGAAAAACCTTTAGTTAAAGCAAGGGAATCATTTTATCCTGGTGAGATTGCACGGCTGAATCGATCACTATATAAATAAGGGTAATTAGTTCTTTTGAATAATACATACAGTCTGTTAAATAGGTTTCATCTTTATTGTTGTGTATATGTTTCATCTTTATTGTTGTGTATATAGGTTTTTATTGTTGTGTAACTGTGTTAGTTATATAATCCACCATTCAGGGAATGCAAATATACATTTCATTGTATGTTTTAATATGACAATAAAGTCTCTTATCTAGTGTACACAAAGAGAGCTAGAACACAGTCTGCTTCTGTATCCAGCACACTGGTAGTCCCTGTGCATTTAGCCCATGTGCCCCTAATATCTGCGTTTCTGTAATCCCAGGAGGCACAGGTGTGCCCAGCCAAGTTGCTTGCACCCTGTTACCTTGGTTCACACCCATGTGGTTTTTAGTGTGTTTTGCAGAAATGCAGTACCGTCCATTTAACATGGTTTCCTATGGATCTAGTTCACATCTGTGCGTTTTGAGCCAATGCATTTTTTAGAAAAGGTCAGGGACTTGCTTTCCCGCAACAGATTGCTTTTTGCATGTAATGGACGTCAATGGACCTGCACCAAAAACGCAAGTGTTGCACTTTAGATGGGTTTTTTAATAGGAAAGTATGATAGTTCTGTTCATGAAGTGCAACTTTGGTGCCACTTTACAATATCTGGCACTCAAATAACATCAAAGTCACATCAAAATAGTGCGGGAACCTTTATGTGTCCAAAGTCGCATGTTAGGATTAAGGTTAAGCGCTAGGGTTAGGTTTAAGAGCTAGGGTTAGGGTGAAGGGTAAGAGTAAGGGATAGCGGTAATTGTTAGGGTTAACCCTAACCCTGATGCTTACGGCTAACCCTAATGATTGCTGCCAACCCTAACTATAGCCCTAACCCTAACATGCGGCTTTGGACACAAAGGTTCCAGCACTAATCTGATGCGACTTTGATGCTACTTGAGAGTTAGAGTGTAAAGTTGCAATCAGAGTTAGAGTGTAAAGTTGCATCAAAGTCACAAAAAAGTCGCACTCCATGAACTGAACTGTCATACTTTCCCATTAGCCTGAAAAAAGCATCAAAGACGCATGCTCAAAAATGCCAAACCTGCTGGAAATACACATCAACCGCAACCTGCATAGATGTGAACCTAGACTTGGAGGTCTATGAGAGGCTGAAATACATTGCATATGCTGTATGGAGTGGTGCTTGCATTTAGGGTTCTGTGTGTTCAGGGACGTATGCCTGGAACACAGAATACCTGTGGTCTTTAATACTTTCCTGAACACATGCGTCCCTAAACAGGAGTACCACCTGCGGGCAGCAGGGCTGAACACTGCACCTGTACCTACCAGGTGAAGAAAAACGCCGGAATTGGCCAACTATGGGCTACACGCCAGTGTGTATGTGGCCTTCAAGATAATAGTTTAACCTAATCTTTTCATTGTTTCCAGTGATGTAAAGAATTTGCAATGGATTTTCTGCAGGCGTCTAGCATACAGACTGTATGCTGAACATGACATATATTCTACAGGGTTCTTACTGGTAACCATGTCATTTTTGAATCCTAAAAAAAACACAAAAAAGATATAAAATGATTGTGTTTTCCTGTTCCCAGATTATGGTCCCTGCAGTTGTGAAATTGTTTTTATTGCCCCCTTAGTATGAATAGGTTACTTGACATTATCATATCATTGTTTTTCCCTATGTATGCAATTAATAATTTACATTGGCTTGATCACACAGAAATTAATCAGCCCATGCACAATGGCCACTAAACAATATATTTAAATAAATAAATGCCCAAATAAGAATTGTATGATCCTTGTTTCATAAAAAGTACAGATGCTAATCAGTTGAACATCAGTTTTCTGCTGCATAAATATGCATCTGTGGTTTGTATGTCCTAATTCTGTGCCCCATGTTTTCCAAATCCAGAAAGCATTCCAGGGTGTGGTAACAGACGTACAAAGATCACACAACCATGTAATTCTGCTTTGCCTTTCAAATAATCTTGCACAAAAACGGTCAATGACTTTTTCCTATTGTTTACATAAGACTGACTCCATTTTTATATGATGTAAATAAGAAGATTTATGCAGGTGGGTGTAGAGGGTTTGGTTTAATGCCAGGATTATTGACATTCAAAAGAAATCCACCATACCCAACCCATTCCGTTCCCAGCTTTTAAGTTAGCTTAAGCATGTCACATGGTCTTCATAAGCACTTTAGAAAGTCCAAACTTTATTTCATATGGAAATGATTCAGAAACTATAGTCCTCTTGCTTCCGTCAGTGTTCTCCCCAATCATATAGTATTACTTGCTTATAATTGTAAAGATTAAATCCAGAATGCACTAGAATTAGGATACTATGTATACAAAGATTTACATTGTATCACTCCACAGGCTGCACGTTACTCCATAAAGTCTATTAAGTCCTTCAAGCTTCACCTCTGCTTTGGAATTTAGCCTCCAATGTAACAAAAACCAAATTAAAAGAATAAGCATAGAAAACTTAAGTATCAAATTTTGTTTACTTACTCATTTATCCATTTTTTTTATTATGCAGTTTAGGTGTTGTCTATGCATACTATACAAAGAATCAAGCCTTTTCCGAAACCATTTCTATGTGTTTTCTGGTCTACTTTGTGCATTTGTGCTCAATTTATACACTGGCAATCAAGTCTTTACTGCAAAAATGGTACCATCTTTGTTTGAGCATTGTCCATGATCAACGGACGGAGATGCCAGGTCAGAACCAACAATAATTTAAAGTAACATTAATACATTAATATCTATTTTTTTCATTAAATAGCTACAAATAATATTACCTACATGTATTTCCTTTTATTAATAAATATATTTCCTCCTCTGAGTTTACTTTCCAAGTTGTCGCTGGCCACGGTGACTCACTTCTCTATCTATGTCTACCAACTGTGACCCAAAGAGTCCTGTATGAGTCTCCTGTACATGCAAGCTCCCGTCCTGTACTATGACTCTACATGTTGTAGTTGCAAGTGCTGCACTCACAGGCAGCGCAAAAAGGGTTGTAGTACAGGGAGGGAACACACATGTACAAGAGACATAGGGGCACAGTGGGCAGACATAGAATGTGGAGTGTGTCAGTGTGGCCACGCACATCTTTGGACTTGTGTCCAAAACTTACCTGAGCTCATCCCTAATGCAGACTAGTAAAGTTACCAAAAGGTCTACTTTAAAAGAAGAACTCCAGGCAAACAAAAAAAAATCTCCCATGCAGTGGGGCTGCAGCCCCACTGCACGGGTTAATTGCTCATTTTTGTCTAGGGCAGGGGTCTGAGACTGGCGGCCATCCAGCTGTTGCAAAACTACAAGTCCCATCAGCCTTGCAATGCCTCATGGGACTTGTAGTTTGGCAACAGCCGGAAGACCACCAGTTTGAGACCCCTGGTGTAGGGGATTTCAGAGCAAAGATATACTTACCTAATCTGATGATCCTCCATGCTCAAGGCCGGTCCCCGCCACTCCTGCCCCCCGCACACTAGCGGTCTTGTGAATGGACTGTTCCTGATGTCATCATGCCCATAGACTGGCTTTGAACCTGAGGACAGCAGGAACAGTCCACCTCTGGACGTGGGGAACATAGTTTTCTGGTGGATCAAAGGATCGGGTAAGTATAGCCTTTCGGTGTGCCCCTACACAAAATGAGCAGTTAACCCATTAAGTGCACAGCCCCACTGCATGGGAGAAAAACATATTTTCATGGAATTATACTTTAAGCTGAAAAGGGGATAGTGAGTGATCCTCTGTCATTCAACTTACTCACACAACAAGCACTCTGGTGCAATTATTTTTCAACACTTTAAGGTAACATTTAGGAAATGTTCATATGCGCTTGCTGCAGCTTTCATGAAAGTGCACTGTGACATTATGAAAGGCGAGGTGATCGATGGGCGTTATGTTTCACCTCGCATGCATTCATTTGCAGGAAACTAAGGTGGAATCCGGTCCGGGTTTTAAAAGACACCTTGGCAAGGTTGGTACCAGACCAGATTTTGTGGTCCACTTGTGTCCACCAACAGGTAGTATAAAGGAAGCAGGACTGGAGCAGAGAATTGCTCTTGGCCTGGGACCCAGGAATCAAAAAACCTGAGAGAGCTGCTGAACTGAAATTTGCTTTGAGACTGAAACAGATGGTTTGCATTATCTTTGTTTTGTGGGGGACTGGGAGAAGACCTTCACCTCTGAGTTAGGAACCTGGAAATGTTTACTAAGAGCCTGGATGGCAAGGATTTATTTTCTGTTTTGTTTGTTTGATTTTTCATGCAACCTTTTAAATACAATTGGCTACAAGTCAGCTTTTAAGAAAGACCTGCTGTCTGGACTACCCTTTTCCCAGGGAAGGTGATCCCCACTTGAGCTAACCCCCCACAGCACGTTATACAGAGTTTTGGTAACGTGCCTAAATCGCATGTAAAACACATCTAAAATGCACTACATAGTTGTGAACCAGCCCTTATACAAAACATGAAAGAACACAGGTCAACATCTATACATGCAGAGCTAGTTTGTTCTCCGCTTTGCAGTGGATTCCACTCTCATCAGTACAAACAGGAAAAGATTCCTTACTGCACAAATACTAGACACAGATATTTGTAAAAACACTGCAAAATTGTATTCAAAGCTCTAATTTGACAAATGTACCCAATGTTAATATGCCCTCTTTATTTCATTTGCATGGACATTTTATAACCTCTTAATTGAAAACAGATGCTTTGGCCTTTCTTCCTATTAATTTGTAGAAGTCAGACAACAGGATCTGGAGGGAAATCTCTCTAACAGGGAAACAGATGGCCAGAAAAACACAGCTGTCTAAAAAAAGTGGGGAAGAGTTAGAAGCCTCGTCAGGTTTAATTGCTCTTGGAGAACCCAGAAGCCTAGCGTCACGCTTTTGCGGGTCCTGCATGCCACGTTTGAGCAGGCACAGTAGCCTATTCTTTTGAAATTTGAGAAACTCAGCGAAAAAGTCCCTGACTCTTTTTTAAAAATGCGTCCGCATGATGCCGTGGCACCATATAGTTTCGAGCATTCAAAGATGCGCTGCGTTTTCTAACCCTTTGACTGCCTTAAAAAGGACAGACACCTTAAAGCCCTCCTTTACACTGGTGTGACTTGTCATGTGATTTGACAGTTCCAAAAAACATGACAAGTCACATTCCATTGCCAGCAATAGAACCACTCATATCAACGCGACTCATGTCGCAGTGATTATGAAAAAGGTTCCTGCACTACTTTTTACTGATTTCATTGGGACTTGCATATACTTCTGTTAAATGAAGTCGCAATTAAAGCGTCAGTGCAAATTGCACTGATGTGTGGCTCTAAAACTGTGAAGTAGCGCGATTTCAAAACCGCACTGGTGTGAAAGGGGGCTTAGGCCACATTCGCATGGGCAGCCAGGACACAGTAAAAACAGGCGAAATTTCTGATTTTGAAAAGAAAATTTGTTCGGAATTCAACCATGTATGGCCTGCCTAAGCTGTGTTTTTTCAAACCACTTTAGCAGAATTTAGCAATGTTTAGGTGTTTATTTCATTGGCCAGAATTCTAATTTATTCTGGCTACTGAAATGAATAAAGTGATAAACGTGCCGCATGTTTAGTCATGTTTAGCGGCATCCAGCGTTTTTTCTGCCAAAACTCTACTGGTCTGGGAAGCACTGGTAGTGGGTTTTTTTCCCTGCCTCTAAACGCCGCTAAAAGCCTATGTGTGCATGGGCATGTAGGTGGGGGAGTTTAGATGCAGGAAAAAAAAAAACGCGAGATGACCCTAGGAGCGGCTGGAAAAACGTGCAGTGTGCATGAGGCCTTGCAAGTCATGTTTTTTTAATGATATGAGAAAATGAGCACCACTCTGAAGAGAGGAGAGGGCTAGATTTTAAAGATACACCCCAGTCAATGCTGAAGATAAAGCCTTGAGATGGCAATACTTTTTCCAGGAACTATCAAACTGCACACCATTCTTATTGTCAGTAATCTGGTGATCAGGTACCTAACTACAGATCATGTGGCCCCGTACTAAAAGGTTGACAGGCACCCTGGTGACCTCTCTTTGCCAATTGGCAGTGTCAACTGTGAGGATAACATCACTGATCTTAACAACGTATTTCTAAATCAGGCAGCCAGAAAACTGTCAACTGCCAATACACTACTTGACCAGGGAGGACAGCCTTGTAGAAGATTTACCTAATATTGAAGTATTTTTGAACGCACTGCATATAAAGCCCATTATAGTACAATTAATATGATTATATTGACCAAAACACATTTTGTGTTTTTTTTTATCTTTTGTTTCTATATGCTGACCGCACATCTTTATCACAGCCCCTTTCACCACAGAAGGGGGCATGTCTATTCAGTAAGGCCCCATTCAAACCTCCGCGTTTTGTAGCTTGAAGCTGAAAAAAATCTATTATTCTCTATGGAAGATGGTTCACATCTCCACTCCAAAGCGTCTGAAACCATACGCCTGAAGCTCAAAAAAGTTCTGGAGCTTTTCTTGTAGCTCAAATTGGGCCGATCTGTGCATTTTTGGCGCGTTTTCATTACAGAAATAAACGGAAAAGTGGCATTTGCGCGTTTTTGCGCGATTTTCTGCTCAGATGAGAAAAGATACAAAAAAAAAAAAGTAAATATATATGAATATATACATGCAAAATAAATACACATAACTAAAAATCAGCATAAATCAATAATAAATAAAATAAATGAATAATATATAATAATATTAAGACAATAATAAGATAAAGGCACATCGTTTGTTGGCACGGCATCCTGTAACTCCCAGAGGTGATCACAGGGACACAAACTGACCACGGCAGCACAGATCTGCTTCCTTGCTTGTTGTGGTCAGTTTGAAATAGGAAGCCAGAGGAACTGGCAGGATCACCAGGATTTTATAGTGAAATGTAAATAAAAAATGTGCAAGGTAAATTTTCTTATAATAACATGTACATACACACACATTTATTGCGTCTTCATTTTTGGTGTAATATACATATAATGTTTATCTAACTATACTCTGTGCTCACTAGCCCACTGTTTATTTTGATCACCACAGGTTTCAGGGCCATAATGCAAATTCGACGCCATTCCAACTTCCACAGCAAGTGCTGAAAATGGTGGTCTATTAATACAAACATTTGTAGCAGCAATAATAACCATCAGGATATTTTATATTACTACACAGTTGTTATTGCTTAACGTAGACGTTCACACAAATTCTAACTACTTCCACCTCATACTAAGACTATTGCAGTGTAGGTGGGGGCGTGGACAACTATGGGTGACATCACTGTACAGGAATTAGCAGCCGTTTTCAGCGGTCTCTCCTCTACACTGAAGCTACTATTGGAAAAATAAGAAGACTGGACCGGAGTGGCTTCAGAATAGGTAAGCATACAAATCTTGTCTTTACAAGGTTAAACAGAATAGGCTTATTCTGGAGGTGGGAGTAGGTTTAGCCTTAGAATTTGCCTGAACTTCCACTTGCACCCTATTTCTCTGTAACCCCAAAACAAATTTCTTTAAAGGAGAAGTATAGCCAAAGCTGGTTTGGCTGTACTTCTCCTATGGATCACAGGAGTGAAGTACATTTTTCTATCCTGTGGACCCGTTTTCAGCAGACAGCGGGCAGAAGTCCGCTCTCTGCTGACCTCAGAGTCGGTCCAGGCTCCGCGTCATCATGACTACGGAGTTGGGATTCATCCACATCCCTGGACCAACACCTGGCTCAGCCTCTCAGCGAGCTGCTGAGAGCCTGAGCTGGCCACTGCCTTCCTTCCACAGCCCAGCGCTCCAGTGAGCGAGGAGGGGGTAGAGCAGAGATCTGTGACTGACAGTCTCCAGCTCTCTGCTCAGGGAGCTGTGAGAACCGAGCAATCGGCAGTGTTTGATCGCTCGGTTCTCAATGTAGAGGCACTGGGGGACAGATGCAGCATCAGACCGATGCTCTATCCCCCTAGGTAAGCATGAATAAAAAAAATAATCCCATACTTCTCTTTTAAACTCCGGCTTCTTTGCAGAATTACAAACATCAGATGTCTTATCAAGCAATAGGCTACTCTTGAGGAATCTTTTAAAGCCTGAAGAAAACTGTTTTAGGCATACAGGGTTTGCTTTGGTGCTGGTTATGAGTAGACGTTCTGAAGACAATAAATCTGCACTATCAAGGCAAAAATCTTCATTGTGCACAAAGATCAAAAGAAAGATCCTGATAACTCTTCCTGTGCATCTGATATCAGCTCCTCTAGACTAGAGACTTAATTGTTAAAGGAGAAGTATAGCCAAGCTTGTTTGGCTGTACTTCCGTGGATCACAGGAGTGCAGTTTGTTCTGCACTCCTGTGACCTAATTTCAGCAGACAGCGGGCTGAAGCAGAGAGCTTGTGACTAATAGTGTCTGAGAACAGAGTGATTAGCGGTGTTTGATCGCTCTGTTCTCAGTGTTAAAGCCGATGGGGGACAGATGAAGCATCGGAACGATGCTGCACCCAGCTAGGTAAGTAGCATTCTACAAAAACCCCTATTCCCATACTTCTCTTTTAAATATGTCTCAACAGCATTCCTAACGGGGCCCTACTCCCACCTCCAGACCCTACAGCATCCGCTATTGTAAGGCCACTGCTTGATTTGAAGAACTCTCCTGATGCAGCACAGCTATTCACAATTACACACGACAGGCTTCTTTCTCCCTCTCATATTACAGAAGGTCTGATATTGAAAACCCATCAATTCGAGTGTCTTACCGTCATCAATAAGATTCAAACTGCCCCGCCAGTTGGCAGTGTGATCTTGGAATAGGCCAGCTTGAGATAATCAAACATCCAAAGCTACCAGTTACATACAGAAAAACCGATGCCAGTCCTAAGAAGTTTCTCAACACCGCCAGATGCAAATTTGTTTGTTTGTAAACGAATGGTCCAAACACTCGTATCCGATGAGACAAGAATGAAAAATTTTCACGTAAGATACCAGATTGTACGATTTTAATCCGAAAATACAAAACAATACAATACATTAACATGACTTCCGATTTTTTGTTCTGTCGTACGAGAATTTTCGTAACTTTAGTAACCTCTTCATTTTCAATATGGAGACTAGTATGCAAAAAAATATTGGACGATCATTCGTCCAATAATCTCATCGTGTACACCAGGCATTAGTGAACATCTGGATTTGATTAGTGCTCTTTTAGCTTGATAGCAATAACAGTTCACTAATTACTTGCACCTGTTGCCTGGAGCTGCTCTTAAATATGGGTTTCACATCTACTATTCTATTTTGTAGAAGGAAAGTCTTCAAAATGAAGCTGGTAACTGGTAGATTTTCAAACAAACGTTTGTATGAAAACTCTCATCAGTCCATTCAATAATGCCAACAGAGACTTGAAAGGACATCTGAACATACTCGAAAATGTCATTTGCTTTGAACATCCCATTTATGATAGGACATAAATTCCCCCAATGAAAATGACATACAGTATTAGTTGTTCATTTGTGAATAATTTCCCATCCTACTCTTTCGAATTTTATCACTACAGTCAAAAACAAACATTGATTTGTCCCCACTGCCCATTAGATAATGGAAAGAACGTTCCATAATTAAGAATTTTCCAACTAAACTCTACTAGAGTAAGGCCAGCTGTGGGCAGTCAAAAGCCATGAGATATTGGACACCAAGTCCTGCCATTTGTAGTCAGATTGGTTGACCATCACATGTCTACGGAACAGGTAACCATCTTTGGGGACACCACTGATCAGAAAGGTTGTAAAAAAAGAGGTTGTGGTTGCTATTGTTCCCCCTATAGACATTGGGTGATGAAGAGTCTACCTGTGCCACCCTTCTGTTCCCCCCTTATTGGCTTTAATATAAACACTCAGACAGGCAGCATTCTCATTGATGGCAGTGCCAGTGTCACATTTTGCCTGCATGGCTGACCCCCCTCCAAATCTATTAACATTCCTATAAACGGCTCAGTTTTAGAGATTTGAAAATGTATGGTCACAATTCCCTAAGTGGAACTAAATTCATATGTCAAAGCAGACGCATGTGCATATAAAAATATATAAATACATGTAGAACAGAGACATATATGGGGAAGTGGGGGGGTGGAATTTGCTGAAGTTTTCTGGAGATACCATAAAAACTATAGCAGCACAGACTACTTTTTAAAACAGATACAGTCACATCACTGCAATTTTAACTGAATTATTGTTACAGAGGAAGCAAATGTGAGCTGAATTATTACGGAGGAAGCATGACTCCACACACCCAAGAACAGTACCAACTACAAAACAAAGTACAATATATCTATTCACATATTCCACATACTTTCCATTCCCAATTACTTAAACAACGTTTCACTTTCTGTCTGCATCCCCTAACTTATAGCAGAGTTCCTAAAGTGGTCTCCAAACTGTGGCCCGGGGGCCAGATGTGACCCTTTGCCTGCCTTTATCTGGCCCTTGTGGCACTATTCCACCAACTGACACCAATGATGGGGCACCATCCCCCCTACTGACACTAACAATGGGGCACTAGTCTTCTCATTGTTCTCAACAATGGGCACTATTTCTGCCATAAAAAACAACGATGGGGCACTGATCCCTGGGCATTTTCTACACCCATTAGGCACAGTTCAGCCCCCCTAAAGCCTGAAGGACAGTAAATCGGCCCTTTGTTTAGAAAGTTTGGAGACCCCTGTTCTAGAATATGCTTCAGACCCAGAAGCAAGAAGGAAATGCAATGCTTATATTATACACTGTCATCCAAATCCAGAAACCATCTGGTCCTAACCACATGAATGATTATGGCGTACAGGCTCAAATTTAGTTGCGTGATGACGCTGTACAAAAATTAAAACTGGAATAATCAAAGTCAAAATGTTCTCCAATTTATATGCAGTGTAAGTCAGTGTGAATTCAGGCTTAAAGTATAACTAAAGGCACGACTTGACACGGATTACCCACATCTTTTACGGGTCCCTAGTCACGGGGTAGCAACAAAAAATACCGTCTTTATCACGGGTAACAACTCTTGTTACTCT
>BLSH010427592.1:1219234-1254669 GCA_018402905.1 Glandirana rugosa | reverse complement strand
GTGATTGGCGGAGCCGCGCTGACGTCAATCCCGCGCATGCGCAAGGGAGTCATCATTTACGGCACGAATACAGAAGAAACAGCACCCTGGGCTACCCCGGGTGCCAATTCTTCAGTGCGCATGTGCCGATGGTGTCGACACATGCAGATATAGGGGATATCTCCTAAACAGTACAGGTTTAGGAGATATTTCCTGGACCTACAGGTAAGCCTACAACAAGGTTTAAAGTGGTTGTCATGACTTGACAACCACTTTAAGTAAAAAAAAAAAAAAAAAGAGAAGAGTATCCATTTGAAACAGGAAGATCAAACAGAGAAGATCCACACTGCCTGCATGTAGTGTAGTATAGTATAGTCTAATATAGTAGACAGGGCAAGAAGGAAGTATCTGGCCATACAAGATCAAACAGCCTTTTTACACAATACAGAGGATTAACCCCTTATAAGTTACACAGTGAGTATAGCAAGTATACTATTCTGCATATACAGACTGATTTTACTGTTGTGGGTTTAGCAACACTTTAAGCTTTGACAATAACACCTGGAAGCTGATTGGTTTCTATAAAGATCTGCACCAGATTTTGCACACTTCAATTTTAGTAAATCCCCTGCATGATATTTATGGCATGTTATGTCAGTAGTCCACATTTTTCACTTACTGTAGTTAGATGTGTGAAAGCTAAACCCTGTCTTGCTGTACCTTCCAAAACATTATGTTATCTATTATAGTTTCTATATAGGAGTTCCACACTACTGAACTAGTTAACCACTTCAGCCCCGGAAGGATTTCACACTTTAGGACCAGAGCACTTTTTGCGATTTGGCATCACTTTAACTGACAATTGCGCGGTCGTGCGACGTTGTACCCTAAAATTTGCGTCCTCTTTTTCCCACAAATAGAGCTTTCTTTTGGTGGTATTTGATCACCTCTGCGTCTGTATGGGGGCTGGGCTGGCAGGAAGAGGGAATTGATCACGGCTTCCATATACAGGAAGCCTGTGATCACAGCCCTTCCCCCTCTGTCAGAACAGAGATTCGTGTTTACTTGCACGGACCTCCATTCTCTCACTGCAGGGGACCCATCACGAGTAGCCAGCGGAGATTGAGTCCGCCATACCCGCTCCCTGCCCCCCCCGAAACACAGTGGGCGCTCGCGCTCACAATGCTAGATATCGCGGCCACCGTGAGGTGATGGCGGTTTGCGATAACGAGCCAATTTGCCGCCGTCACGCTGCTGCGGGCGGTTGGCAAGTGGTTAAAGTGATTGCAAAGGCTATTTTTTTTTTCTATAAAAATAACAAACATGTTATACTTCCCTCCTCTGTGCAGTTGGATTTGCACAGAGCAGCCTGGATCCTCCTCTTTTCGGGTATGCTCTCCTGGCCCTTCCCTCTGGTGAGTGCCTCCTCAGTCAGCAGCTATCTATGGGGGCACCTGAACCGAGTCAGAGCTC
This sequence comes from Glandirana rugosa, assembly GCA_018402905.1. Classification (NCBI taxonomy): domain Eukaryota; kingdom Metazoa; phylum Chordata; class Amphibia; order Anura; family Ranidae; genus Glandirana; species Glandirana rugosa. The sequence continues at coordinate 1,253,217 of BLSH010427592.1, read as the reverse complement.
CGTGTATCCATTCAGGCACAGAGCCCCAACCCGGTCCCGTCCCCTCTCTCCCCTGATTGACTGACTGATTTTGATCGACAGCCGTGGGAGCCAATGGGGCCACTGCTGTGTCTCAGCCAATCAGGAGGAGAGTCTGGGACAGTTAAGGCACTCGGGGACATCGCTGCAGAGAGAAGGGGCTCAGGTAAGTATTAGGGGGTGCTGGGGAGGCAAAAAACCTTCTGCCTTTACAACTCCTTTAAGACCACAGTGATATATATATCAGAAGGTCTGGTTTCCCTTCTGTCACAAATGATTTTATATACTGAAGAGCTCTGACATACTATATTTGAAGTAAGTGTTTTTAACCCTTTTGCAATAAAGTTTCCAAACGTTATTACGCTATGGTGGGCCTTTTCCTTTTGTTTTTCACCCCACATATGAGCCCTTGATATAGCTCCCACGCTCAATCCCGTGGTAGGAGCAATCTGGATCCTCTTAACAGTGGTCGGTGACACATGGTCGTAGGAACCCACACAGATGATACGGGGACCTGGTCGGTGGTGTTGACTCCAGCATACCCTTTGGGCGTTTTTTCTACTTGAGCCTGGAGTTACTTGGATCCTCCAATCAGTGGTCAGTGACTCATGGTCGTAGGAACACACACGGATGATACGGAGACCTGGTCGGTGACGTTGACCCCAGCATACCTTTTGGGCGTTACTTCTACCTAAGTCTGGTAAGCGCATACCCTCTCGGATTTGGATGGATGTATGTTTTAATCACACTCTTTTGTCACTGGGATCAACCACAGAGAGATTCATTTATCCTTCATATCTTCATACTTGAATTTGGACATTTTTTAGTAGTGATATATAATTGGCGCTGCTACATTTTTGAATTCTATATATATATATGAACAGTAGGAAATAAGCAGTAACATTTGTATTAAAACAAGATTTGTCTTAAATGAGCCTACCAAGTAGCAGCACACAGCATGGAAGAGCTGTAATAGGACACACCTTCTGCAATGGGGTTACAGGACGTACCCAGCAAGTTCAAGATAAAAATCCAGAAGAATACACATTCCGGTCTGAACAATAGAACATATTTCATGATTGTTCCACATAATCATCAACATTACTGTTATAATCAGAACTTCCCTGCAGAGAAGCTAGGGACATATTCTTTGAAGAACTATGAATACTCACGGGAGAATGTTTTCAGCTAGGGAATCTCTAGAGCAAAGCCAAAACCTTCTAAAGGTATAAGCAAGCCATAATGCATATACAGTACAATCCAATGTCACCATCAGTATAATTATGGATCATGCAATAAGATCTTTCTATAAATATCTCTCAGTAATATGACATGATATTATACAGTTGGTTTACCCTGGGACAGTAATACAGGACTGTATTCCTATTTTTTTTCTATTTAGGTCTGCCCCCCACTCATTTCATTGCTTGAAACATGAGATTGCCTAAGGAGGTGTTTATGAAAGTGGACCCCAGAAAAACATTTACATTTGATTTTTGTCTAATGGGTGGGGTAGGATTAGAACCAAGTTGCATTGCCGTCAATATTACCATTGGGTAGATTTTTTCCCCTATTATTCCTGTTCGAACAACCACACAGAAGTGAGGGGGAAATGTCTCTAATTAGAAACAAATTACAAATAAAACCTGAAGGGTTCTAACCATTCCCTCTAAATCCAAACAAAAAACACCTCCCTCTTCCAAAAAATACAGATTTTAGCAAAACTATACAGACTGCTGATGGGAGTTTGTGGCTCCCACTTATTCTTATTCTGCAAAAATTTGGGGGCTTTCACTGCAAGCACAATTTGACAGCTTTACCATCAGGCGTACACTTTGGTGCAATTCGATTTTTAGGCTCCATGCACACTGGACGCTATCTGGGCTCTCTCGGCATCGGGCAGGAGACGCTGCTTACAAAACATTCTTTTGTAGCGCTTTGTAAGCAGCGTTTATCGGTGTCTGCGTTTTTGTGCAGTTTTTTTTTTCTTCATTAGCTTCCATTGACTGCAAAAAACGTGGATAAACAGCCGTTTACTGGCGTTTATGAGCGTTTAGCTTTGTTTATTGGCGTCCGGCGGTTTTGTGGTCAAAAGAACGACTTTTGAGCGCCAATTCAGGGCGTTCAGATGACAGCCCAAAAATGCCACTGCTGATAAAAGACAATTAACGTCCATGTGCGCATGGACACATAGGATAACATAAAGTGGTGTTTTTGGGCTGTTAAAAAAACGGTAATTTATCAGATAGATACAGTGTGCATGGAGCCTATTGTAGCTTGGCTTGGCCCCGGCTGGGTGTAGCTAAGTAAATATTTTTATACAAAAGTGTACATTAAGGCTTCATGCACACAGAACTTTAAAAAAACAGCCAAAAAACGTCAGTAGCTTATCAGGGATGTTTTCAGCTTTTACCAGCGTTATATTACTGCTGTTTTTTCCGTTTGTTTTGCGTTTTTAAAGGGCCAACGTTTTGTTTTTTTTCAGTTGGTCTAAAACTTCCAAAAACATTGGGGATTGACGTTTGTGAGCGTTTTTTGGCCATTTTTAAGTGTTAGTTTTTAAGCGTTAGAACGTTTTTACAGCTGAAAAATGTCCAAAAAAACCCTCAGGTCTTGGGTTTTTTTACAGCTCAAAAATGTCACTGCTAAAAGTAGCTGATAACAGCCCATGTGTGCATGAACACATAGGATAACATGATGGAGGGTTTATTGACTGTAGAAAAAAAAAACATCTGCAGCTAAAAACAGCTGATAACAGCCTATGTGTACATGAACACATAGGATAACATGATGGAGAGTTTATTGACTGTAGAAAAAAACGTCTGCAGCTAAAAACAGCTGCTGTAAAACAGTCAAAAAACGTCCGGTGTGCATGAGGCCTTATATTGTATTTTGACCCCCCTGAAAGTCCTATACTCATTTTTCCCTGATGGTGAAAGATATGCCCCATCATGCCACAAAACTGCTTGTTAAAATATCTAGGAGCTGGACCCTTGCATGCAGTGTACACTTTCCTTTTGCTCCTCCATAGGATTGAATGATTAGGATAATGGCCTGTACACATGGTGCAACTGTCGTACAACAACAGTCATGCAACAGCCTGTTGTACGATAATCCAACCATTAGTACGGCCGATTACAACAGCCGTCATACAACAGAAGTTGGCTGAGTAAACTAGAAAACTTTTGTTGGCCAACAAGCTGTTGTATGACTGTTGACTCGTGTGTACAGAAGTTGGCCAACAAAAGTTGAAAGTGCAAACACGCATGCTCGGAATCCAGGAAGTGTTGGGTCGTGTAAACCTGCGTCTGTAATTCACATTCACCTGAACTTGCTCGTTATACGCTCGTAACACGTCACTACGTTTGCCTTTGTTGGCTGATTACATGACTCCTGTCAGTACGCTAGACACAACCGCCAACAGCCGATTGTTGAACGTGCGGTCGTACAACAGTTGCACTGTGTGTACGAGGCATTAGGATAGGATGGCATTGAAGAGTACACAGCGCATGCAGAGGGCCAGCTCAGATTTTGATACTGGGTTCTGCGATATCATGGCCGGGCAATATTTTGCTGGATCAGTGACCTGCAAGTATTTTATTATTATTATTATACAGGGTTTATGTAGTCTCAAAAGTTTGTGCAGCACTTTACAAAATTCAGAAGGTCAGTACAGTTACAATTCAATTCAATTCAATACTGAAGGGCTCAGAGGCCAATGCTCATGATAGCATACAAGCTAAAGAGAAGGTCAAGTGATACAAAGGGGAACTTGTGGGGGGGAGGCCAAGGTACAATATAAAAGTGTACACTTTACTGATGCGACAAAGGATCCCACCTGTGAGACTCCAAGTCGGATGACAAGTGAAATTCAATGTTTTCCTATGAGAGTTGTTTTCACTGCAGGCCAGTCAAGTTCCTCCACCCTAAACTCACTCATCCATGTCTTTAGGGACCTTGCTTTGTGTATTGGTGCGCACTCATGTTGGAACAGGAAAGGGCCATTCCCAAACTGTTCCCACAAAGCTGGGAACATGAAATTATCCAAAGCGTCACTATAATAGCGGCAGAGCGCCACTAAAACTAGCGGCGCTTTACTGCTATTATAATGGCGCTTTGGCGCCGCTATTCAGGCAGGAGTGGGGCGCTTTTAACCCCCAAGAAGGGGTTAAACGTGCCACCACACGGTGTTTCTGAGGTGGCGCTATGCCGCTTCAGAAGCGCCACCCATTGGTTTCAATGGAGGAGGCGGTGTAGGAGTTGTGTATACACCGCTCCCGCACCACCCCAAATATGCTGATTGCAGGACATTTTCCTCATCCTGCAAGCGCACCGCCCCAGTGTAAAAGCACTCGGGCTTTCATAATGGTGTTATTGGGGTGAGTTTTTCAGGCGCTGTACAGGTGTCCCAGTGTGAAAGGGGTCTAAGAGTTCCCTTCACTGGAACCAAGCCTAACCCCTGAAAAACAACCCCACACCATAATCCCCCTCCACCAAATGATTTGGACCAGTGCACAAAGCAAGGTCCATAAAGACATGAGTGAGTTTGGGGTGGAGGAACTTGCCTGCTGTAACGGGAACTTTTAAGGTGTCAGCATACCAAGACAATTTGGACAATTTCATGCTCCCAACTTTGTGGGAACAGTTTGGGGATGGCCCCTTCCTGTTCCAACATGACTGTGCACCAATGCACAAAGCAAGGTCCATAAGGACATTGGTGAGTGAGTTTTTGGTGGAGGAACTTGACTGTCCTGACCTCAACCCGATAGAACACCTTTGGGATGAATTAGAGCGGAGACTGTGAGCCAGGCCTTCTCATCCACATCAGTGCCTAACCTCACAAATGCACTTCTGGAAGAGTGGTCAAGCTGCAAAGTGTGGGCTAACTCAATATTGAACCCTATGGACTAAGACTGGGATGCCACTCACATCCGGAGTCATGGAACAGGACGGTACTTTGTTTTGTTGTTTTATTGAGGGGATAAACAGTATATACACTCCTCTTCCTCCAGCACTGACACTTGCTGACTGTTCCACTCCTTACTTCTCTCCTGCACAATACTTGTTCTTCCAGGCCTGAAAGGCAATTTATCAGGCATCCATGACACTCCTTCCTCCACTGCAGCTAGCAGATGGTGAGGCCTGCTCTTCTGCTAGCAGGACCTCCGGACCACCCATTACAGGCAAGGGCCACAGGCTCCCAGTTGTGAAGCCACGGGCCCTCAAAGTGTAGCCAAGTACGTTGGTGCTAGCTGGGTATGGATGAACTACTGCTCCCAGCCCATCCTCTTCCAAGCCACACTGGCCTACTTCTCTGTCCAGTGACATTACCTCCCCTGACTGGCTCAGCGGACCTATACAGACTGTCCACTGTCTCCTCCCCAGCCTGCTCCAGCCTTTCTGCCCAGTCCCCAGGGTCTGTCACTTACCAACACCGGTGGATCCTTTAAAGAGTCTTTTATGTAGCTTCTCTGCTGCTCTCCTGTTCCCTTGTGCTGCTCCAAGAACCGACTCCGCTCCTGGCTGCACCTGAACCTCCAGGCCTCAAGGACCCCCCCCAGACTGGGGGCTCCCTCCCGGATGAGGCCTCCACAGCACCTGCTACATCTCCACTCTTCCACCCGACACACTCCTCCCCCCACTGGGCTGTCCCAGTGTATTTTTTTGGAGGCCTGCATCCTTCTAATTCTGAATGGGGATTGGTCAGGTCTCCTTAGAACACCCAGATGATTACACCTCCCCTCCAGCCTCTCTCTCCAGAATGTTCCAGTCCCTTCTGGAAAGAAGTAGGAGGATCCAATGACAACATCTAGGTACTGCCCAGTCGTACCTGAGTCACTCCCAGCTCAGAAATCAAAACAATCAGGCCTGCTCTTAGTCAGTCCTGACTAAAATTTTACCTTATCTATACACAAAAACTCCACACTCTAACTCCCACCTACCAGGGGGCGCTACATATATATTTATACACACATACTCTAATTAATATACAGTATATGTACAACATTGTATGTATATGTGTGAGGCCCCTTTCGCACTAGAGCGCCACTAAAACAGTGCTATCAGTCATTTTTGCCATGCTTTAGCGGCGGTTTTCGGCTGCTAGCGGGACGCTTTTTTTAAGGACACGTGATGGTGACCTTAAAAGGAAAAAACACAAAAAAGACCCATTTTGCAGGGCATCCGAAACGCCTTTCAGGAGCTTTGGAAGCGCTGCCCATTCATTGCAATGGGCAGGGGTGTTTTGGGAGCTCTAATTACAGTGCTCCCAACCCACCCCAAAGATTCTGCTTGCAGGACTTTTCCTAACGTCCCGCAAGTGCACCGCCCCAGTGTGAAAGCACACTGCAGAGAATGGGAGGTGGTTTTCAGGTGCTTTACAGGCGCTATTTCTATCGCTAAAACGCCTGAAAACTGCCTCAGTGTGAAGGGGGTCTGAGTGTTGTTGAAGTGGTATTATTTTTCTCCATTACATTTTTAATAGTTCTCAGAATTCTCATGTGGAATGACCAATAAGATAATAAACCCTTTTCTCTGTTGGCTTTACATGCAGCGGTGACACACGATGCTATACTAATGTATCGCTTATTTTCTTCTATATCTATAATGTCGTAACTTGCTTAGGCTAGCCATACATTTTACAATTTTCTTCTACAGTTTTCCTTTAGATTTACCAAAACCTTATAATATGAGGTCAAAACTAAACACTTTCAATTTGTGTGCAATCAGGCAGGCCCTTGTACTACATAGCTGAAGGTAAATCTAAAGGAAATTGAATAAGAAAATTATATAATGTATGGCCAGCTTAAATTAGATTAATCATGTGCATGCCCTTTGTGTTTTTCTATTGCTCTTTAAGCCCTGGTTCACATTGCAGCGATTTGGCATGCGATTTGACATGTCAAATCGCATGCCAAATCGGCGGCTATTGTCGGCAATGGCACCATTCGAACCGGTGCGATGCTGCATTTGCGGTGCTGCACTGATTCACAAAAGTAGTTTCTGTACTACTTTTGGTGACTTCGGGGTGCGATTTCAAAAGACATTTGTGCAGAAACCTGTACAGATGTCTCTGAAATGGCCCCTGAATTCGGGACTGACATGCGGGAATGAAATTGCGCAAGTTCAGCTTAAGTCAGTGCTGTCAGTGTGAACCTAGGCTTGGACACAACTATTGAAAGTAAAGTTTCTTACATCTGCATTTTAATAAATGTGTGTTCTTTTTTATATATGTATATCTTAACCTTTTAAAGGATGTAGTGTTTTATTAGGTTTCAATATTTATAAACTATGTGTAGCTGTACTTCTCTATATGCGGACACAATTTCTTTTATTATTACAATTAAATGAGTTGCCTGAGAAAAAAAAAATAGAAACAAAAATTAGGTGGAGTGTCTTTATAAGAGATATCTGACTTCATTCCAAAATGGAAAAATCTGTACAGACATTAAACCCAACCCAAAAATAACAAGGAATAGAGAATTAGAGAAATGTCAGTCACGAAGTGTGATGAGAAAATAAGGTTAGCTGAACTGGCCACATAGATAGAATTCTGATGCTTTATTATCACTAAATAACCAGGTTGGCTATCAAGGATCCCAAGCATAAGAACTCCAGGCAAAATGTTTCTTGAATGTTGAAGGCCTATGGTCGAAACGCATCAACATTTATGGATGTTTTACTGCTATGATGCGACAGTAAAGTTCTTATAAGGACGCCATCGAGTTGCCGGCATTTTTTTACTATGCATCTAAAATGTTTTTTTTTACCTTTGTAAGGGATGGGGAAAGGGAAGAACCACTGTTAGGTTTTTCATTTCTGTTTCTGCAGCTAATTGGGAGACGTTTCCCTCATTTCCTGTGTGATCACCAAGAAAGGAAGTTTGTAAAATCTTGCCAAGGAGGGCACAAACCCGCAGACTTCCCTTCTGAAAAGGACAGTGTATGATATAGAAGACAACAACAAACTTAAAAATAAAAATAGGTTTTTAAAGTAAAACTGAGACGTTCGGGGACAGATGGTCAGCAATATAAACCTGACAAAGGTTTGAAATCTTCTAGCCTATTTCTATGCTCCCCATTGGAGAAATTTCCCTCTTTCCTGGGAATATCTTCCCAGCGGGGTCACCGAAAACCTAGCCTGGAGTTGGGCATGAAGCCCCCGAGAGACAGCTTTCCAAATTCCATTTGTAACCAAACTACTGTTTTTGAGTAATTTGGCCCTTTCTTTAAAAGGGAAACTGCATTGGTTTTGTATCAATTGTATACTAATTGTTTCTATACTATAGGCCCCTTTTACATCAGCTGACAGATTGGGTCCAACTGTCTATTTTTCAGGTGAACCCGATTGGACCACTCATTGTTCTCTATGGGGAGGCAGATGTCAGCGGACAGTGTCCACAGTCACCCCAGGACATCCGATCTGGTCCGCTAAAAACAGACAGATGGGGATACATTCCCCTTAGTGCACAGGGACCTGTCTTCCGCCTGCTCAGCGGGGATCAGAGGAGAGATGGATTCCGCCCCATTGGAAAGGGGCCATACAGTTAAGTTATTTTTTTTTTTACTACAAATACAAGACTTGCTTTACAAATAAACATTTTATACATGACAAAGATCCCCAAAACACTACTGGTTAGCTAAAACAGACAACACAGCACATGCAGCCTTCTTTTAGGTTTAGTTTTTCTGACTGAAACTTTATACTGAGCTGTGTGACAGACTCACCCAGGACAGGGGCTTTTGGAGGGGACTGCAGGCTACTGACTATGGGCCCTGGCTTTTAAGGGTACACTACTCTTTGTGAGGTGTATGCCTGGGGGACCCTTGGAGTAATGTTACTTTGGATTCAAGGCCATGTCTCCCCAAGACACACAGACACTGGGACTCTAGGCCTGGGGTCCATGTATAGGGCCTAGCTGCCTCATTACCAATAGTGACTGATTTGCACTGTGAGACTCAAAGCAGATGGTGATGCCATCAACTCAAGCAACCTGTCTGGGGTCCCCTGCCATAATGTGTTTATTGTAAGTAGGTCTCCTGCTATAGTCTGTTGCCTACTAGTCTGAGGTGGGATGAGATCACTGTTTGCATTGTTAATTGTGCTAATTAACTCACCTATTGTCTGCTAACAGACTACTGTGGGGATGTTGAACGTATGATAATGTGTAGTGTACTTTGTGAGCTCAGTGCCGGCAAGCCCGACCTGAAGTGGAGATATCTGATTAATCACAACATTGTCTGGGTGGACATTGAGCCACCTAGGCTGGTTTAAGTGACTAGCTAATCAGCGCTTGTTACGTATGTTTCTGGTTACAGTTTGTATTTTTAGGGTAATATGATCAGGAGGGGACTGTTCTCCTGAGAAGCATAAATTCTGTGTGAGTTTGTTCAATAAAAGTTCCAGTTTTGCAGCTGAGTTCTTGGTTGCAATATGCGGCTATAATATCTGATATCCATGTTCAGACTAGAGGAAGCGGTATACTGACGGAAGCACTCAAGCGGAGTGTGGGATGGTTCCGTCATAAGTTGCCTGTGAAGGATCTCGCATCAATGTGTGTAAAATTACGCTTTTGCTATTGAGCTCTGTAAGCAAGCTTTTCATTACAGGCTATAAAGAGAAGGATACAAATATGTGAAAAGGAGCACAGAGCTCCAACTGCTGGCTAAAAAAAAACCAAAATAATAATATGAAATATTTCATATTTACCTAAACAAGAAAAATCAATACTTTATGTTTTAGTCCTGACTATAATAAACAATGAAAATATGCACAATACCACTATAAATTAGACATATCCTTTCAATGTCAGGGTGTAACTGGTATTTCAAAAATCAGAGTATCTTAGTGATTAATACGATGGGTAGAGTCAATGTGCGTGTGACTTGTTTGGGAGACCGCATGTCAGTCATTTCCATAGAGATCCACCTTCAAAAACAAACAAAGCACATGGGCTATCTCAAACAGCCATTATCAGTAGAAAGCAATTGTTTCCTTACTGGCATGAAAGGGCTCTGGCACAGAGCACCCTTTTGCAAGTCTGGAACAAAGCATGAATGCATGTGGAAAAATGGCTTGCTCACATCAAGTCTGACATCACTTGCTCAATCCAGTGGAAGAGATTGCTTGTTATTTCTGTAACCGTCTAACCATAACAATCTAGCTGAATATTATTTGTCTTATGCCAATGGCGGCGTTTACTTAACATCATTAACATGGCAGGATTTATGAATCTGGTGCGGCAGATAAACTTTTAGTGCACATTAGATATATTCCTCTCTCCCTGAAGTCAGAGGGAACTGGATGGCTGCTTGGCAGCAGTTACTCCACTTTAAACACTCCCATCTGTATGCTAGAATTCTATTAAAACTGGACTGACTCTGGAATCAGCAAAATAGATTACCTGCAAAAGTATTATTAGTATAGATGGTATAATTTGTATAAGCAGTCATATGCTGCAAGACTAGTCCATGACACTCCACACCAGTGGTGGCTGGTGCTCAATTTTTTTTGGGGGGGCAAACACCCCGCCAGGTCCGCACTTACCCCATCCAGGTTGCGGCTTCTCCGGCTTCTACTCCTGACCAATTCAATCTTAAGACCTGCTTCCTGTCCTGATTGGCCGGGAGTAGAAGCCAGAACACAATAGAGAATATTGATTCACTAATGTCACAAGTGGGTAGCCTCGGAGTGCAGTGCTCTGCGCCACGAGCCCAACCTTTTTGAAGCCAATTAGAGCCTCAGGCTCTAATCAAGTGCTTAAAAAAAACCAAAAAAAACTTGTAGAAACCTATTCGTCTGGTGCCTCGTATGGAGATTAGAGAGCGGCGCATTGAGATTAGGAGGGTGGCGCCCCTGCACCCCTTATTGACTGGCCGCCACTGCTTAGGCCACTTTCACACTGAGGCGCTTTATAGGTGTTTTTTAAAGCTAAAAATAACGCCTGTAAAGCGCCTCGCAAATCCCCCCCAATCCACCCCAATGTGAAAGCCAGATGCAAGCAGCATCTTTGGTCCAGTGTGGTGAGCGGTGTATACACCGCTCCTCCACTGCCCCTGCCATTGATAACAATGGACAGCGCTTCCAAAGCAACTGCACACCGCCCGGGAGGGCCAAGCGGCGGAGCATTTAACCTCTTTTTAATCCCCTCGGGGGGGTTAAAAGCGCACCGCTGCTGCCCGAGTAGCGGCACCATAGCGCCGCTGTAACAGTGGTAAAGCCCTGCTAAACTAGCGCCATTTTACTGCTGACACTCGGGCAGCCTCAGTGTGAAAGTGGCATTAAAGCTGGTCACACACAATTTTTTTGTTTTTTGATAAAAGAAACAAATAGATTCCTTTAGCAAAATAAATGAGGTAGATGGAGGGATCCCCGTGCCAGGACATTGTATTCCGACAGCGGCTCCTGCAGGGGCGTTGCTAGGTCTCCAAAAGATCTGGGGCTAGAGCCCATAGCAGCAAAGTAAAGAAAGTCATATGCTTGAGTATATATATATATATATATATTGTTACATATCTGAGTGCGGATCCCCCTTACATCAGGGTCCCCAGAGAGCCCCCCACTTACATCAGGGTCCCCAGAGATCCTCCGCTTTGAATGCTAGGCAGGGAAGGAATCATGGCTGTGATGTCACTGGTTGCTAGACACTAGGCAACTCTAGCAACCAGTGACCAGGAGTAGAGTCAGGTGTAGATGAGGGCGGCACCAGAGCCAGCGCTACAGTGGCTCAGTCTGCCCCTGCCTCTTGCATTCCGGACTGGGACATACCTGCTAATTGCAGAACTGCACCCACCTGGTAAGAGACTCGGGGCTATGGGCCCAAGACTCGGGGCTATAGCCCCAATGGCCACCCCTTAGCAACGCCCCTGGGCTCCTGCTGATTACCGACTGCAACTTTAACATTCTAAACCCCTGCTCTCTGAGTGTGAGTGTCTCACAAGCGATAACAAAACAAGCATGTGCTAAAATCTATCTTTGTCAAATTAAATATGAACCCGGTTGCTCTTTATGGATGACATTTTACATTACTGAACATGTCAAGGCTGGTACAGCATTGCGCTCATGTTTTGATTCCTGATTGTTAATGTGCCAAAACCTTTAATAAAAATGTATTCTTAAAAAAAAAAAAAAAAAAGAGAAGATGAGCCCCAGGTAGATGTAAAATTCAGACATTAATACATTTCCTTATAAATTCACTGAAATGTATTTTTTTTGTAAATTGATCTACTGTAACTACCTGAATATGACTAAATATAAAAGGTGAAGTATTATCAAATCATAGATGCAAGTTTGCTATGGTATCAGTGACCCAGAACAATTTGGTACATGTATGCAGTAACATTTAGGCTCCATGGACACTAGCAGCTCCTAAACTTGAGTTCAGGAGCTTAGGTGGTTTTTTTGCCAAAGCTCCTAAACTCAACCATGTCCATATACACATAGGCTTTTAGGATCGTTTAGGAGCTGCTGCGGTTAGGGGAGGTTCAACCTCCTCTAACCTCCCTCTCCTGAACGCATTCATGATAGGAACATTTTGACCACAAAACACACAAAATCGCCGTAAAAACACAGCACATTTTCCCGTGGTCGGTGGTCAAAGTAGTTCAAGTGTACATGAAGCCTTAAAGTGTTACTAAACTCACAACAGTAAAATCAGTCTGTATATGCAGTAAAGCATGCTTGTTATACTCACTGTGGAACCTAAGGGGTTAATCCACTGTATTGTGTAAAAAGGCTGTTTGATCCTGTCTCCTTTGATCCCCCCCTCTTCCACTGTCCCCAATCTATCTGCTGATAGAACAGAGTATTGGGGGACAAGCTGCACATGCCCAGTTTGGTGTGTATTGCAAAAGTTTTTTTTTTCTTGGGCAGGTGCATGTGATCAGCACAGGGCCAATCAGCACTGTCCAGACAGAGGGTCAGGGGTCCAGCAGCCTCATAGGACAATCAGGGGAGAATCAAAAATCCTCCTACAAGCTTTAACCAGTGCTCTGCTGGATACTGATGGAAGTCACAATGGTATTTAGCAGTTTATATTTACTAAAGTAATTGCATTTCTATGTTCTAAGTACTGTGGGAGACCAGGTATAATGAATGCAGGGTCCTGGGTTTAGTAACACTTTAAAGTATATAACAAGAAGTTACATGAATCAAAACAGTCATATCAGCGAGATATAACCATTGTACAGCAAGGAAAAAAAGAATGTTAATGAACCCTTTTATGGGATACTCAGAAATCAGTTAATTGATTTATTAAATATTATAATTATTAATATCTTCATCATCACCACCACCACCACCATCATGAATACATTTATATTTGGATGTTCCTAAGGCTCCTTTCACACTTATGCGACTCGTCCTGCGCCTTTAGACTGCAAAATCGCATGACAAGTCATTCCCCATGATTTCCAATGACAACCATTCATATCTGTGCCGACTTCAAAGTAGTCCCTGCACTACTTTGGTCCGACTTTCATGCGAGTTTAGGTCCATAGACCTCATGTTTGCACAGGCATTCCCCGAAATCGCTTGAAAATTGCACCCGCAAAATCACGTGACTTTCAAGTTGCAGAGTGTGAAAGGGGCCTAAGGTTTCTTCAATCCATGTATCACATAGGAATCACTACTAAACCCATAGTACTGGTACTTTGGCTATGGGTCCAAATAAACTTTCTTTTTTTTTTATTAGCACAATTGCTGAAAATTATGTAGCGCAGAAGTAATAAAAACAATAATAAAGTGTTTAAAACCCAAGAACATTGTTACACACCAGGTCTACCCAGTACAATTCTATACTCCTGATATTGGTCACCAGTTTTCAGATTGCCAACAATCCCAGTACCACAATATATATTTAACTCTATCAATATATTGGCCACATACACACTCCTCTTTTAATTAAGCTAAAGCAGTTCTTAAAAACAATTTAAAACAAATGATGATCCATACTGCCCAATGGTAGTAAAGGCTGCCATAAGTTAATGATGTATAACAATAACACCAACATGTAATATGTCCACATACAATTCACAAGCATTTGATTATTAAATTCACATATTGGTTAGCATTGTGTGAAAATGTAATTAAAATGGATTGACAAGTTACTCATACTCAAGAGCAAAAAGGTACACTACTTTTTGTTCATGTGTAATTCTTCGTAAAGGGACTTTTTATAATTTTTTCTACATTTATAAAAAAAAAAAAATAATATATGTTAAAACTATTTTTGCTTTTCAAGGATAAACTCCAGGCAGATATACATGACAACACAAAAATGCAGCTCAGTGTTTTGCAACTCATTATTTTGGTAATGGTTTATTTAGTGTAAGTACCTGAATTTGGTCCCTCTTGCATTCTGCTGCACAGCAGAGCTCAGAATGCAGGAGGAAAAAGCAAAATGAGTTAATTTGTTCTACAGTGCACAGAGCATGCTGATAGGAGGAGAGAAAAGAGTGACCGAGAGATTAGCTCATCAGTTTGCTGCTTCTCCTTTCAATGTCCAGTCAGTCTGGGGAGGAGATCTAGAAGTGTTGATTTGCTGCATCAGAAAAAATTAGGTCTTTCGCCCCGTCAGAAAAGGCTGTGCTTTGTGGCAGAGCAGTGTAAATCTAAGGCTGGGTTCACATATGAACCGCATGCGGCTCACAGCAGGGGTCCGCTGCGTCCTGGTTCACCGTTTCAGGTCGGATTTCAGCCCGAATTTTGAAACGGACCAAAGGTCACACAGCATTTTTGTAAAAAATGAACCGGACCTGCTGCGGAGATATGTAAACCGGCTCCATAGAGAGCCGGTCAAAATCTCCTGCTATTGCGAATTGGATGCGGGGAACCCGCAACCAATTCTCAATGGTGTGAACCCAGCCTAAGCATTGGATGGACAGAAATGCAAATCATTTGACACCTTAAAAAACAGTCCCTTATATTTATTTCATCTGTATATTTAGCAATTTCCCTGGAGTTCAATGTTAAGTTAGACCAATAACATGGCATATGATTATGTAGTCTTCTATCAAGCCCTCATGTGGATGTCCAGGCACCTTTCATGTGTTTTTTACGATCTCTTTGCCTCCTGTTGGAATAAGCCTGTTGTTAGGGGTCAATAGCTTAAAACGGTAGTAAACCAATCCCTTTAAGAGTTTAAAAACCAGTTCCATTTCCAGCACGTGCCGGAAATGTAACACTCCCATTGGTTGTGCTCTAAACCTAACTGTCAAACCATCCAATGGCTGGTGTCATAGCTGATCACATGTGCAGCATCATGGCAATTGAAGATTAAACAGAGGCCAAGAGGGCAGCTTCCTTGGCTGAAAATTATAAGAGGGTTTACTACCACTAAGTTGAAACGCACAGGTGAATTATTATCATTGAGTCATCCCATACTGGACAGTTTGGAAGTTTCAGCCAGCCAAAGCAACCCAATCTAATCTGCTATGCTGTTTTTTAGTTAAAGCTGGCTATACATTAGTAGACTTTCCCATTGATGTTCATACTAATGTTCATATGAATTAAACATTCGTATGAAAATTAGTTGCACATTTGAAGACTGGAAAAATGTTGTTCAAAAATGCTTAAAAATTGTGTTTGTTTTTAGCATTCGATTTTGGAATGAATGGACTTTACAGAACGAAAAATCACACACATTGCTAGAGATTTGTTTGTTCAAAAAAAAATTCCATTCTCCTCCTTAGAATTTTATCATCGCACCTCCAGTTGCGCCATACATTTCAGTTGCAATCCATCAATTTCCCTTACCATATCAGGGATTGAGTTCCTGTTGGGAGAGAAAACTCTAATGAAACACCTCTCTACAATTTAGAAGGCCCTCCAACCCCTATACATGGCGGTCTTGACAAGCTTTTGTTCTGTTGGCATATGAAGCTCCTGAGGCTGGAGGATTGGGAGGATATCTGGGAATATCTCATGCAACACCTAGTCTCTGCCAGGCACAGGTTAATGCAATTTAACCACTTGGCACCTGCTCACCATCGCAGATTTTGAGTGGTGATATCTGAATGATGCCTGCAGTTACAGGCATCATTCAGATATCTTAGAGCTGGTAATTCCCTTCACAGTAAGAACAATCATAGTGGCTGTTCATCGCTTGATTGTTCTTACAGGCGGCGGGAGAGGACATCCCCCCTCCCGCCACCCTCCAGTGCTTCCCATGCGAGCCAGAGAAGGAATCGACCATCCCAGTAGGTTACATAGAGATTTCCAGTGGGCACAATGTTATGATGTCACGCCCGGCCTCTGCATTTGAAAAAATGCCGCCGCCTCGGCTAGGAAGCCGAGATTGTTTTTTTTTTTTTGTAAATTTCAGGCTGCCTTTCCTAGAAACGAGATATGGAGACTTATAGACCCCAGATCTCACTGTAAAGAGGACTGTAAAGAGGACCGGTCATGCCCTATTCCTTTTACAAGGGATGTTTACATAGGATAATACATAATCGGAATAAAAGTGATCAAAAAATGTAAAAAGAAAGTATAAAAATATAAAAATAAATCTCCGCGTGCTCGCTCACAAAAGCTAATGCATATGTAGGTCGCGCCCGCATATGTAAACGTGAGGTATCGCCGCAAATGTTAGAGCGAGAGCAATAATTCTAGTGCTAGACCTCCTCTGTAACTCGAAACATGTAACCTGCAGAAAATTCTAAAGCGTCACCTATGGAGATTTTTAAGTACCGAAGTTTGGTGCCATTCCACGAGCGTGCACACCTGTAAAGCGTGACATGTTAGGTATTTATTTTCTCGGTGTAACATCATCTTTCACATTATGCAAATAAATTAGGCTAACTTTACTGTTTTGTTTTTTTAATGCATGAAAAAAAAAAAGCGTTTGCTGCACAAATACTGTGCGAGATAAAAACTTGCAACGACCACCATTTATTCCCTAGGGTCTCTGCTAAAAAAATATATATAATGTTTGGGGGTTCTGAGTGATTTTCTAGCAAAAAAAAAGATGATTTTTACATAAAGGAGCGAAGTGTCAGAATTGGCCCGGTAGGCAAGTAGTTAAAATTCTTCATAGCGTCTAGTTAAAGTGGAGTTCCACCCAAAAGTGGAAAACTTTCGCTCATCGGATCCCCCCCCTCCAGGTGTCACATTTGGCACCTTTTCAAGGGAGCATCAGCAGCCCGGTCCCCCTCCTCCTTCCCCGCCGCCAGCCAGTGGAAGAGCGCAGCACGCTTTGTGCATGCACATTATGGGTCTGGTCATGAGGCTGAAAGGCTACACTGCCGGGTTCCCTTACCCGCAATGGCCGCGGCAGCACCCGACCCCCTGATCTGAAAATCGGCGGCGGTGCCGACATCACTGGAATCCAGGACAGGCAAGTGTCCTAAAGTTAAAAGTCAGCAGCTACAGTATGTGTAGCTGCTGACTTTTAATTTTTAAAGGGGCAGCGGACCTCCTCTTTAACTCCCCAAAAGTTACATAAGATCTTCCCTCACACCCATCCAAATGCTGGCTCTGCCTGAAAGACCGTCACATTCTTACATGTGTTTTGGGATTGCCTGAGTATTAGGCCTTTCTGGATTATTCTGTTATTAGGCACAGGTGGGTGCTGTAGGAGAGGGGATTTTTAACATTGAAAATGAGCTTTAAAAGTATGGCTTTTTAAAAAAAAAAAAAATCATACTCACCTAGATGGCTGCAGCACCGATCCCAGCTGCAGCTGTACCCCGCCGCTTCCAAGACCAAGAACTGAGAGATCAAATACCGCTGATCACTCCGCTCTTGGTCTTAAGCCTGCAGAGACATGGTGACTGCCAGTCACCGACTCTCTGCTCTGGAGTGCTGGGCTGTGAAAGGGAGCGGGAGCATCTGGCTCAGGCCCTGCTCACTGAGAGGCTGAGCCAGCTGCGGGTCCAGGCTTCTGTGCAGATCCTGACCATATGGTCGGGATCTTTTTACAGCCTAGACCTGGTCTGTAACGTCCCACTGTCGGGAAAATGGATATCCATAGGAGATGTATAGCAAAAAAAGCTTTGGCTATACTTCTCCTTTAGGCAGTATGGTTCAGACACCTACCTGCCTCCAGCCTGTGGCCAACAGGGGAACATATTACCAGCATATGTGTATGTAGCAGTGTTTGAATTGCTAGCGGGAGCAGCTGGCTCAGGCCCTGCTCACTGAGAGGCTGAGCCAGCTGTGGGTCCAGGCTTCTGGGCAGATCCTGACCATATGGTCGGGATCTTTTCACAGCCTAGACCTGGTCTGTAATGTCCCACTGTCGGGAAAATGGATATCCATAGGAGATGTATAGCAAAAAAAGCTTTGGCTATACTTCTCCTTTAGGCAGTATGGTTTAGACACCTACCTGCCTCCAGCCTGTGGCCAATAGGGGAACATATTACCAGCATATGTGTATGTAGCAGTGTTTGAATTGCTCCCAGTTCTACTGTTTTAGGGGTTACAAAAGGACTACTATCAAAACAGATTACAAACATTAGCTGCATTTAAACATACATTTAGGGCCCATTCGCACCAGAATGTGGCGCGGGAAACCCGCTTTCCATGCATGTTTCCTTCAATCTGCTGTGGGTGTCAATGTACTCTGAGAGACACCCCAAAAGCAGACCACAAATGCAGTATGCTTCTCTGCAATCTGTTTTTTAAAAGTAGTGCATGCACTTACCTTTGGTGCAATCCAGTGCGATTTCAGCCCATTCAACTGAATGGGTTGAAAATAGCACCGCACTGAAATGCGCAAGAATCGCACAGGAACGCAGACCCTGTTCCTGTGAAATTCCAGTGTGAAACGGCCCTTAATGATTTTTTTTAATGAATACGTAAGTACATTGAATGATGTTTTGTTTTTTGTTATTGCTTCAAGTTTGGCTTAATTTGCATAAAAGACTTGCTTTAAATGAGTTAGTCATTAGCAGATAATCTCTTCAATAAGAATCTTATACCCAGTGTTAGAAAACACCCCTTAAACGCCCTTCGATCAACTCTTTTGTGAGACAACTTTGAGACTGACAGCAATAAGAGCTGATGGTTTTTTTTTTTGCACTTACAAAGCCTAAGCCGCTCAGCAGCTCTTTTCCTTGTGACACCGCCTTGACCCCTGCTCAGCTTTGGCTCAAAAGCTGCTACAGAGATGCCATCAAACAGCTGATGGGTGGGGGTCCTAGGATGACCCCTGTCCTTGAGCAGAACTGTCACCATGAAGTTCCTCTTTTGTAAAAAAAGAAAAATAAACATAAGCTCTTTCAGGGCCATTCACACAGGGGCGATCCTACTTCGGCTAAACTTTGCTAGGTAATTGCAGCACGCCACTTATGCCAGGCTACTTTGCCTGTGGCCCATCAGAGAAGGGAGAGAGGGGGTTGCCCTAAATAAATTATATTCTTTTCACTGTAAAGTCGCTTGCATTAAGATGGGGGATCCGACTTGGAGGCGACTTCTATTGAATCCTATGGGCACAAGTCGGATAGAAGTCGCTTTGAAGTTGTGCAGGAACCTTTTTTTGAAGTCGGAGCATCTCAGTAGCGTACATTAAGACGGCTCCCATTCATTTCAATGAGATTTGAGATGTCAGGCGACTTGAGGCGACTCAAGTCGGATCGCAAGTCGCCCCTGCGTGAATGGCCCTCAATGTGTAGAGATCTAGAATGATGTATACAAAATATAAAAACAACAAAACTGGAGGTGACACATCAAATGTACAAAACAGACATTTGGAGAGGAACACTTTCCCAGGTATAATTACCCTAATGAGCTTCAATTTCACCCAGAGTCAGCTTGTTGCAACCTGCCAAACGAATATTTCCTATTTCGAGATGTGTTCAGAGCTTCATCTGAGTCAAGCTCCTTGATAATGAGCCACGACAGACACAGGAAAATCATACTGCCAGCAAGCAAGCCGTGTCTAAAAAATCAGAATGCTGAGTCAAGTAGAGGCAAATTGATACATCCAGAAATGCAGGCACATAAAGATATAAAAGATCCTATCTAAACCAGTTGTACACGTCTTTATATAACACCTGTCTGATTTTCCTGTAATCCTATGCAGATAAACAGACTTCATGCAAACTGAGCGTTTAGCTGCCGTTGAGGGGCACAGGCACACCTTCCAGACCTGCTTTCGGCAGCCTGGCAAACTCTAGGAGAGTCTAAAGCCTCGTACACACGGTGCGACGATCGTACGACCGAACGGACCAAATCGTATGCTGGCTGTTGTGTCTCGCATACTGACATGCACTAAGCGATCGTACAACCAAGCCGAACGTAATGACGTGTTACGCACATATAAGGAGGAAGCTCAGGTGAATGTGATTTGTGAATTAGGAACGTAGGTTTACACGAACGGACACTTCTGAGCGTTTCTGACTTCTGAGCATGCGTGTTTTGCATGTACAACTTGTTGGACCAACTTCTCTGTACACACGATACAATGGTCTCACGACCGCTTGTTAGTACTACCAAAGTTTTCTAGTTTGCTCATTCAACTCCTGTTGTACGACCGTCGTACGTCGGCTGTTCTAATTGCACATACTAACGATCGGATGATCGTACAACGAGCGGTTGTACGACCGTTTTCATACGACCGTCGCACCGTGTGTACGAGGTTTTAAACAGCTGCAGCAGCTGGACGGGGCTGGGCAGTGCACGGAGTGGTACTTCTATTTAAGATAGTGGGTAGTATATGCCCAGGACCAAAAGCGTAGAATGCAGGTTGCTTGTGTTCCAGGCATTTGTCCCAGCTCCATCCAGCTATAGCAGCTATTAAACTCCTATAGAGTTTGACAGGTTGTCATCAGTGGGGTTGGATGGTGCACCTGTGTCTTTCAGCTTCAGCTAAACATCTGAGCTTCATGCACCAGGGCTAAATGCCCAGAGTGCATGAAGCCTAAAGTCTAGTACATACTAGTAATTGTGTTCTAAGAAGGGGACGCCCCCCTCCCCCTACCAAGACACACCGAGTGCTGATCAGCAGATCGTTTTCAGTCATGCCCCTTCCAGAGAAGCTGGGCAAAGTTTGTCTGGATTCGGTTGGACCGGCTGCTATATACATGGGTTGAATGTCGGCCTGTGTTTTATTAAACTCGCCGATGCTGCCCAATATTCGGCACATGTGCTACGGCCCTTAACACTGGGGGAGAAAGGCAAAAAACTGGGCTTGATTGCATTGCACAGAGTTGTAAATCTTACAAAGCTAGATGCTTGAAAGAGAGAGCAAAGAGACTCCGTCATTGAGCTGCTGCCCCTTCAGTACCCAATAAAGTCTTGACCATTGGCGGCTGGGGTTTTTTTGGGGGGGCAGTAAACAACCACCCCCCTATCTCACCCAGCAGCCAGCCACGCCTCAACCCCCCACCCACTTGCTGTCTGCCGGTCGGTCCAGCACTCACCCCATCTAGGCATCGGCAGCGGGCATCAGGCAGTGGCTCCTGTGTCCTTCCCTCCATCATGGCGGCCGTGCGCCCCCCCCCAGGCGTCCAATCGGATTGCCTGTCCTTTCAGCCAATCAGGTGATGGATCTCAGACTCGCTTCCTGATTGGCCGGGAGAAGGATCAGTGTTACAATAGAAAATATCAATACGCTATTGTTAACACACCTGGGTGGGCTCGGTTCGCATTCTCTGCTCCCCGAGCCCACCCTATTTTGAAGCCTATTAGAGCTTCAAAAAACACCCCCCACCCATTGAAATTCATGCATCCGGCGTCCTGCAAAGGGCCAGATGCATGTATGGGGGGGACGGACGGACACCTGAGCATCCTTAATGGACGGGCCACTCCTGGTCTTGACCAAGCTGTATTGCTTTAGCCACAGTAGAGAAAATTAAAATTGAATGACCTAGCTGTGTCCGACATTACACGCATTGGCTGCTGATCAGACGCTGGTTTTTAAGCATATCCCTTTGAAAAAAGCCAGTCTTTGGACCAGCTTCTTTCAGACAGACAGCTGCACACATTGACCAATTGTAGGCCTGTGTGTATCCAAAATTAGACTGACGTCCTCCCGTCAAGGCATTTTTAATTTTGCTTAACTAATTAGCATTTTTGAGGGGGTTGGGAACCAGGGCGAGCAAAGAATAATCAGAATAAACTTCTGTTTTAAAGCAGAGCTCCAACCATAGGGGCGGGGTGGGTTGACAGGTACCTGCTCCCACTTTTCTCCCCCTCCCTCCTTGTAGTCTTCTGGGACATGGCACAGTTCCCAGAAGATTGCCGGACTATTCAGCAGGCGTAGCACGACTCACACATGTGCACTGCGAACCCTGCTGTGAAGCCGCAAGCTGTCACAGCCGGATGCCCACAGTTGAAATGTCGGCGCCAGGGAGAGGAGAGGGAGAGAAGCCATGGTTTGAGTGAGCACATCGCTGGACCGTGGGGCAGGTGAGTGCGCATTTTTATTAGAAGTTAGCAGGTACACTTTTTGTAGCTGCTGACTTTTAAGAAACACAAAACGAGCGGAACTCCGCTATAAAGTATAAATATAAAAAGTATATATAATATAAAAACAAGCTTGTGCATGTTCAAGAAATTGCTATCTAAAAGATTAGAAGGATTATTTAAAGCCAGAACCACCCACATCATTCAATTTTATGCACAGTGAACTTAATTCCGGTGGTGTGTCTTCAGCAGAGATTAACACTTCAGGGATCAAGTCTCTGTCTTATGGTACAATACTACTAGTTCTGCTTAAATTCCTGTCTAATGAAAGGATGATATTTGATAACTCCCATATATATGGGTATAAAATGGCATTCATTTATACTGTAATTAGGAGATTAAAAGCATAGTAGAGACATTATGTGAGTTACAAAACCCAAGAGAGTTTACATAACATAGAAGCATACCTCTTGCTGACATGTTCTACAGCCTGAGAATAAACTGCTATCCCATAATACCATTAATAATATTATACAGAAAGCTAACATGCTCTTCCATGCTTTGCAATTTAGATTGGTTCAGGTATAGATTGCAATAACCCCAGCTAGACACAGAAGGCATGAGGGCCTCACTTGTTGGAACCCAGAAACCAATAGAAAGAATGAAATAATACAAAAACCTAAAAACAAACCTTGAAGCACTTGAGGCACTTAAAAAGCAAATTAGCAGAGAGACCAATCCTACATAACCTTAAAAGGTTGATAAGCATTCAGTAGCACAGATCTATTGTAACAGTGGCGGCCGGTGCTCAATATTTTGGGAGGGAGAGAGGGGGACGGAAAAGAAACCTGCCTTCCTCACTCGCACTACCGCGACTGCTCCAACATGTCATGGGAAGTGGCGGGCTGCTGCTTTTCCTCCCGGCCAAAGAGGAAGTGGGTCCTGAGACCTAACTGGCCAGGAATCCTAAGACGCTTCCTGATTGGCCAGGAGGAGAAGCAGGAAGACATTAATATTAATTTGCTAATGTCACACAACTGGGTGGGCTCAGGGCGCAGTGTTCTGCGCCCCGAGCCCACCCTTTTTTGAAGCCAATTATAGACTCCGGCTCTAATCATGTGCTTCAGAAAAAAAACTCATTGAAATCCACGCGTCTGGCGCCCTGCATGTAGATTAGGGGCCGGGCGCATGGATTAGGGGGTGCACCTTAATGGAGCGACCGCCCCTGTATTAGATTGTAAGCTCTTACGAGCAGGGCCCTCTTGACCGGTTTCGTTCCAGTGAACGTCTTCCCGGGGCATCCCGGGATGCCCCAGGAAGATGTTCACTGGAACTAAACCAGTCGGGCGAGGATACATTCAGTCACTGCGGAATGTCACTTATCCTACCATTATCTGCTGGAGTGTTGTAAGGTCTATGGACACTTCTTGAATAAACGCCCTTGGTTTAACTGCAGTATTGGTGACCTTTTGTGCTTTCTTTTATCATCTGATCCTCGGTGGCTCCTTGCTGATGAGATGCTGTTTCTGTGATTTGACGGCCAACAGATGAAGGTGGGGCTCATTCGCAAACATGTTTGTCCCTCTGTAATAAACGGTCATCTGAATCTGGTAAGCACACATCCTATATGGTGTCTCACACGTGATGGATTTACGCATGTGCACTTTTTCTGAATGAGAAGATCGTTTCAGGATTACCACCTTTTTACATTTGAATATATGAATAATTTATCACACTTTTTGAATTTATGAACTTATTTGGACTAATTTTTTAGCGCAAGTTTTTTTATTCCATTTGCATGTTATTCTCACATGTTTAAGTTGCAGCTCACATTGTTTCTATATGTTCACAAGCGCAATATTTTTTTGTCTTTTATTGTACATTGTTCTTGAAAGCATATGCCCATATAGCAGGGATATGCAATTAGCGGACCTCCAGCTGTTGCAGAACTACAAGTCCCATGAGGCATAGCAAGACTCTTACAGCCACAAGCATGACACCCAGAGGCAGAGGCATGATGGGACTTGTAGTTTTGCAACATCTGGAGGTCCGCTAATTGCATATCCCTGTCATATAGGATGAAAACAAAATAGGGTTTTATTCCTATCTTTGTCAACTTTGTCTTATCTTCTCCTTTTTGGGATTGATAGAGACAGAGGAACATTATGTAGAAATGTTGGCAACTGTCTACGGTTTTCCAAGACAGCCCTACTTTTGCTGTGACCCGGTATTGCAGCTTGAGGTACAAGCCAGTTACACTGTGCATGCTTTGTGATCTTCTATTATTATCATACAGGATTTATATAGCGCCAACAATTTGTGCAGCGCTTCACAATATAAAGGAAGACAGTACAGTGCAATACAAGAGGGTTAAGAGGGCCCTCTAATAAGGAAAGGCAAGTGGTACAAAAGGTAACCACTGTGAGACATGAACTGATGGAATAATTAAAGGTTCTGTATTTAAGTGGTGGCAAATTAGGCTTTCGGGCATCGTCTAAAAAAGAGACAGCGTGGAAGATAGAGACACAAATTGGGAGTTTCAGAGGATGGGAGAGGCACTGAAGAAGTC
Source organism: Glandirana rugosa (assembly GCA_018402905.1). NCBI lineage: Eukaryota > Metazoa > Chordata > Amphibia > Anura > Ranidae > Glandirana > Glandirana rugosa. The sequence goes on along the minus strand of BLSH010427592.1, from coordinate 1,228,286 downwards.
TTGGAGATGAGCATGGGAGGAGGAGCAAAGGCAGCTAGAGAGTGGGAGATTTCCATGTAACTCAGATTTTTTTTTTTTTAAGTTTACTAATACCCTTTTTTGGTTACCCTAAGTTTTTGTTTGTCAGGCATTATACATTACTGAAAAATACATATAGTAGTTATACAAGAACTAGGACAACAAAGAGATACAAGGACATGCAAACACATTCTCCCTGATGCACATAAATGGTAACAGTTTATATAAAACAGGCAAACATTAGATCTTCATTCAAACTGTATCCAAAGATAAAAAGGTAAAATCTGTCTGTTAGCATGTTATTCAATAAAAATATAAATTCATGTAATGGTGTACTGCTATATAAATCCTGTATAATAATAATAATAATAATAATACTGTAAGTAATAAGAAACGCCGCTTGTTTCAGAAGCTGGTGGCCTTGTTAGCAGAAAGTTACTTCTTTTCTCTGACCAGTCACTAGTCTCTGACCACTTTTTCGTCGCTTGCAAGATTTTTGTGGGTTTCCTTGCATGAACTCCTTGCTTTAAATTTGCTCACAACATTTTACTGGAATTCAAATTAGTGATTTGACTAGGCCCACCCAAAACCTGCTATTTCTTCTATTTGAGTCATTCCTTGATGAACTTTACAGTGAGTTTTGAATCATTATTGTCTTGAAAGATCCATTTCCAGTTTAACTTCAATTTTCAGATGCTCAATAACTTCAATCTAAACCTGTTCCTGAAGCAGCAAAGCAGCCCCATATCACAAGATTTGCGCCACCATGCTTTACATTTGGAATATTGTGCTCTCAAATTGCTGTCTTTGTTTTGTTGTCAAACATGTCTATTGTTACTATGGCCAAAAAATTATTTGATTCATTAGTCCACAGCACATTGTTCCAAAAGGCTTGGACTTTGCCTGGATGTTCAATGACAAACTGTAGTCTCACTCCAATGTTCTTATTAGGATAGCATAGGTTTGTTCACAATTGACACACCTCCCATGCAGATTAAGTTGGTATAATCTCTATCTGATGAGTGGCCCTTGGCCACCAACTGTTAAGTGTTACCGGCAGATCCTGCAGTAATACATTAGGGCTCCCGTAGACTTCTTTTGTCACCAAGTGGTCAGTTCTTGGGTTGAATTTGCTGGGTTGGTCTGAACATATTTTATGCATTCTGTATTTAAGAATTGTACAATTCAATATTGAGCACCACAACTATAGAAACAGACTAGATAAGACATAGACCACATAATCCTCTGGAATGGATCAGTGATGCAGGTAGAGTATATAACAACAACAATTGTGAAGGCAGTAGGAATAGCGTGTAACTCAGCGTGAAGTGCAGAATGCCAATGAGAGAAAATCTAGAGCTTCAGAAAGCAAAAATACTGTTCATAACCCTAGCAGGTACACCCTTTTGTAAAATCATTCAAGCCCAGGGCTGTGGGTATCTTTAGCAGGTATGCCCTCTACTATAGTAATAATTTGTCAGAGACATGAAGGGAGAATCATAATCCTGGGCCACCCAGAGAAAAGTGCTTAAAAAAGGAAGAACAGAAAGACATCAGAATTATCTAGGTAACAAAGAAGCAAACGTAGGAGAGTATAGAACCAGAAAAATGTTGGCGTGTGCAAGAGGGCAGCAAACAATGCCCAGAGCGAGAAGAGAGTTGTTTGAACTCATTGGAAAAGTAATATTCATTCCAATAGTACCAGGTTTTGTGACATTGTTCTCCTTTCAACGCACTGGTTAATGCCTCCATATGGCAGATGTCCTCCACCTACTGCAGCCATTGTTTTATGGAAGGGGGGGAGGGGTGGCAGATTTACAATGCACAGGTATGTGCAGCACTGAGCAATGATGCACCACAGACTTTTCATATGACTTTATAGGACTGTCATTATGGTTTAAGAGGAAGTAAGAAGGGGAGTCTGGAATTACCCGATCAATTAACTTCTGAATTATATTTCGCACCTGTGTCCAAAAGGATTGCATAACCGGAAATATGGAGCAAATTGGCAGGTATCTGTCCACATCTCCAACACTCCTCAGGGGTTGAAGGATAGATTGCTGCATGAAATTGAAGTGTACGATACCGCCTGGAAAAAAATTTATATCCAGATTCTTGACATTGATTGCTTATAGATGACTTGTAGGACAGACTAAGTATATTTGATTGGTCAGCCAAAGTCAAGGTAATTTGGAGATCCTATTCCCACTGATCCAGAAATGGCAGTAGTGTCTGAAACAGCTAATGGAGTAAATCAGTATTCCCATGACAAAGTGTGACAAAACCAAGTGTCGACATTCCTGTTCAAAGTGTGTTAAAGCCCTAGCAAAGAGTCTAGCTGCAGATAAAGACTTAAAGAAATGCAATAACTTAAGCAGCAAACGAGTTGCGGGACATTTGGATTGGCGTTAGCCAATTACCAGCAAATAAGTAATGAAGAGCCTCATGTCTATTCCTGCGACAAGACGTCTTAAAGGATACGTCCTCCTGGCTAGGAGGGAAGTTGGGATTTCCCAATCATGGGAAAAGGAGGATACCATGGTTAGAGAACAGCTTAGTACAGATTTATCAAGTGGTATAGAGCATGTAAGGCATTAAGATAAAAAACCTTCTGCCTTTACAACCACTTTCAATTCAGTTCAGTTTACATCAGTTTGCAACATCTGACTCCAGGGCAGTTCAGTTTACTTTAGTTTACATCCATTTATGTCCACAAAGGATGCAGAAACGTTTCTGGTTTTTTTTCTGCGGACATAAACTGACTTGGATTTAACCGTATATAAACAGACATATGCCCGTTTACATCTGCCCACCCATAGAGATAAATTGTGGATCATTCTGGATCCAGACAGAATGTCCATGTGAAAGGACCCTTAGGCCTGATTCACACCTACGCATTTTGCAGATTTGCACTACAGAACGTGTTCAATAGGAAACCACGTTAGATGGACTATAGTGCAAATCTGCAAATTGCAAAAAGCACTAAAAATGCATAGGTGTGAATCAAGCCTCAATGGTCAGATCACCAGGTGAAAATAAGGGTCCTTTCACACGCACGGACCGTTCAGGTTTTTCAGGCGGACCTGAACAGATGCTCCATTGTCCTCTATGGAGCGACAGATGTCAGCGGTGACATTTCCGCTGACATCCAATCCGCTCCGATCAGCTAAACACAGACGGATGGAAACCTTATTTTCCATCTGTCTGGCGGATCGGATCGGATGAACACGGATGAAGACGGTCCGTGTTCATCCGATCCCCCATAGAGGAGAGCGGAGCTCTGACAGGTCTGTTTCTGCACAGAGTGCAGAGACAGTCCTGTCATCCTGCAATATATTACAATTTTTGTGGGGGTACCACATTGAGCCTATGGACAGCAGCAGGAAAGCAGTGCTATTTCAGTGGAATATAGCATTCAGACAAGACTTTATAGTTTTTATTGTGATCTTATCCAAGAAGCCACAGCCAGCAGTGCCAATGGATGTCGTTCTTCCCAGCAAAAAATTACAGATTTGGGAGACTACTACCCAATGCCCGTGGAAGCCTTTAAACTAAAACCGCATATAAAGTGAAAAGGGTATGTATGGGCTTCCTTTGATCCCTACCTAAAACACTTTCTTTTGCTGAGTATGGGCAACATACGGGTTTGATTTAAATAATGATTAATGCTACATACAGACTGTAATAAATAATGTGATAGATACAGTATGTAAAGTGTTTCAACCCCTGCAACAGACCTCTAACATCTAAAATTGGATTACAACAGGGAGCACTGGGATATATGCCAGTAATCTGCAGTTAAAGAAATATTCCAAAAATGTTTTATTGGATATGTGAGTGGCATACAGGCTTATATATATTACAAATGGACAAGCACACATTGCAATTTCTCATACAATAAATTCCTCTATTTATTTCTCTCGAATGCATCACAAAAAAAAAATCATTGCAGGCTGGTTTAAAAAATAAGAGCGCAAGCAAACTAATACAAAAGCGGAACAGTTTCCCTAAGCAACCAGTTGGGTTTCATCATTCAAAGAATAAATCAAGCTTTAGATTTCAGTATGTCAAGCTGTGGCAGTGAGGGGCAGTCTGGCAATCATGGACATGAGGGTTAGAAGTTAAAGAAAAAAAAAAAAGGTCTTTTCTGACTGGTCTTTCTGTAGCCTTTTTAAAACATACCAATTACATCAAAATTCCCTTTTTTTAAATATGAGTGAATATGACCCCAAAGGGAGATTAAACTGAAACACCTCAATAATTCGATAACAAGCAAATAATCACCAAGTTTTCCATTTGACAAATTAATTCTGTACAATTTTTAATAATCATCACCGATGATCAGAGCACAGTGTTACAGAGGATATACAATATAGTACAATACAATGTCACTCTCATCATCAATGGACGTACTTGCTCCTCTAACTACATGCAGAATCAGGCCCCGACCGTTACAACCCTGGCAAACTATCAACACTAGAAATCTCAAGAGATTGCCATGCTCTTGAATGTCTGTGGCATAAATCTGCCTTCCTAAGATTCCTGCCTCCATGCTGCCAAACAAGCCTACTTTGTCTCTCTTATTAATACCTTGCCATCCAGTCCCCGTCGGCTCTTCTCAACCTTTAACTCTCTGCTTTATCCCCCACCCCCTCTACCCACTAACTCCCTCACTGCCCAAGAGATTGCCAAGCACTTCAAAGACAAGACTGATGCAATATGCGAGGACACCTCCACTGTGCGTACATCTTCCCCATCCAACATACTTTGCCTAACAGCACAGTCAACACTCTCCTCTTTTGAACTGGCTACTACTGAAGAGGTTACAAAACTTTTCTCAGATGCTCACCTAACCAATTGCCCCCTGGATCCTATTCCCTCATAACTACTACGGTTGCCCTCTTATTCTATCCTATGCTCCCTCAATCACATCTTCAATCCCTCCCTCTCTAGTGGCACCTTCCCCTCCTCTCTAAATCATGCGCAGATCACTCCCATACTTTAAAAGCCCTCACTGGACCCCACCAACCTGAACAACTTGAGACCGATCTCATTGCTCCCGTTCACCTCTAAGCTTCTAGAACGCTTAGTCTACAACCATCTTAGCTCCTACCTCAGTGAAAATAACCTTCTTGACCCCCTACAGTCTGGCTTTCGCTCGCAGCACTCCACAGAAACTGCCTTACTAAAACTCGCTAACGATTACTAACTGCCAAAAACAATGGCCACTACTCTATACTCCTGCTCCTTGACCTCTCTACGGCCTTTGATACTGTTGACCACCCGGTCCTTCTCAATAAACTCTGTTCCCTTGGCCTCCAAGACTCTGCTCTATCCTGGTTCTCCTTCTACCTATCACAGCACTCCTTCAGGGTTACCTACAACTCTGTTTCCTCCTCTCCATTTCCCCTTTCTGTAGGGGTACCCCACGGCTCTGTTCTTGGATCCCTTCTCTTCTCTATCTACACCTCCTCCTTTGGTCACTTGATAACCGCCCACGGCTTCCAATACCATCTATACGCCGATGACACCTAAATCTATCTGTCTACTCCTCACCTCACTCCTCCTTCAGTCTCCTCTCGCATTACTAACTCACTAACTGACATATTAGCATGGATGTCACACCACTTCCTTAAACTAAATCTCTCAATAACCAAGCTAGTAATATTCCCCCGGCCCCCCCGCCCATGCCCCCCTCCATGACTTTTCCATCAAAATCAATAACGCAGCCATCAATCCCACCCCTCATTCCAGGGTACTAGGTGTAATCCTAGACTCTGACCTGTCCTTTCAGCCTCAAATTAAATCGTCGTCGAAAGCTTGTAGACTTAACCTCCGTAACATCTCTAAAATGCACCCCTTTTTAACAAATGAAACCACCAAGCTCCTCATTCACTCCCTTGTTATCTCTCGCCTTGACTATTGCAACTCCCTTCTTATTGGCCTACTTTTCCATAGGCTATCCCCTCTTCAGTCTATCATGAATGCTGCTGCCAGACTTATCCACCCTACCAACCGCTCAATGTCTGCCACCCCTCTCCACCAATCCCTACATTGACTCCCGATCGCCCAGCAAATTAAATTCAAAATACTAACCACAACATACAAAGCTATCCACAACTCTGCTCCGAGCAACATCACCAATCTTGTTCCAAATATCACCCAAACCGCCCTCTCCGCTACTCTCAAGACCTCTTACTCTCAAGCTCCCTTGTCACCTCCTCCCATGCTCGTCTCCAGGATTTCTCCAGAGCCTCTCCCATCCTCTGGAACTCTCTACCTCAACCTGTCCGGCCATCTCCTACTCTAGCTGCCTTCAGGCGATCCCTGAAAAATCTCTTCAGGGAAGCCTATCACACCTCCAACTAATCTTTTACCACTTCTATCAGCTCACAGTTACAACCTTTGTACCATTTGCCCCCCCCCCCCCCAATTACAATGTAAGCTCTTCTGAGCAGGGCCTTCTTAATCCTTTTGTATTCTATTGTATTGTATCTGTATTGTCCCCTGTTTATATTGTAAAGTGCTGCGTAATCTGTTGGCGCTATATAAATCCTGTATAATAATATTACAGCCAGCTATACATGGATCTTAATTTCGAGACATGTATGGGCAGGGAGGTTGTTCAGAAGTCGACCTACCGATCAATTTCTCTACAACTGCCCTGTTGGATTTTCCACGCACAATCGGTGCTGCAGGCTGTAGCCTGCAATGCTGCTCTCTGTATTCTGATGGCAGGGAAGTCTCCCTGCCGTCAGAATACAATAGCTTGGCGGGAGGGTTCTCCTATTCATATTGAGTGTGTGGATGGGGAAATCGAGGCAGTTTTTTTTTTTTTTGTTCAATCCACTGGATGAATAAAAAAACTGTATTATCTATGGCTGCCTAAGGAAGTGAGTTCTATAACAATAGTTTGAAAAAACTGCAAATCATTGGCTGTTGCTTCTTCTGCAATGAACATAAATTGTTTTGTATTTGCCAGACACATGCCTCCGGCTTCTTCAATTCGCCCCGTGCCAGTATTCTGAAGTCAGAGGCAAGGCGGGCTCAGACAGCTGCACCGTGGAACCTCTGGAGAACAGGTGCTGACTGATAAGCTTCTACATGTGTTCATTCCTATTTTATTATAGATTTCCCGACCCCCCCGACACAGTGACTCATAATAGCTTTTCAAAAGACTTAAAAATATCCAAATATAGGGACTAAAAAATAGCACTGATATCATTAAATCAGTCATCTATTTAAACCAAGTGCACCAGATACTTAGGAAAGACCGGAAAGAAAACCACACATAAGCATTGCATATTTTCAGCTTGGCTGTTCACTAACATATTCATTTCTTTTTAGTTTTGGATAGAGTGGTTGTATCTAACCCCTTGTTAGTTTATTATACATTGCCTGTGTCGTGTGGGGTGGGGGTGGTGGTGGAGACTTCCCTTAACTTCCTGTCCTGGGGACCTAAGAGGAAGTAAAAGTGAGGTAAACTCCCCTCTTAGCCAGTGGTTATTTGAACAAGTGTCCCAATTCACATATTTAGCTTTCCCTCTGGTTTTGGTGACTACTGTAAAATTTTGCATGTCTCGTGAATTTCAGTCGCGCCAACGATAGTCCAAAGGGGGAAATAGAGGAAGTGATTCTTCCCTGCGGGAACACCGGCATCCTTAAGAACATGACTGGGAGTTTTATTCCTTCCCAATCCATCAAAAGTTTTGTCTATAGATACACTTTAATAAAAAATAATAAATGATTAATGTGTGCAGTTTATAGATGTTCAATAAGCAATACCCATAATCTGATAATTTCAGTCAGTTGTTAGGTTACAATGCTCATGGATATCTGACCATGTAAATGTGGCCTCTCTAATCAGCATGGGCCCCCAATTTAAGCCGACCATAGATGGGTAAAATTTGGCTGGTTCAGTAGGAACCAGCCAGATTTTGTTCTGCCTATGGCCAGGATGGTTGTACTGAAGTCAATCCATTGTGTGTTTTTAGTTTTTTTTTTTTTTTGCCCGATCACTGCCAACAGCTATAGGCACCAGCAGTTATCATGGTATTTTGCCTGTGGGGAAGGCTGAAGACAATAGCATTGCGGGAAGGTTTCACCCATCAACACTAACTGTGTGGATGGGGGAAGCAAGCAATTTTCTTTCCTTCAACCCGTGCTTGAATGAATGAATGGCCTGCCTTATCTTTTATCATAGAGGTACACATAGGCGTGCGCAGGGGGCGTGCCGGGTGTGCGCGGGCACACCCTGATCACAACATGCCGCGCAGATTCCCACTGCTATTTCACCAATGCCCCCCAATGGGGCTCCTAATAAAAAATAGTAAAAAAAATAATAATGATACAAATAAAGACTTACTGACACAGTCCACTGCCCTACTGAAACCGTTCACTGCCCTACTGACACTGTCCACTGCCCTACTGACACTGTCCACTGCCCTACTGACACTGTCCACTGCCCTACTGACACTGTCCACTGCCCTACTAACACTGTCCACTGCCCTACTAACACTGTCCACTGCCCTACTAACACTGTCCACTGCCCTACTGACACCATCCACTGCCATTCTCTGCCCTACTAAGACCTTCCACTGCCCTGCTAACACCGTCCACTGCCCTACTAACACCGTCCACTGCCCTACTAACACCGTCCACTGCCCTACTGACACCGTCCACTGCCCTACTGACACCGTCCACTGCCCTACTGACACCGTCTCGACGAGGTGTTTTCTCGAGAGAAACATCAGTTCACCCGACATGATTACCAATCCTCTAATAGATGAATAAGTATAAAACCACCCTATACAGTCGTCAGTCTACATCGTCCAAAGAAAACTGGAGCTGTTTGTAGGGACAGACCCCCTCGTAAGACAATTGGTCGGTCAAGTCATCGTGTCGAAAAACGTAATCCCACACGTGGGGTTTACATAATTTTGTACCTGTCACAATCATCCTGTCACAGTCATCCCGTCACCCGTCACAGTCATCCCGTCACCTGTCACAGTCATCCCGTCACCTGCCACAGTCA